>CM021104.1:72297399-72394659 GCA_007115665.2 Sequoiadendron giganteum | reverse complement strand
GGAGAGAGATAAAGGGTACATCATAGATGGTTTAAGGGTATAGGGCTAACAGTAGATGGAAGATACATAGGAGTGAGTGAGTGAGAGAGAAATACTTGAGAGAGGGAGAGGGTGTAGGAGGGAGATGGTTGACAGAGAGAGAGAGGGTAGAGGGTTTAAGGTTTTAGGGTTTATGGTTAAGGATAAAGGGGGAAGAGATAGAGGAGTGAGAGAGAGAGAGACCTGAGAGAGGGAGAGGGGATAGCAGGGAGAGTCTTGAGAGAGAGGGAGTGTGTGGGAGAGAGATAGAGGTAGAGGGATTAAGGGTTTAAGGGTTAAGGGTAGAGGGCTAAGGGTAGAGTGGACAAATATAGGAGTGAGTGAGTGAAAGATACTTGAGATAGGGATAGTGGATATGAGGGATAAACATGAGATAGAGAGAGAGAAAAAGAGAGAGAAGTAGTGGGAGATAGATAAAGGGTAGAGGGGAGAGAGATATAGACTTGGAAGAGGGAGAGGGGGTAGGAGAGAGAGAGAGAGAGAGAGATGAGGGAGGGATATATATCTAGGTAGAGAAAGTTGAGATAGAGATACAATAGAGAGGGAAGGAGGGAGAAGTTAGAGAGAGAAGAAGGAAGGTGGATAGATTGAGAGAGGGAAGGACAAAGAGAGGGAGAAAGAGAAAATGGGGTATATAGGGATAGGTAGGTAGAGAGAAGTAGAGAGGTAAGGAGATTTGGAGGGAGAGGTAGGGATGGAGACAGAGAGGTAGGTAGAGAGAGTAAAGGGAGATATAGAGAAGTGGAGATGGAAGGTGAGATGGATGGAGAGGTAGGGATCGAGGGAGAGATAAGGATTTAGAGAGAGGTGAGAGAGTGAAATAGAGAGAGAGGTAGGGAGGAAGCGATAGGTGAGATAGAGAGAGAGGAGGGAGGGAGGGATATTTAAGGAGAGAGAGGTGAGATAAAGAGAAAGAAAGTAAAGAGGGGAGGGGGAGAGACAGAGGTGATAGAGATAAGTAGAGGTGTAATAAGGAAGGTAGATATATTGAGAGAAGGAAAGAGAAAGGGAGACAAAAAGAGGTACATACTAGGGGTAGGCTAGACAAAGAGATGTAGAGTTAATTTTGGTGGAAGAGAGAGAGGAGGGAGGGATAGGTAAACATGGTATCTTGTGATAGATAGAAGGAGATAAATATAGGTAGAGAGAGGGAAAAGAGAGATTGAAAGAGGGGGAGGGAGAGACGAGAGATGGAAAGAGGGGGAGGGAGGGAGAGATAGAGAGAGTAGAAGGGGAGGAGAGAGATAGAGAGAGGTGATAGAGAGATAATTAGAGAGGGAAAGAAGGTGGAGATATTTCAAGAGAGGAGGCAGGGAGGGAAAGAGAAATAGGTATAGAGGGAAAACTAGGTAGAGATAAGTAGATATGAAAGGAGACACATAGGGAGAGGTAGGGATGGAGAGAGAGGTAAGACAAAAATAGAGAGAGGTCTAGGTGGAGAGATGTGTGATTGAGCTGAAAATTAGAGAGATAAGGAGGAAGGTGGAGAGATTGAGAGGGAAGGAGGGGCGAGAGAAAAATATATATTGAGGGATAGGTTAGATAGCAAGAAGTAGAGATAAAAGGTGGGTGAAAGGGAGAGAGAAGGAGAGAGAGAGGGGGAGAAAGAGAGGTGAGATATAGAGAAGTATAAAGGGAAGGAGAGAGAGGGGGAGATAGAGAAAAATAGATAGGGAGGTAGGGAAGGAGAGAGAAGTGAGATAGAGAGAACTAGAGAGGGAAGGGGAGAGAGAATTGAAAGATACATAGTAGAAAGGGGAGGAGAGAGCGAGGGAAGAAAAGAGTGAGAGAGAAAGAGGGGAGAGGGAGGGAGAGAGGTGATATAGAGATTAGAGAGAGATATATAGATATAAAAGGAGAGGAATGGGAGATAGAAAAATTTGGAGAGGGAAGGAGGGAGGGAGATAGATATTGGAGAGGGAAGGAGAGAGAGATGGACATGTAGAGACATAAGTCTTGAGCTCAAAGAAGATATTGTTAGATAAAGGGATGGAGATAGTGAGAGAGAGAGAGGTCTAGAGAATAAGAGATGAAAATGAGTGAGATAGAGAGAGAAACATGAAATTTGACCTCCTCAGTACTAAAGTTTGACCTCCTGATTACTGAATTTGACTATTTAAAATTTTGAAGATCTTCCAAAAACTAGAATTTGCATTATAACTCTTAGAGATCTAAAACCACTCTCAAACATCCTACCTATATATACATCAAATATAACTTAAAGTATAATAAAGTAAATTTCCATATGTAAATGTCAACTTATACTTAAATTTTTATTTCATGTTTATAGTTTCTTTGAGAGAGAAAGCGAAAATCAACTTTTGTGCAAACAATTATTCCAAAATTCATAATGATTCGGCACTCTCCAAATTTGGCACTCTCCAAATGAAGCAGCCCATTTTCCACATGCCAAATTTGGTGAGCACTAAATTTGGCATGCGCCAAATAAGTTGCATTGGGAAATACCAACCCTTTGGGTTGGATTTTGCATTGGGCATCTGACCCAAAGGTTTGGACAACCTTTTCATGAAAATGATGTGATTTTTTGAAAGGGTGCCAAAAAAAATCATATTTTTCGTTTGTGCTCTCCGTCTCATTTGCATGTCTTTCAATGCAAGTTTATAAAAAAATTGTGATAGTGTAACCTATCACTTAGCTATCTAAATATATTAAAAAAAAATCATTTTGATTTATTTAAGGTTTTGATCCATGGATTCTATTGTAAATGCCTTCGTTTTTGGTCAAAAACTAGCATGTGCTTCTATCTCTCAACCCTCAACCCTCAACCCTTAAACCCTAATACCTCAACCCTCAACCCTTAAACTCTAATCCCTCAACCCCTATACCCTCCTAATCCCTCAATCCCTATAGCCTCTTAATCCCTCAACTCGTATACTCTCTTAATCCCTCAATCCTCAACCCTTAACCCTTAAACCCTAATCTATCAACCCCCATACCCTCTTAATCCCTCAAACCTCAACCCTTAAACCCTAATACCTCAACCCCTATACACTCTTAATCCATCAACTCTCAACCCTCAACCCATAAACCCTAATCCCTCAACCCTCAACCCTAATCCATATAGATTGAGAGAGAGAGTGAGATAGAGGGAGGGAGAGTGGGTGGGAGGGAGAAACCTAAGAGAGAGACAGAGAGAGAGGGGGAGATATGGTGGGAGGGATATGCTCGAGAGAGAAGGAGAGGGAGAAAATGTGGGAGAGAGGGGGTGGGAAGGAGATACCTAATAGAGTAGGAGAGAGAGGGAGTGAGATATAGAGGGATGGGATAGATACAAGGAGTGAGAGAGAGAGAGACTTGAGAGATAGAGATGGGGTGAGAGGGAGAGGGAGTACTAGATGGAGAGGGAGTACTCAGGATAAAGGGATTCAAGGGAGATGGATAGGGTTGGGGGGGAGATACATGAGATAGAGGGAGAGAGAGGGAGAAAGATAGAGGGATTGAGACAGAGAGAGGATGTGGAAGAGAGATAGAGGGATTGAGTGAGAGAGACAAAGAGAGGCTTTAAATAAGGAGAGGATATAGAAGGGAGAGACCTGAGAGACAAAGAGGGAGGGGTAGTGTGTGGGAGGGAGATATTTGAGAGAGAGAGAGAGAGGGAGATAGCTTGGGAGAGAGATAGAGGGCATGAGAGAGATAGGGAATTGAGAGAGAGAGGGGGAGGTGGTAGGAGGGAGATACTTGAGAGAGATGGAGTGAGATAGGGAGGGATTGGAAGAGAGATAGAGGGAGTGAACTTGAGAGGGAGAGGGGGTAGGACAAAGATAATTGAGAGAGAGAGAGAGGGAGAAGGGCTAGGAGGGAGGGACTTAAGAGAAAGGGAGAGATATAGAGTGGGAGAGAGTGAGAGAGAGGGAGTGATAGAGAGAGAGGGGGGTGGAGATACCCAAGAGATAGTGAGAGAGAGGGAGAGAGATAGAGTGAGTGAGAGAGGTAATGGGAGAGAGATAGAGGGAGTGAGTGAGTTACATACCTAATAGAGGTATCAGGGTAGATATTTTAATTGGTTAAGGGTTTAAGTGTTGAGGGATTAGGGTTGAGGTTATTGGGTAGAGGTTAGAGGGTAGAGCGTAGAGGGTAGAGTGTAGAAGGGTTTAGGATTTAAGGGTTGAGGGTTGAGGGTTTATGGTATAGGGTTGAGTGTTTAAGGTTTTAAAGGTTGAGGGTATAAGGTTGAGGGATTAGGGAAGAGAAGGTGGGATGTATGGAGGGAGAGATGGAGGGAGAAGTGACATAGAGATAAGGAGAGAAGAGGAGGGAGGGACAAAGATAGATGAGGGTTGAGGATCCAATCTATAGGTTAGATGGTTTAGAATTGAAGGTATAGGTTTGAGGACCTATAGGGTTGATGGTTTAGGGTATTGGGTTGAGGGTATAGGGTTCAAGGGAGATGGGAGAGAGATAGATGGATTGAGTAAGTGAGAGACTTGAGAGAGGGAGATGGGGTAGGATGGAGAGACTTGGAAGAGAGACAAAGGGAGGGAGTGGGAGAGAGACAAAGGGAGGTAGGGTTAAGGGTAGAGGGTAGATGGTTTAAGGGTTTAGGGGAGAGGGGAGACGGGAGAGGGGAGAGGGGAGAGAGATATAGGGAGTGAGTGAGTGTGTGAGAAAGAGATACCTGAGAGAGGGGGTAGGAGGGAGAGTCTTGAGAGAGAGAGGGAGGGAGTGGGCGAGAGATGGATGGTAGAGGGTTTAAGGGTTTAGGGTTTAGGGTAGAGAGAGAGAGAGACAGAGAGAAAGAAGGTAGAGATATTGAGAGAGAGGAGGAAAGGAGGGAGAGAGAAATAGGTATAGAGGGAAAAATAGGTATAGAGAAGTAGATATGAAAGCAAATATATAGGGAGAGATAGGGATCGAGAGAGATGAGAAAAAACAAAGAGATTTCTAGGTAGATAGAGGTGGGAGGAGATAAAGAGAAGTAGAGGGTAGAGTTAAGGGTAGAGGGTAGAGTGTTTAAGGGTTTAAGGGATAAGGGTTTAGGGTATAGAGTTAAGGGTAAAGGAGAGAGAGATATAGGGAGTTAGTGAGAGAGGGAGAGAGGGAGGGAGAGAGGGAGGGAGTGGAAAAACAATAGAAGGTAGAGGGTTAATATTTAATGGTAAAGGGTAGAGGGTAGAGGGTAGAGGGTTAAGTGTAGAGGGGAGAAATATAGAAGGATTGAATGAGTGAGAGAGAGACCTAAAACATGGATAGAAAGTAGGAGGGAGAGACTTGAGAGAGAGAGAGAGGGAGGGAGGGAATTGGAGATAGATAGATGGTAAAGGGTATAGCGTAGAGGGTTTAATTCTTAAGGGTTAAGGATGGAGGAGAGATAGGTAGACATCAGAGAGGGAGAGGGGGTAGGAGGGAGAGACATGAGAGAGAGAGGGGAAGGGAGTTGGAGAGAGATATAGGGTAGAGGTTTTAAGGGTTTACGGTTTAAGGGTTAAGGGTTAAGGGTTTAGGGTTAAGGGTATAATGGAGAGAGAGAGGGGGGGAGGGAGTGGGAGAGAGATAGAGGGTAGAGGGTGTTATAACTAATTTTTTCCATTTTAAAACCCTACAGTTTTCTCACAAATTTCCATAAAAATCCATCAAAACCTTAGGAAATTTTATTTTACTCGTACCTTACATTTTCATTATCTATCCCATAAAAAATTTTGCTTTACTGCCATTTAAATGAGCCAAAAATAAATTCTAAACCTTACCACATCATTAAAATAATTTCTATGTCGCTTACTGCTTTACCACGGCCTCCCACAAAGGGCCCTATGGTATGGTGGTAACGGTTAGCAAGCAATGTTATATGTCTACCGCACTACCGCACATGGTCTAAGCATAGACCACGGTGGCCGCGGTAGCTGTCAAACAGTCAGCGAAGGCGATGAGATGACCGATGAAAGCAGGCGAGCAAAGGAAGTTGGTAGTAGCGATTAGCGGTTACCAATATACCACACATGGTCAAAACAATGACCGTGGTAGTGCAGTGGATGGTTTGTAAATGTTCAAGGGAACAATCAACAAAGTGGTTGATGGCCACTATGAATAGGTTACAATTAATAAAGGCAAGCAAGTAGCGGTTACCGCTATATCGTGCATGGTCTAAACATAGACTACAATGGTCACAGTAATAGTGGAAGTAACTATGGCAGTGGTGGTTAAAGAACAGATAGCGAATGTCTACCGCGCTACCGCACACGGTCTAAGCATAGGCCGCAGTGGCCACGGTAATGGTTAACAGATGGTGAAGGTAGTAGCGAAGACCTTTACCGTGGTACCACACACGATCTAAGCATAGATCACGGTGGTCATGGTAGCGGTCAAGGGTCAATGAAGGCAGTCAGATGAATGGGTGGTAAACAGTCAGTGGTTGGTTAGTGGTAAAAGGCAAGGTAACTATCAGCGAAGCGACAGTGTGGTAAGCGGTTAGCAGTTACCACTATACCGCACACAATTCAGACAAAGACCGCGGTGCTCATGGTAAACTGTTGAGGGATATGCTAATGGTTACCGTGGTACCACCGATATCAAGTGTAGAGACCGCAGTAGCGTGGTAAAGCAAGGAGGAAGCTACAACAATTAGAGGTGGGCCCGGTCAAAAGTTGACCACTGTTGAATGGCAGGAATATTTAAAGTTAAAGTAAAATCAAAGGCTTCCAAAATATTTTCAAAGGCATAAACTATTGTATGAAATATTTAATTTTCCGACAAGGCAATTAATTAAATATTTTAAATTTTGAATGTGAAGAATGCAAATGACCATAACCAAAAAATGAAAGGTCATGACCCTTGATCTAAAATGTATAATTATTTGTAAAAAATCTGAGATAAAGAGAGACAATAGGTTAGGAATGGGCACAATAGAATAAAGTTCTCATTCTGGAGACTATGTGCATGTTTTAAAATGGCGAATTCAATGGGAATCAACTGGTGTGGCAGGTTATTTTTGGTATCAATTGTCTGTTGAGTTTATTGAAGAGTATTGTTGAAGTTGTCTCCAATTTGATTCTTTTTGGTTGTTTAAATTGGCATAACAAGTTTATGTTCAGTTTTTCAATGCACATTTGTTGTATTTGTGTGATTAATTAACTAGTTCTCTCAAGTAGAGATTAAATCCTTTTTGTTGATCACAGTAATCATGGAGATTCATCTGGATTATTAAAGAAGAGCTCAGTAATTATGATCTTGCATTGTTTATACAAGTTATGAACAAGATCAAATGCCTGCAATTTGATTTTCTGCCAAAATAAGTTACCCACTTCTATTTCATTTGACTCTGCATACCCAACAAGGCACTAGTCTCTACACTTCATTATTTGAATTCATTCAGTTTCTTTATATCAGTTAATTAAGATTTTAGGTTTTAGATCAAAAGATTGCTATCTAGTTTCATTTCATTTTGTTCACTGTCATTTGCCATTGTCGACAAATTATTGTTAGAAGGATAATCATAAGTCAAGTCTGCCCAATTCAAAAAGGTATACCCGCCAAGGTTTGGCAACACCTAAAGAGTAGAAGGTTGAGTTCTCTTAACCTTGTCGGTTACCCTAAAGTGTATCAAGAGATTCGCATCCTCTTGAGGCATCTTGCTTGCATTTTTGAGAGCTAACAAAATGGCGACTTTACTGGGGATACTCAGGAAAAATTTTAAGCCTTTCCATTTATAGAGTCAACAAAGATTTCACATTTTGTTTGGAGATTCTGCTGGGGGCAAACCAAAGAAATATCATAATCTATTTCATTTTCCTACTTTTTTGAAAAGTAGGTGGCAACTCTGTTTTGATTTGATAATGCATAGATATTGTGGAGCAGTAATATTTTGTCAAGATGGCAAAAGAACAAAGAAGACACCAAACAAGGAAAAAATTAGAAGAAATGAAACAACAAGAGTTATACTGGGAACCTAAAAACCTACAATTGAAGCAACAAATGTTGCATGAGGGAATTGAATTTGAAAATAAAGGTAATATGTACTATTCAGAGCAGAACACTTATACACCACAGCCAATTCCTCAAATGAATCATCTTCCATTTCCTGAGAGAAGATCAATGGTCTACCAAAACCCATATGGCCCTCCAAATTTTGTCTCATTTATTGATAAACCATTTAACTTTAGTAAATTCAAGGCTACCCAAATCATTATCCCTATAAACTGACTGAATTACTAATGCATATCCCTAGATTTCAGGGATAATGGGATAAATTAGCTTCTGAGCATATGGAGCAATTCTAGAATTTCATTATCGACTTTCAATTTTATCTAGAGGATGTCATCATGAAATGTTTTGCAAGATCTTTGGTGGATAGTGCAAGAGAATGGTTTGTGAGTTTTCCTATACAAAGTATATCTTCATGGGAGAATTTGAGAGAAATGTTCTTGAGCCAATATGGGGAAAAATATGATGATCAAGAGGAAGATGATGATGTACATAGTCAAAACCAAGACTTCATTACAGAATCAGAATGTGGAATTCCCCCCTTTGATACATTTTTTGACATAAGGAGATATGAAGGAGAGGATGAAATATCTCTATACAACAGGATGATAGGCATCAGTATGCAATTACCTCCTCATTGTAGTCCTACAAAACCCCTGTTGGTTGCACAATTTATAATTGCATGGGATCCTGAATCAACTTATTGGTCAGAGTCATTGAAACAACGTGCCTTTAATTCAGCAAATAAATTTATTGATTTCATGCTTGAAACAGGGTATGTGGACACTGTCAACGATGAATCTAATAGTGATAGCATGAATGATCAAATAATGAAACCAATAGAGGATACATATGCAAGTGAAAATGATGACAATCTACCTAAGGAAGAAGAAGATGATGATGATATGAGTGGTCAATCATACATATTGGATGAGGACTACAATGATGAAGATGTTCTTGAAGATACACTTCATAAAGAATATATTGGTGATAAAGCAAGCAAAGATAAACAGATTGCACCTTCATTTTCAGGTCAAAACCATGAGGACACAATTAATGATAAATCAGAATTCATGGGAGAAAGCTTTCGTGATGACCAAGAGGATAAAGATATAGAAGATATCTCCTACATATCAGATTGTGACAGTATGTGTTATGAGGGATCCATCAAACACTCAAATTGTGAAGATG
The DNA here is from genome assembly GCA_007115665.2 of Sequoiadendron giganteum. NCBI lineage: Eukaryota > Viridiplantae > Streptophyta > Pinopsida > Cupressales > Cupressaceae > Sequoiadendron > Sequoiadendron giganteum. The sequence goes on along the minus strand of CM021104.1, from coordinate 72,385,494 downwards.
AAATGGTGAATGTTGATATACAACAGGATGACTGTTGCATTCCTCATAAAGATCAAGAAGAGGTCAGTGAAGAAGCAAGTCCACTTGAAAAGGAACATATGGCATATTCACTTATAACTAATAATTATGAGAAAAAGCATGAGGATCTTGACTTGCAACAAGAGGATAGTTTCAGTTCCTATGAAGACCAAGAGGTTGGAAACATGGTTGAGGATATGGAAGCAGAGACTGGTTCACTCAGCAGTGAGCAAGTTTTAGATTTGTTACCTTTGGAATACCAGAAGTACACACATGAAGATAATTCCCAAGTGTTGGCTCCAACCTATATTTGTTTTGACAGTGAAAGTAACAATTCATGTGACCCCATGTGCATCTCTCAGATTGATGAAGATATAACTGAAGTTGATCATAAATCCATTTGTTTCCACAAGGAGGTATGTGATTTAGATAATTTTTTCATGCATGAGGAAGATTTTGGTTTACATAACATTGATGATTAATGCTCATCAATTGTTGACTCAATTATGTATAAAGATGACTGTATTAATCAAAAATGTGTGTCAGTGCCAACTTAAAATAAGAAAGAAATGGAGAGTGGCCCTGATTTGATTGTTTTAAAGGATGTTGTCGAGATTGAATTTTTTGGTTGCCATAAGGAATATTCAAATCTGCAGGTCCCAGCACAATTGCCTGATCATTCAACAACATATGACAATGAGCATGCCTACAAATGTTTTGTTGAAACTGGATACACTTTGCATGTTGAAGATGGTAAATACTTTCCATGTGATAATGAAAATGATGAAATGTAGAGTGGTGAAAGGAATATGAATTAGGCTAAATACCATGCTTTTTTGAAAGTTTTTAATAACAATGCATGTTCCAGGGCAGGTGAAATGGACAATTTCAAGAGAGACGTGATGAGCTCTGAACAGAATAAGGTCTATGATAGATGAAAGTGCAGGTTTTTTCTTTTGGGGTGGCCTGGGGCCATTCCTTGTGGTTTGATTTTGAATCAAAATAGATACAGAGGATTGAGGATTGCCAGTGCATGGACAATTCTTAGCAATGCCTCTTTAAAAAATTATCTTCCATGCACAGTAGTGTAGGTTTTCCATTCCCTCCTTTTGCTCCTTTTTCATGTCCTTCACTTCTCGTCCCCTTCATCTTCCATGGCTTCCATTTTTCATATCCTTTTGCTTGGTCTGCTCTACCAAAGAATTTTAGATCCTTGCAATGATCTCACAATCATTCATCCCCAGATGGAGCCACTGTTAGAACTAATTTTTTCCATTTTAAAACCCTACAGTTTTCTCACAAATTTCCATAAAAATCCATCAAAACCTTAGGAAATTTTATTTTATTCATACCTTACCTTTTCATTATCTATCCCATAAAAAAATTTACTTTACCACCCTTTAAATGAGCCAAAAATAAATTCTAAACCTTATAGCATCATTAAAATACTTTCTATGTCGCTTACCGCTTTACCGCGGCCTCCCACAAAGGGCTCTGCGGTATGGCGGTAATGGTTAGTAGGAAGTGTTATCTATCTACCGCACTACCACACATGGTCTAAGCATAGACCATGGTGGCCGCGGTAGTGGTCAAATAGTCAATGAGGGAGGTGAGATGACCGACGAAAGCAGGCAAGCAAAGGAAGTTGGTGGTAGCGATTAGCGGTTACCGCTATACCACACATGGTCAAAACAATGACCACGATAGTGCGGTGGACGGTTTGTAAGCGGTCAAGGGAACAGTCAACAAAGCAGTCGGTGGCCACGGTGAACAGGTTACAGTTAATAAAGGCAAGCAAATAGCGGTTACCGCTATACCGTGCATGGTCTGAACATAAACCGCGGTGGTCACGGTAACGGCGGAAGTAACTATGGCGGTGGTGATTAAAGAACAGATAGAAAATGTCTACAGCACTACTACAATGGCCGTGGTAGCGGTTAACAGATGGTGAAGGTAGCAGCGAAGACCTTTACCACGGTACCCCACATGGTCTAAGCATAGACCGTAGTGGCCGCAGTAGCGGTCAACGGTCGATGAAGGCAGTCAGATGAATGGGCGGTAAACAGTCAACAGTTGGTCAATGATAAAAGGCAAGGTAAAAGTTACCGAAGCGACAGTGTGGTAAGTGGTTACCGGTTACCGCTATACTAGACACAATTAAGACAAAGACCATGATGCTCATGGTCAACTATTGAGGGATATGTTAACGATTACCACAGTACCGCCGATAGCAAGTGCAAAGATCGCGGTAGCGTGGTAAAGCAAGGAGGAAGCCGCAATAGTCAGAGGTGGGCCCGGTCAAAAGTTGACCACTGTTGAATGGCAGGAATATTTAAAGTTAAAGTAAAATCAAAGGCTTCCAAAATATTTTCAAAGGCATAAAATATTGTATGAAATATTTAATTTGCCGACAAGGCAATTAATTAAATATTTTAAATTTTGACTGTAACGAATGCAAACGACCATAACCAGAAAATGAAAGGCCATGACCCTTGATCTAAAATGTATAAATATTTGTAAAAAATCTATAATAAAGAGAGATAGTAGGTTAGGAATGGGCACAATAGAATAAAGTTCTCATTTTGGAGACTATGTGCATGTTTTAAAATGGCGAATTCAATGGGAATCAACTAGTGTGGCAGGTTATTTTTGGTATCAATTGTCTATTGAGTTTATTGAAGAGTATTGTTGAAGTTGTCTCCAATTTGATTCTTTCTGGTTGTTTAAATTGGCATAACAAGTTTATGTTCAGTTTTTCAATGCACATTTGTTGTATTTGTGTGATTAATTAACTAGTTCTCTCAAGTAGAGATTAAATCCTTTTTGTTGATCATAGTAATTATGGAGATTCATCTGGATTATTAAAGAAGAGCTCAATATTTATAATCTTGCATTATCTATACAAGTTATGAACAAGATAATATGCCTGAAATTTGATTTTCTGCCAAAATAACTTGCCCACTTCTATTTCATTTGACTCTACATACCCAACAAGGCACTGGTCTCTGCTCTTCATTATTTGAATTCATTCAGTTTCTTTATATTAGTTGATTAAGATTTTAGGTTTTAGATCAGAAGATTGCTATCTAGTTTGATTTCATTTTGTTCACTATCATTTGCCATTGTGGACAAATTATTGTTAGAAGGATAATCATAAGTCAAGTCTGCCCAATTCAAAAAGGTATACCCACCAACGTTTGGCAGCACCTAAAGAGTATAAGCTTGAGTTCTCTTAACCTTATCTGTTACCTTGAAGTGTATCAAGAGATTGGCATCCTCTTGAGGCATCTCGCCTACATTTTTGAGAGCTAACAGAGGGTTAAGGGTAGAAGGGAGAGAGATAAAAGGAGTGAGTGAGAGAGAGATACCTAGCAGAGAGAAAGGGGGTAGGAGGGAGAGACTTGATAGAGAGAGAGAGGGAGGGAGGGAGTGGGATATATATAAAGGGTAGAGGGTTAAGGGTATATTATAGATGGTTTAAGGGATAAGGTTTTAGGTTTTAGGGTTTAGGGTTAAGGGTAGAAGGCAGAGATATATAGGGAGTGAGTGAGTGAGAGACCTAAGAGAGAGAGAGGTGGTAGGAGGGAGAGTCTTGAGAGAGGGAGGGGGATGAGGGAGAGTCTATATATATCCCCTCCCTCTCTCTCTCAAGTCTCTCCCTCTCTGAGTTATCTCTCTCTCTCTCAATCACTCCCTCTATCTCTATCCCCTCTACCCTTAACCCTAAACCCTAAACCCTTAACCCTTAAACATTGAACCCTCTACCCTCTACCCTTAACCATCCCACCCTCTTTCTCTCTCCCAAGTCTCTCTCTCATATTGCCTCTCCCTCTCTTAGGTCTCTCTCACACACTCACTCACTCCCTCTATCTTTCTCCCCTCTACCCTTATCCCTTAATCATTTATCCTTAACCCTTGAAACCTAAACCATTAAACCCTTTTACCCTCTACCCTTAACCCGTAACCCTTAAAAAATAAATTATCTACCCAATATCCTTAACCCTCCCTCTCGCTATCTCTCTCCAAGTCCCTCCATTCCTCTCTCTCTCTCAACCCTCTCCCTCCTACCCCCTCTCTCCCTATCCCTCTCTTAGGTCTCTTTCTCATTCACTCCCTCTATCTATCTCTCCTCTACCCTTAAGCCTAAACTAAGTTAAACCTTAAACCCATAAGCCCTCTACCCTCTACCTTTAACCATGCCTCCCTCTATGTCTCTCCCACTCCCTCCCTATCTCTCTCAAGTATCTCCCTCCTAACCCCTCTCCCTCTTTCAGGTAGAGGGTAGAGGGGAGAGACAAAGGAATTGACCAAGAGAGACATACTTGAGAGAGGGAGATGGAGTAGGAGGGAGAGGGTTGAGAGAGAGTTATGGAGTGGGAGAGAGATAGATGGAGGGAGGGTAGAAAGTTTATGGGATTACGGTTTAAGGGTTTAGGGTAGAGGGGAGAGAGAGAGATGGAGTGAGTGAGAGAGAGACCTAAGAGAGGGAGAGGGGGTAGGAGGGAGATTTTTGAGAGAGAGAGGGATGGAGGGAGTGGGAGAGAGATAGAGGGTAGAGCATAGATGTTTTAAGGGTACAGGGCTAAGGGTAGATGGAAGAGACATAGGAGTGAGTGAGTGAGAGAGAGATACTTGAGAGAGGGAAAGGGTGTAGGAGGGAGATGGTTGAGAGAGATAGGGGGTAGAGGGTTTAAAGGTTGGGGGTTAAGGGTAGAGGGGGGAGAGATAGAGGGAGTGACTGTGAAAGAGAGACTTGAGAGAGGGAGATCAGATAGGAGGGTGAGACTTGAGAGAGAGAGGGTAGAGGGTTTAAGGGTTAAGGGTTAAGGGTATACAGCAAGAGAGAGAGGGAGGGAGTTAGAGAGAGATATAGGGTATAGGGTTAAGGTTAGAGAGTAGAGGGTTAAAGGTAGAGGGGAGAGAGATAGGAGTGAGTGAGTGAGTGGGTGAGTGGGTGAGTGGGTGGGTGAGTGAGTGAGTGAGTGTGTGAGTGAGTGAGTGAGTGAGTGAGTGAGTGAGTGAGTGAGTGAGATACCTAAGAGAGGGAAAGGGGGTAGGAGGGAGACACTTGAGAGAGAGAGAGAGGGTGGGAGGGAGGGAGGGAGAGAGAGATAAAGGGTAGAGGGTTAAAGGGTTTAGATTTTAAGGGTTAAGAGTTAAGGGTAGAGGGGAGAGAGAGAGACCTGAGAGAGGGAGAGGGGATAGGAGGGAGATTCTTGGGAGAGAGAGGGAGAGAGTGTGAGAGAGATAGAGGGTAGAGGGCTAAGGGTAGAGTGGAGAGACATAGGAGTGAGTGAGAGAGAGAGAGATACTTGAGATAGGGAGATGGGGTAGGAGGGAGAGACATGAGATAGAGAGAGATAAAGAGAGAGAGGGAGTGGGACAGAGATAGAGGGTAGAGGGGAGAGAGATAGAGAGACTTGAGAGAGGGAGAGAGGGTAGGAGAGAGAGAGATAGAGAGAGAGAGAGATGAGGGAATGATATATATGTAGGTAGAGAGAGTTGAGATAGAGATAGAGTAGAGAGGGAAGGACAGAGGGGAAGGGAGGGAAATTTAGAGAGAGAAGAAGGAAGGTGGATAGATTGAGGGAGGGAAGTGTTAGAACTAAAATTTTCCACTAGAATACCTAAGATTATCCTATTTATTTTCCATAAAAATCCATCAAAACCTTAGGATATTTTATGTACTCATGCCTTATTATCTATCCCATAAAAATAATTAACCGCCTTCTACACTTTACCCCCATCTATTTTCTTATATTTATTTACCTTCACATAAAAAATTCAACTTTATCGCCATTTCAAAGGGCTAAAAATAATCTATAACCCTTACCACCCCTTCAAATTTTACTATACATACCCTTACCGCTTTACCATGGCCTCCCACAAAGGGGCCCATGGTATGGTGGTGTCAGTTAGCAGGTTGGCATTATGTGTCTACCATGCTACCCCACGCGGTGGCTGCAGTAGAGGTCAACAAACGGCGAAGGTAGTAGCGAAGACATATACCGCGATACTGCGGAGGGTCCAAGTACAGGCCACGGTAGAGTGGTAGAAGTCTAACATGCAGTGGCGGTAAGTTAACAGTCAAAAACGGAGGTAGTAATCAAATATCGTGATACTACGAGTAAGTCAAAGACCACAGTAGTGCAGTAAATATGAAGATAATTGTCACGATGATTGGCGATGACAATAAAGACCGTTGAAAATTCAAAATACTGCCTTACTGCAAGGTACGAGTAGTGTGACCACAGTACAACGGTAAAGATGTTAAAAGCCACGGGAATTAAAAGGTAAAGGCAATGTATTAAGTTTAAAATCAAATGCCAAACTATAGTTTAAAATAATTAATTTTCCAACAAGGAAATTAATTAAATATTTTATTTAACTATGAAAAATGTAAATGACCATAACCAGAAAATGAAGGGTCGTGACCCTTGATCTAAAATGTATAAATACTTGTAAAAATTAGAAAGAGAAAGTAATTTTTGGAGGGGAGAAAATAGGAAAACTACTCTAAATATTTTAAGAATGATATTCAAGGAGGCTATGATGCATGTGTAAATTTTGAAGGATCGGATGAACGGAATTTAATGTTGTGGCACTATTCTGGTATCAATTATTTGTTGAAATTAATTGGAATATTATCAAGTTGTCTCCAAGGTTGATGTTTCTTTATTATTTAAATTGACATATCAAGTATATTCTCAGTTTATCAATACACATTTGTTGTATTTGTATGATATGATTGGTCGGTTCTTTCAAGCAAAGATTAATTCCTTCAAGTTATTCACAGTAATCTAGAAGTTATCATTTGGATCATTAAGAAGAGTTTGATAATTACATCCTTGCATATTTATACAAGTTATAGACTAAATACCATATTCCAAATAATTATAATCCCTGCTAGACAGAAACCATTCGTTTAAAAATTTCATTTGACTCCATTTTACCCAACAAGGCACTGTTCTCCACTATTTAGATTACATCAATTCTATCCATTTCACTTGACATATCTTAATTAAACATATTAATTCATACCTTATACAATTCACACCAAGTTAGGATCATATTCTTTCCACTATCAAATTGCCATTTGTGGTTAGTCAGATCAAGTAGGAAGAATAATTCAAAATCTATGTCACTCATATAGGTGCACCCGCCTAGGTCTAATAGAGCCTTAAGAGTAGAGGGTTCAACCATATAGGTTGACCTTGTTAGTTGAACAACAATGTATTGAGAGTTTGAAATCCTCTCATGGTTCATTGAAACCAGCATTTTTGAGACCCAACAAATTGGCGACTTTGTTGGGGAGAAACCTAGAAGAATTGTCTGGTAATAGACAACCTTTCCATATAAAGTCATTATAGAAAACCATAACGGAAATTTGAAAGAAATTGACTCCACTGGGTAAGATAACAACAAAAATATTTTTCTCACTTTTAGAAAACGTCGGGGGTGACTCTGAATGAATAAAAGTATTGTGACTGATAAGATAAAATTAAAATCAGAAAGGAATCAAAATAGAGTTCAGACTATCATGGTGACTCACAACATGCAGGAAATAAGATCTTTGTATAGAGATGATGGTTCTGAGGATAAAGGAAAGTCAAATTACAAAAGCAATTAGGGCAAGAAATTATTCAATGACTTGGATGCAACAACTAAAAACAAAGCATCCAAATTATTTCTAGAAACACACAATTCATATGATACGCTTGCAAATGAAGAAAGCCCACCTAAAGAACTTCACACTCCTAAAGGGAAGATAAATGCTTCTAACCAAGTAGACCTTGAGAAAGCTGTTGAGTGCATGGCTGAATTTGAAGCTAGAAAGAGAAGAGATTTTGAACGTGGGAAAGGACTTGAGTATGATGAAACGTTTAAGGAAAATCATGAATTCATGGCACACGATGAGGAAAATACACGATTGGAACAAAGGGAGCGAAATGCAGAAAGATTAAGGGTAGATTATGAGCGAGAAATTCAAACAATAGAAGAATTAAGAAGGATGAAGTTACACAAAGCTTAGATCAGAACACCAATGACTAATTCACCCAAATATACCCCTCCTCATAAGAACAACAATACGAAGCCATCAAATTCCCCACCAGCCTACCGAAATCCACCAAGGAATCATAATAGAAACACAAATTCTCCACCACAACACGAAATATTCAGCCACCTCCATATCAGTAGTATATACCCCCACAAGGCCATCCATACATGGGAAATAATAACATACTCTACCAACACCAACAATACCAAAATCCTCCCCTACAATGCACAACTATGATTAGGCAATTTGATTTTGCTGGATTTCAGATTTATCCTTACCCCCTGGACAGCAATTGGAGGAATTTAGTCCCTAAATTCATAGAAAGTAATGTAGTTACAACTTAGGAACATCTGACAAATTTCAAAATGGTCATTTAGGATTTGGGTATGCAGTATGAGGATGTACAGATGAAATTATTTATGATGTCATTGATTGAGAATGCCAGGGACTAGTTTAATAGCCTATCAATAGCATCCATTCATTCCATCAACTATTCTATGATTTTTTTCTTCAAGAATATGGAAATCAGTGTACATCAAATGTTGCATTACATGAGTTAGTAACAATTCAAAAACATCAGAATGAGTTAGCCTTTGATTTTAACCAGAGTTTTGTTAAATTACACAATAAAATACCTCAAGCTTCCAAATTGACTGATACTACTACATTGAGTGTATATTTGAAGGCCTTCGATCCTAAGACAGGATATGAACTAAGAAATACAGATCCTAGGAATATGGATGAGGCCCAAAAGATAGCCTTAACTATAGAAAATAGCAAGATAGCTACAGGGATGTTTTCTAAAAGGGAAAACCCAAGAGTTCCCCAATATGTTCCCCCAAATAGACAATAGAACACGTATAGGAATGAAAGACCAAGGCTACAGGACATCCCTTACAATACCAATTGGAAAAATGGGAAACCGGTGAATGGTAGACCTAGAAATAAGGAAACATCGGATCCACTAAAAAGAAAGGGAGCATATATGGTAGATAAGAGTCTGTGGTGTTCAACTTGTGATGTACCACATTCCCTTGAACATTGTGTAATAGGTTAGTCACTACTGGAGGAAGACACATAGGAAGATGATGGCGGAAAAGACCAGAATGTCTACTTAACTTCTCACACTCTTGACTCTTTGGAGCAAGAATATGCTTCTTCAGAGGAAGAAGGATATGAATAAAATGTTGATCACCAAAATGACAATGTTCACATGGAAGAGCAACATGTTTTCTCTGACCATGAGAAAGATGAAGGTGAGAAAACCCCCCTGTTGTGTCAGGTCAAACTAATAGATGCAATATAAGAAGACCTAGTGAAGAGGAGATTAAAAGATTGACAATTGCAGCAGTAGAGGATGCCAGAAGCAAATATTGTTTGAAAAATAGAACAGTAAATAAATATGAAGGTGTCCCAAGGGGGATATTCATAAAAAATAAAAAATGCATTAGATGAGACATCAAAAGGGACTGATAATAAACAATCACACAACAGAGAACAAAAGGGGTCCCTTAAGGAGGAAATCAAGAAACATCCCATTGAAAAATGAAAGCCAGATCAAATATCAAGACTAGAGAAGGAATAAAACAAAGGAGAATGCACTAAACTTAAAAACACAATCAAAGTTGAAGGTACATCCTTTGATTTTATACAAGTTCTATCTCAATTGAAAATATATGTGCCATTAATTGAAATGATGAAAATCAAAGAATTAAGGGAAAGTACCATACAACTAATTTCTAATGGAAGTCAAAATATAAACCCTGGGAGCAAAGAGGTCTCAGAGATAAATAATAAAAGGAAGGAGATAAAAATCCTAGAGGCCTGCCTAATGAACACACCGCAGATTATCCCATTCTTCACCACTTTGCTCATAACCAGCAAGCTAGTAAGAAACTGCATGATAGACTCAAGTGCCTCCATGAATATCATGCCAGTAGGGGTAATGAAACAACTTGGTTTATGGATAGATGTGCAAGGAGGTAAATGTTATGCTATGGATAGCAGACCTGTTCTAGTTGTGGGAATAATGAAAAATGTGGAGTTAAGATTAGCAACTTACCCACAAGTTGCTTACACTATTGACATATCTGTAATTGACACACCTCCATAGTTTGGAATGCTTCTATCAAGACAGTGGACTGCTGCAGTAGGAGGAAATGTGCAATTTGACTTATCATATGCCACCATACCAATAAATGGAGAAGAAGTAAAATTGTTGAATATGCTCCTCAAGAGCCACATAATTTCTTCTGTGATGTTGATTTGGGAAGTTTTAGAGTAGAAATATCTCAGCCTGAGTTGGAAAGAAAAGATCTAATTGATCAAAATATCTCTGAAAATCAACAAGGAATATGGAAAATATATTTTGATGGAGCTTGAAACCGGGAGGGTAATGGAGCTGGTATAGTTTTTATATCTCTTGATGGTTTGACTTATAAATATTCATTTTTGTTAGCATTTGAATGTACAGAAAATGTAGCGGAATATGAAGCTTTGCTGACTGGTCTAAATTTGGTTGTTAAACACAAGATTAAAAACTTAATAGTTTTTGGAGATTCGAAACTAGTTGTATCTCAGATCAAATCAAAATATGTAGCAAAAAATAAAAGACTGAAACAATATAGAAATGCTATATGGGATACACTTGAACTATTTGATGCTTTTTCCATTGATTGGGTGGATAGATCAAAGAACATAATGGCAAATTTCTTAGCCAATTTAGCACTAAAACAAGATGATATCACATTAACAAGAGTTTCCCAAGTGGAATTTGAAGCAAGACCTGCAGTACCTGACAATGTATATAGTTGGTAGGTTTTTAATCATTACACTGATCTCTTAAAGTTACTTCAATGTATAGACCAATATGAGGCTCAGGAGATTGATTTCAACATCTTTGTGGAAGAAATAGATGGAGAAGATACAATATTTGGAAAGAAGATCTCGCAACTTAAAACTAATAAAATTCCCAAGGGGTTGGTAGCATTGGAAAGAGTATACGATGGAAGTGATTGATCCCTTATGAAACAAACACCAGTCAAAAGGGAGGATATTGAAGAAATAAACTTGGGAACCGAATTGTCACCAAGAAAGGTATATATTGGAAAAAAGATAAGACCTACTATCCTAAGAATGTTGATTTCATTGTTAAGAAAATATAAAGATGTCTTCGCATGGTCTTATGAAGACCTCAAGGCATACAGAGAGGACTTATTTCAGCATGAGATTCCATTGAAAGTAGATGCAAAGCCATTTAGGCAAAAACAAAGGCTTATTAACCCTACATTGGAGCCAAAAATGTAAGAAGAATTGGCTAGGCTTAGAGATGGAAGTATTATTAAACCAATTAGGAATTCAACATGGGTGTCAAACCTAGTTCCTGCTAGAAAGAAGAATGGAGATATCATACTGTGTGTGGATTTCAGAAATTTGAATGTAGCATCTCTCAAAGATAACTACCCATTGCCTAACATGGAGACCATACTCCATAAGGTAACTGGGTGTGAGCTGTTATCTATTATGGATGGTTTTTCTGGTTATAACTAGGTCAAGGTCAAAGAATGTGAGCAGTACCAAACAACTTTCACAACCCCATGGGGAACATATGTATATGTGAGAATGCCTTTTGGTCTTACTAATGCAGGAGCAACATTTCAAAGGGCTATGGATTTAGCATTTGCTGATTTGATATGGGCCATAATGGTGGTATATCAAGATGACCTCACCGCTTATTCAAAAAAGTTTGAAGTTCATATAGGGCACCTTAAAAAAATATTCATTAGAGCTTTAGAATATGGCATCAGTTTGAACCCTAAGAAGTGTCATTTTGTTGTTACAGAGGGGAAACTCCTAGAACACATTGTATCAAAAGAGGGAGTTAGGTTAGATCCTGAGCTAGTTGAGGTTATAGATAAATTTCCTGTCCATAAAAATGTGAAATCCATCCAGTCATTCTTTGGGAAGATTAATTTTGTTAGGAGATTTGTATCCAACTTTGCTGAGATTGTCAAACCCATATCAAATATGTTAAAAAAGGGGGAAAATATTGAATGGACCCCAAAAGCATTAGAAGCCTTTGTATCCATTAAAAAGGCCATTAAGGAAGCCCCCATCCTAAAGTCTCCTAATTTCACAAAGCCTTTTCAGATATTTTTATTTCCTTCCCTAAATATAATAGTTGCTGTCATGTTACAAAAAAATGAGGATGGTCATGAGTAACCTATATCTTTCTTTAGCAAATCTTTATAGGGATTAGAATTGAAGTATGACATAATGGAAAAACAAGCCTTGCCACTGGTAAAGGCCACAAAAGCTTCTAGGTTGTATCTTGTTGGAGCCAAATTAATTGCATATGTTCCTCACACAGCATTCAAAGACATCTTGACACAATCAAAAGTGACAGAAAAAAGATGTAAATGGATTAACAAAATTCAGGAATTTGATATGGAAATACAGATTACTAAATTGGTAAGGGGCCAAGGATTAGCCAAATTTATAGTAGAAACAAACATTGAGGCAAATCAAATCTGCAATATACATAAAGAAAAGAATTCAATTGCAAGCATTGAGCATACACCCTAGTACACAGACATCGTGCATTATCTTAGGAACACAAGATACCTAGAGGGACTCAGTGGTAACCAAAAAAGAACTTTAAAACTTTAGGCTGCAAAATATGTATTCATAGAAGGAGATCTATTCTAGAAAAATAGGGATGGAATGTTGTTGTTATGTTTGGATGAATCACAGGCTGATCATGTTCTAAAAGAAATGCACGAAGGAGTATGTGGAGGATACTATTCAGCAAAGACAACTACACATATAATCCTTAGGGTAGGTTATTTTTGGCAAAAAGTTTTTAAAGGATATATTCATATGTAAGGAAGTGTGAGGCATGCCAAAAGTTCTCAGGGAAAATGAAGTATGAGGGAGCTCTCCCACTAAGACCTATGCAGGTTGAAGCCCCTTTTCACCAATGGGGAATTGATTTCATTGGGGAAATACAAGAGAATTCAAGCGGAGGGTCCAAGTATAGACTGCGGGAGAGTGGTAGAAGTCTAACATGCAGCGGTAGTAAGTCAACAGTCAAATACTATGATACCCTGGGTAAGTAAGTCAAAGACCGCGGTAGTGCGGTAAATATGAAGATAATTGTCACAGTGATCTGCGATGACAATGAAGACCGTTGAAAATTCAAAATACCGCCATACCGCAGGCTACGAGTAGCAAGACTATGGTACAGTGGTAAATATGTTAAAAGCCACAAGAATTAAAATGTAAATGCAATGTATTAAGTTTAAAATCAAATGCCGAACTATAGTTTAAAATAATTAATTTTCCGACAAGGCAATTAATTAAATATTTTATTTAACTATGAAAAATGTAAATGACCATAACTAGAAAATGAAGGGTCGTGACCCTTGATCTGAAATGTATAAATACTTGTAAAAATTAGAAAGAGAAAGTGATTTTTGGAGGGGAGAAAATAGGAAAACTACTCTAAATATTTTCAGAATGATATTCAAGGAGGCTATGATGCATGTGTAAATTTTAAAGGATTAGATGAATGGAATTTAATGTTGTGGCACTATTCTGGTATCAATTATTTGTTGAAATTAATTGGAATATTATCAAGTTATCTCCAAGGTTGATATTTCTTTATTATTTAAATTGACATATCAAGTATATTCTCACTTTATCAATACACATTTGTTGTATTTGTATGATATGATTGGTCGATTCTTTCAAGAAAAGATTAATTCCTTCAAGTCATTCACAAATCTAGAAGTTACCATTTGGATCATTAAGAAGATTTTGATAATTACATCCTTACATTTTTATACAAGTTATAGACTAAATACCATATGCAAAATAATTATAATCCCTGCCAGACAAAAACCATTCGTTTAAAACTTTCATTTGACTCCATTTTACCCAACAACGCACTGGTCTCCACTATTTAGATTACATCAGTTCTATCCATTTCATTTTAAATCTCTTAATCAAACATATTAATTCATACTTTATACAATTCACACCAAGTTAAGATCATATTCTTTCCACTATCAAATTGCCATTTGTGGATAATCAGATCAAGTAGGAAGCATAATTCAAAATATGTGTCACTCATATAGGTGCATCCACCTAGGTCTAACATAGCCTTAAGAGTAGAGGGTTCAACCATATAGATTGACCTTGTTATTTGACCAACAACGTATTGAGATTTTGGCAGCCTCTCATGGTTCATTGAAACCAACATTTTTGAGACCCAACAGGAAGGATGGAGAGATGGAGAGAAAGATAATGAGGTATAGAGGGATAGGTAGGTAGAGAGAGGTAGAGAGGTAAGGAGAGTTGGAGGGAGAGGTAGGGATGGAGAGAGAGAGAGAGGTAGGTAGAGATAATAAAGGGAGATATAGAGAAGTGGAGAGGGAAGGAGAAGCAAATGGAGAAGTGGGGATCGAGGGAGAGATAATGATTTAGAGAGAGGTGAGAGAGTGAAATATATATAGAGAGAGAGGTAGGTAAGGAGAGGGAGGGGAGATAAATGGAAGTAGAGAATGGAGGAGAGAGGGAAGAAGATGTAGGGAGGTAGAGATAGGTGAGATAGAGAGAGGAGGGAGGGAGGGATATTTAAGGAGAGAGAGGTGAGATAGAGAAAAATAAAGTAAAGAGGGAAGGGGGAGATTGAGAAGTGATAGAGAGAAGTAGAGGCATAATGAGGAAGGTAGATAGAATGAGCAAGGGAAACAGAGAGGGAGAGAAAAAGAGGTATATAGGGGTAGGCTAGACAAAGAGATGTAGAGTGAATTTTCTAGAATAGAGGAGGGAGGGATAGGTAAAGATGGATAGTTTAGATAGATAGAAGGAGATAGATATAGGTAGAGAGAGGGAAAAGAGAGATAGAAAGAGGGGGAGGTGGAGAGGAGAGATAGAAAGAGGGGGGGAGGGAGAGATAGAGAGATTATAGAGGGAGGAGAGAGATAGAGAGAGATGATAGAGAGAGAATTAGAGAGGGAAAGAAGGTGGAGATATTGAGAGAGAGGAGGCAAGGAGGGAGAGATAAATAGGTATAGAGGGAAAACTAAGTAGAGAGAAGTAAATATGAAAGGAGAGATATAGGGAGAGGTAGGGATGGAGAGAGACGTCTAGGTAGATAGAGGGAAGGAGAGAGGGAGGAAGAGGTATGGATGGAGAGAGAGAGGTGAGATTGATAAGAGAGAGGAGGGAGGGATAGGTAGGGAGAGAGGGGTGATATAGAGAGAAAGAGAGTAGAGAGGGAAGGGGAAAGAGAGAAGTGAGATAGGTGATAGGGATGTGTGATGGATCTTAAAATTAGAGAGATAAGGAGGAATGTGGAGAGATAGAGATGGAAGGAGGAGGTGAGAGAAAGATGTATAGAGGGATATGTTAGATAGCGAGAAGTGGAGAGAAAAGGTGTGTGAAAGGAAGAGAGAGCGAGAGAGAGAGGGGGAGAAAGAGAGGTGATATAGAGAGAAGTAAAAAGGGAAGGAGAGAGAGAGGGAGATAGATAAAATTAGAGAGGGAGGGAAGGAGAGAGAAGTGAGATAGAGAGAACTAGAGAGGGAAGGAGAGAGAATGGCAAGATAGAGAGTAGAGAGGGGAGTAGAGAGTGAGAGAAGCAAAGAGAGAGAGAAATAGAGGAGAGAGAGGGAGGGAGGGAGGGATAGGTAGGTATAGAGATTAGAGAGAGATGTATAGAGATAAAAGGAGAGGGATGAGAGATAGAAAAATGTAGAGGTGAAAAGAGGAAGGGAGATGGATATTGGAGAGGGAAGGTGAGAGAGATGGACATGTACAGACATAGTTCTTGAGCTCAAGGAAGATATTGATAGATAAAGGGATGGAGATAGTGAGAGAGAGAGATTTCCAAAGAATAAGATATGAAAATGAGAGATAGAGAGAGAAAGATGAAATTTGACCTCCTGAGTACTAATATTTGACCTCCTGATTATTGAAATTTGACTAAGTTTGAAATTTTAGAGATCTTCCAAAAACTAGAATTTGTATTATAACTCTTAGAGTTCTAAAACCACTCTCAAACATCCTACCTATATATACATGAAATGTAACTTAAATTATAAGAAATTAAATTTCCATATTTAAATGTTAACTTATACTTAAATTTTTATTTCATGTTTATAGTTTCCCTGACAAAGAAAGAAAAAATCTAGTTCTGTGCAAAGCAAGCCATTTGGCACTCGCCAGATGACTCATCACATTTGGTGCATGCCAAATGACTCATCACATTTGGTGCATACCAAATGCCTTGCTTTGGATGTGTTAGTTAACAAGATATGCCAAATTTTCTCATGTTTTCGTTTATGCTCCTCGTTTCATTTGCACATCTTTCAATGCAAGTTTATAAAAAAAATCGCGCTAGCGTTAACCTCTCTCTTAGCTATCTAAATATATAATTATTTTTTCATTTTCATTTAGTTAAGGTTTTGATCCATGGCTTCTATTGTAATTGCCTTGCTTTTTGGTCAAAAATCAAAATTTTATAGGTTTAGGATAGATTTTTACACGTTCATCAGAATGTGAAACAAATTACGTTTTTTGAAACTAGACTCCATTCTACACATGATGAAAAAAAAAATCAATTTTCGATTAGTTTGCAAAAAAATTGCGGGGGAGCACGCTCAAATTTCAGCTTTCCAGGATGTGTACAATTTAAAAATTCATAAAATATTATATATTCATTAAAAAAAATATCTGAAAGAAGGGGGATAAACTACATGGTGTTAGATAATTTATCACCATTGGGATTTTTGAAACTCTAAAAATAATTTAACCAAAAAGGTGGGAACCCTCAAGCGCTATGCTAATTTTTTTTATAAAAACAGGACCTATTTTGGGCCCCCCACTTTTTGAGACCCTTAATATTCATTAATTTAAAAAAAAAATACTAGCTTAGAAACTAGACTCGGAGCACTTCAACTTTTTTTCTTTCCACATCTTAAAATTTTGAGCGTAACTATCTTCATTTTCTCGTGCAAATCAGATTTTGATAATTTTAAAAGAAAAAAAAAATTGGCATCTTAAGAGCCAAAATTGTGCAACAAATTGGTGCACTTACCCGATGGCGTGTACATCAGGTAGAGTAGATATTAAAAAGTTCAATGGCAAAAACTTTGAGTTATGGAAACTCAAAGTGGAAGACTTGCTGGTGGATAGAGACCTCTAGTTAGCTATGTCTGGAACTAAGCAACAAAGTACGATGCAAGAAGCTTGGGATCTTGCTGATAGAAAAGCTAGAGGTCTGATAAGACTGAGCCTAGTTGATTCTATACTCCTGAATGTCCATGAGGAGTAGTCTGCAACTTCATTGTGGAAGAAGCTTGGTGATATTTATCAGGGAAAGTCTCCGATAAATAAGTTATTCATGAGGAAGAAGTTGTACTCCTTGAAAATGGAAGAAGGTGCATCTGTGGTAGACCATTTGAACTCGTTTAATATGAGTGTTACTCAGTTGGCATTTGTAGGTGTAAAGACTGAGGATGAAGATTTTTGCATGCTCCTATTGTGCTCATTACTTGATAGCTGGGATCATCGTGTGATGGCTATTGGAAGCACAACTACTATTTTCAAGATGGAATACGTTGTTGCCTCATTTTTATCTGAAGAGATGCGGAGGAAGTCTTCTAAGATGGCCAAAGAGGATCTTGTTGTTCGAGGTAGACCAAAGGAGAAAGGAAAGAAGAAAGACAAGAAGTCAAAATCCAAATCTGCAGGGAGATCAAAGTCTCCTGGTAAAAAGTTCAAGGTGAGATGCTGGAACTGTGGGCAACCTGGTCACATCCGAAAGGACTGCAAGGAGAAAAAGAAGAAGAGTACTTCTGACAATGAATCTTCTCAAAGTGATGCATACGCCTTCATTGCAACAGCCTTGACAACTCTGGCATCAGATGATATCTAGCTGGTTGACTCAGGTGTGTCCTTTCACATGACATCTAATAGAGAATTGTTCTCTAAATACGAGGAGTATGATAGTGAAAAGTTGTACCTGGAAAGTCATTCAAAATTGGTGATAGTTGGCAAAGGAAGATTCAAAATTTAGTTTCTTGATAGGAGATTCAAAGGTATTGGTGGCATACTTCACATACTAGGTCTGGCTTGAAATCTTCTATATCCCAGTAAGTTAAATGATGCTGGTGTAGAAGTTTCTTTCTCAAGTAAGGGATGTAAAATGTCTAGAGGTGCAATGGTGTTGGCTAAGGGTGTTCATACTGGCACTCTGTGCAAGTTGGATGCATGTCTTATTCTTTGTAACAATGCCTCTGTAAAGTCATGCAATGTTGCTCCTGTAGAGAAAGATGGAGACACTTCTCTGTCAGAAAATTATTTAGAGGTAAAACTCTCAGCTGATAAGAATATGCTATGGCATGATAGACTTGGTCACATTGGTGAGAAAGGTTTAAAAAACTTGAACAATAAAAATTTTCTAGAAGGGATTGATGATTGCAATCTTGAGTTTGATTTTTGCGATCATTGTATCTATGGAAAACAACATCGTGTTTCATTTTATTCTAGTCCTCATAAATCTTATGGTATACTAGATTATGTTCATTCTGATGTGTTTATTCCAATTAATATTCCTTTGTTATCGAAGTCTAGATATTATTTTTCTTTTATTGATGATTGTTCAAGAACGGCATTTGTTTAATCTCTTAAAAAATCAGAAGTGTTTAGTCGATTTAAAGAATTTAAATCTTTGGTAGAGAAGCAGACTAGAAGGAAAAGTAAATGTTTGAGGATAGACAATGGTGGTGAATTTTGTTCAACATATTTTAAAAGGTATTGCACTTATCATGGAATTAAAAGGCATAAGACAATGCCTTACACTCCACAAAAAAATCGAGTTGCTGAAAGGTTGAATAGGATGTTGATGGAAAAGGAAAAGATTATGTCGAGTGCTATTGGTCTGGAGCATAAGTTTTGGGCTGAGCCTGTGGCTACAACATGTTATCTAATAAATAGATCTCCTTGCTTTGCTCTTGTTGAAAAGACACCTTTGGAAGCATGGTCAAGTAAGAATCCCTCTCTGAGGCATGTCTGTGTGTTTGGCTATGAGGAATATGTTTATGTGTCAAATGAAAAGAGATCTAAACTGGATAAAAAGGTTGTCAAATGTATTCTCATCAGCTATGGAGTTGGTGTGAAAGGATACAAGATTTGGAACCCTGTTATTGAGAAGGTTTTGTACACTAGAATCGTGATATTTTGTGAGCTAAAACCTTCAATAAGTGATCAACAACTTTAGACAGATCAAAGTGACAAGAAGAAAGATGTAGTTGAGATTCCCCAAACTCCAGAAAGGGAAGATTTGCATGGTGTACCTGAGACTAAGGAGGGCTCAAGAAGCTCTGGAAGTTCTGATGATGAAGAAAAACCTTAGCTTGTAAAAAGATCTACACGAGAGAAAAGGCAACCTGAAAGGTATTGTTTCTCTATGTTAGATTCAAACTGTACCTATGCTTTAATTACAAGAACTAATCAGCCTAGGACTGTTAAAGAAGCAATCAACATGGCTAATTCAAATTCTTGGCTGGATGCCATGAATGAAGAGATGGATTCATTGAAAAATAATGAAACCTTGAATTTGGTACCATTGCCTAAAGGTTGAAAGCAAGACTTGATGGCAGTGTTGAGAAGTATAAGGCAAGGTTGGTTGCAAAGAGATTTTCTCAAATTAAGGGAATTGATTATGGAGAGATTTTTTCCCCTCTAGGAAAGTTGGTATCCATCAAATTTTTATTGTCATTGGCAGTTGTGTATGGTTTTGAAATTGAGCAGATGGATGTGAAGACAATGTTTCTCCATGGTGAGCTAGAAGAAGAAATCTATGTGTCCGAGCTTGAGCATTTTGTTGAAAGAGGTAAACAAAATCTGGTTTGTAAGTTAAATAAATCTCTCTATGGTTTAAAGAAATCTCCTAGAATTTAGTACCATAAATTTGACACGTTTGTGTTGTCAACTAGATTTGTGAGATCAAAATCTGATCATTGCATTTATTATAAATTTGAGAATGATTGTGTGC
Organism: Sequoiadendron giganteum; assembly: GCA_007115665.2. Classification (NCBI taxonomy): domain Eukaryota; kingdom Viridiplantae; phylum Streptophyta; class Pinopsida; order Cupressales; family Cupressaceae; genus Sequoiadendron; species Sequoiadendron giganteum. The sequence goes on along the minus strand of CM021104.1, from coordinate 72,365,353 downwards.
TTGTTATTACTCTATACATGAATGATATGTTATTCATTGGGAATAGCAATTCTATGATTTCTAATCTTAAATCTCAGTTGTTTGCAAAGTTCAAAATGAAAGATCTTGGTGCAGCTAGGTACATTCTTCAAATGGAGATAACTAGGGATAGAACAAGCATAAAGCTTTGGGTTAGTCAAAGTAAGTATGTGAAAATAGTTATGGAGAGGTTTAGCATGGATGATTGCAAGTAGCTAGTTATTCCAATCATGCAGGGAATGAAGCTATCTATTGAAGACTGTCCAAATTCTAATACTAACATGGAGGACATGACCAGTGTGCCTTATGCAAGTGATGTTGGCAGTTTAATGTATGCTATGGTTTGTACAAGACCAGACATTGCCCAAGCAGGGGGAGTTCTAAGCCGATTTATGGAAAATCCAGGAAGATCACATTGGGATGTTGTGAACAGAGTATCTGGGTATTTGAAGGGGACTTCAGATTATGCACTGTGTTACCATGGAAATTTGGTTGCATCATAGACAACTCTCATCATTCATGGGTATGTTCATTCAGATTGGGTAGGGGACATTGACAACAGGTGATCCACCAATGGATACACCTTCATGCTTAATGGTGGAGCAATCAGTTGGATGAGCAAGCAACAAGTTGTATTTGTTTTATCCATGACCGAGGTAGAGTATATGGATTCAACTCGTGCCTACAAAGAAGTTGTTTGGTTAAACCATTTGTGTTCAGACATTGGATTTAATGCTAGGCAGATTTCAATCTGTTGTGACAGTCAGAGTGTCATTTGTTTGGAAAAGAATTTGACCTTTCATGCCAAGACCAAGCAGATTGATGTGCAATATCATTTCATAAGGGATATGGTTGAAGATGGAAAGGTCAGTTTGGAAAAGGTTGAGACCTTCAAGAATGTTGGAGATGCTTTGACAAAGTCGGTTAGCACAAACAAGTTCAAATGGTGCGTAGAATCAGTGGGCCTTGGGGCCTATGACAGACAATAATTTTCGAAGTCATGAGGGAGCTAAAATTGTTTCCCAAGTGAGAGCTTATTGAGAAATGTCTCTCAACTTCTAGTTTGAATCTCCTGTTCTCATGCCTTGGCAAAAATTTGTTGTTTCTGCAGTTTACTGCCATACTGTAGCCGGTGGGTCCACTCACCACAGTGGTCATGGTGAGACCACCTGCGGTTCGGTTCGACAATTACCACCACACCGCAGACAGTTAAGTGACTGACCGTGGTGACTGCGGTAAGACCACCAGTGGTCTGGCTGGTGGCCATCACCCTACTACGGGGTGACCTATCAGCCCCCATGGTAATGTAGTAAGACCGTCAGCGGTCCCATAGACCGATCACTGCTACACCACGATCTTGTCCAATGACTGTAGTGGTAGCACGGTGGAGTTTTGGTGGAGTGACGGGTTGGGCTAGGTGATGTCATCGGTGACCTCGGATGACCTCACTACTATACAGTAGGATGACTCAAACCTGGATGTGGTAGTGTGGTAAGAGCTTGATTGAGCTCATTTGGGTCACCACCATACCGCAAGTAGGTCGAACGAGCTCGGCGGTAGAGGGGTAAAGACTTGAAGAGATCGGACAAGCTCAAGGCCTGTTTTGACTGAGTTTGACTCGAAGTCAAAGAGCGATAGTTAATGCAAGGAGGACACATGGTAGGTTGACAATAGTTTGAGTGGCTAAAGGCCAATGTAGTAAACGGTAGTTAATGCAAACTTGTTCAATAGGGATTGAAACCCGATTATGGAGTGGCATTGAATGCCTGGGTGGCTCGATGATGAGGATATCTGTTAGAGCAGATCAATTGTGTATTGGCTCTATTCATGAACCTCATGGTCGATGATTGGTTGATAGAATTGAATGAAGTGTATGACTTTATCAGTCGAGTACATGATTGTATTTGTATCAACCAAATACATGTACGTAAAGAAGTGGGTTGATGAAAAAGGTTTACAAACTATATGCTAGAAATAACATTGTAATAGTCAAAGAGAGAACTGTAAGCTCTTGTGAGCTGATCAGAGAAGACTGAACATTGTATATAATTATTTTATTACTGTAATACAATTGTCTTGACTTTGGGTGGTGGGTTCTTTACCTAAAAAAAATTTCCCATGTATATCTTGTGTCATCTGTGAATGCTAACTTTGTGCAATATCTTTTACTGGTTGTATTCATCTCAAGTAGTTTAAAAAGCTATTAAGAAATGAGTTTTTTCTCTCCTCCTCTATTGTATTAGTGTTAAGGGAATGTATTCTGCACTGTTGGGTTATTAGATCCACCCTGTTCTTCCCTTCAACTAGTGACTGCGGAGTATGAACTGTATCTTGCATTACATCCATACCCTCGGATTACCATTCCTGATGAGCCAGCGCCACTACCCACAAAGGAGGATTTCAAGGAGGATCCAACTATAGTTGTTGACACGGAGGAGGATAGCAGGGATGATAGTGAGGAAAGTAGTAGTGATGAGAGTAGCATTGATGAGAGAAGCAGTGGTGATGGAGATAATGGTGATGATGGTGGCAAAGGGTTGTGGATAGTAGCACAAATCTATCCACTAGTAGGCCTCGTAAGAGGCAAGCAATGGAAATTTATTCTATATATCATCAGACACTGTCTCTGCAGGGGCAGTTTGTTTCGGCACGCGGTTTACTTGTGTAGAAATAGATGCAGTTATAGACCCAAGCATAGACTCATGCAAAGGCCTTAGCTCAGGTACAAGGATAGTTGGCAGCTCCGCAAACATAGATTTCCACACTGACATCGGAAAGGGACAGTTTCAGGCATATCATAGAGTGGGCACAAGGGACTACAGAGACCTTACAATGGATAGTCAATGGTACCACCATTGGTGATTATATGAGGGAGGTTCTCTGTGTTGGCTAAGAGGCAGGGTTTTACAAAGGTCATTACCACAATGTCGTTCCCTCTTACTGGAGAGTTAGTTATGTGTCGTCCATATCTAGCAAGACACATACTAGGACGGTTAGCGAGGGTGTGATGCAGCCTCTACGGAGAGATCCCAGAGACCTGAGAGATTCAAGTGCTTCTAGTGGGGGAGGTACTGGTCCTAAGATGTGTGCATCATTTAGCAGTAGTAGATCCTAGCTACCCCTATATGATTCTATGATATACTTTTGAGACTTGATGTATACTTTGATTCAGCCAATTTTGATGATATATCTCTGTTACTTTAGACTTCATTGTATACTTGACATTGATTATTTATATGATTTATATGATATGCAGCTGATTTTTATCGATCTATGATGGTTCTATTATAATTCTATGATGGATGCATTTACTTTCAATGTTCTATATGCCATGTGATGATTCTAATTATGATTCTAGATGATCATGTGATTTTCTATGGTTTATGATGGTCTATTTAATGAATGATGTATGGATGTATGTTATCAATGTATGGATGCATGATTATTTTCTTTTTATATGATGATTTTATTTATACATGAATGTGGATGTAATGATGTGATGCTAATGGGATGTATGTTCCTATGTTGATATAAATGTGAAAATAGATGATGTATGATATAAATTATGAATTGATGAAAATACAATAATATGATATAATAATAAAATTATGAATGGATGTATGATGTATTTTAATGTATGGGAGTAATGTATTGATAATAAAATGTGAATGGATATTATGATGACTTTATATGGGAGAAATAATTAGTGGATGGATGAAAAATGAAATGATATGATTTAGTTTTGAAAATTTCTCTTAGAACTTTTATATGATATGGAGAAATATGAATGCAACATGATTTTATTTAAAATGTATGAATGATGAATAGAAAATTCCTTCTAATGTGAAATTTTTTGACGCAAATACATGGTTATGATGATTTTTTTGTTTTATGTCAAGTATACTCAGTCTTTTAAATAGAAAAGATAATAATTAATTTGAATCATTTTTATAAAAAACACTCTGCAAATGTAGAAATCATTTATGAATGTAATCTAATTTTAGCATGCAAAACTATATGTAAACTATTGACATTTTAACAGTACTTTTGTGCTTTGTATCATCATAGATCTTTAAAAATGTTGAAAGTGAGAATAAGAATTAATGGTATAATTTAGACCATGATGACCTGAGTATGACTTCCATGATTTTTGATATCACAAGTGAACACAAGCATCGAGGTATAATTAAACCAAGATGACCTGACAATTTCTTGCATAAATAGACAAGGATCAATCATTTTATTGTGTGTATTTTGAATTTCATCAGTGATACATTTGTAGATCACATCCCATGACAATTCACACATTAAATAATTAATTCCCAAATAGCAGACAAATGAAAATACCATTCTTCTTCCTAGCTTCTCTATTTCAATTCATCATCGAGTTGCTCCAAAGAAATGATAAAGAATCGAAAATACAACATATCCAACCTTTACTTAAAGTGTTTCAATAATTATTCAGATTAGATCATCCATCTTGATTTTGTGATGTTTTTCTATGATTTTTCGAGATTCTGGACCAAACCTAACCTATTGTCCTATCCTAGGGGCCTCAGGGGCTCATCAAATATTAGCCTTGCCTATGTTATACATGCAAAGACCATGTAGTTTGACAGACACAGACTCATGTTTTTGGCTTGAGTTTTTGAGATTAACTTTTCGACTAGTTTTTGGATTTTGATATGATACGGATGTTCAAAGTGTTTCTGATGGTGATTGATGTTTTATGTTGGGTTGCATTTCGATCATTTTTTTTTTTGCATTTTTCTAAGATTATTCTTCTTTATTTCTCCCAGTGATATGTAGATGTTGTCCTCAAGCTAGGGTGAGACATGACTATTTGCATTGATATGATAATGGATGAAAAGTATTGATGAAAGTAACGCCCATGATATGTACCCCAATAGATGGCGAAAGTTGGTTAAATCACAAGTAGAGCTTGTTTCTAGGTTTTCACTATATGTTTTAATTGCACTTTTTCATATTTTTATGATATCTTCTCTTTTTTATGAATCGCCTGTTTGCCAAGTTTTCATCAAGGAAACCATTTTTCAGAAGTTTGAAATTTGCACTAGGTGATTCCGATGTAGTATCTTCTGAGATGGATACTGTTGAGAGGTTCATCAAACAAATCTCCTTCATGTGTTGATAGTTGATAAGCACCTGATCCATACATTGATATGATGATAAAGGGACGTAGCCAATTAGGTTCAAACTTCCCTTTCTTTTCTCTATCTTGCTAATTTCTAGGGTTCTCTTTTAGGACCAAATCGCCAACCTGAAAGACTAGGTTTTACCCTATGATTATAGCTCCTTGACATTCTTTGTTGGTATGTCGTTAGATGATTGACAGCTTGTTGATGATGCTCATCCAATTATTCCAGTTCCTGAAGCCTAGATACTCTATAGTCCTCATCTGAAATGATTCCTTTTAGTGACACAGAGTGATGGAATCTCTACCTCAATGGTTAGTATGGCCTCTAATCCATATACTAAGGCATATGGTGTAGCTCCCGTTGGTTTTTTGATGTTGGTTTTGTAAGCCCATAGTGCAGGATTAAGCTAAACATGCCAATCATGTCCAACATAGTTAACCATTTTCTTGAGTATTTTCAGAATTTTCTTGTTAGAGGCCTCTACTTGGCCATTTCCTTGAGCATAATACGGTGTTGAGAAATGTTGTTGGATATGAAATTTTTCACAAAATTCCTAGGCATCCTGATTTCTAAATGGTCATCCATTATCAGTGATAATGGAATAAGGTATATTGTACCAATAAATTATGTAGTTCAATATGAATGATGAGATCCATTTTCTAGTGATAATTGTGAGAGGTACTACTTCTATCCATTTTGTAAATTATTATGCCATTGTGATTATGAACTTGTGTCCATTGGATGAAGATGGATTTATCTTTCCTACCAATTCCAATCCCCATTGACAAAAGGGCCATGTTGATGTGAATGGATGTAATTCATGAGCTTGTGTGTGGATCAAATTACTATGAATCTGACACTTTTGGCACTTCTTGACAAACTAATAAGACTCCTTCTCCCTACTTGGCTAGTAATACCCTAAACGAAGGAGTTTCTTTCCTAGAGTTATACCACTTGAATGAGTCCACAAATACCTTCATCAACATCATGTAAGGTTGTCTCGGATTCATTATGTTCTAAACATCAGAGAAAAGTAAAATCTAGACCTCAATGATAAAGTATGTTCACGATTAAAGTATGTTGGGTGGATTGGCAGATGAAGTTGTGTTTTTGGTTTCTGGAAAGATTAGGGGGGAGGATGTTTCCTTTTAGGTACGCATAGGTTTTTCCATAGATGGAGGATTCAACGGTATCTAAATGGTATATGGTTTAGGTTTCTGAACTATTATAAGAATGATTAGATACTTATTCTACCATAAGCTCATAACGACCACATTTCTCTGGTAATTGTAAAAGAGAAGAAATTGTCATCATAGCATTTGCTGCTTTGTTTTCTACCCTTGGAATTTTCTCAAATTTGATATTGACAAAGTATTGTTTGAGATCATCTATTAGCTGCTTATAGGGCATCAACTTCTCATATTCCATCTGATACTCACCATTTACTTGATAAATGACTAGTTGAGAATCCCCATATACTTGTAACTCTGTGATTTTCCATTTAATAGCCACTTTGACTCCAGTGATTAATGCCTCATACTCTACCACATTATTGGTACATTGAAACATTAGTCTAAAATATTTTTGGATAGTGTGGCCTTGGGGTGTAATGAACAAAATTCCTGCACCAGATCCTCTTTGTGTATATCATCCATCAAAGTAAAGTATCCATTATTGTGGTGTTACTGTCAGAATTTTTGCACCAGGACACTCCATTGTCATAGGCCGATCATCTATTAAAGGAGCTTCATCTAATTTTTTGGAAATCACTTGACCTTTGATGGCCCTTCCTTCCACATACTGAATATCAAACTCAGTTAAAAGCATGACCCATTTGGCCAGTTTACCTGTTAAAGAAACCTTACTCATTAAATATTTTAATGGATCATTTTTTGCTATGAGCTTGATTGTGTGAGTCAACATGTAATGCTGCAACTATTGGGTAGAAAATACCACTTCCAAATAATATTTATCAATGAAGATATAATTTATTTCATAGCAATTCAAATTTTTGTTGATGTAGTAAATGGCTTGTTCCCTTCCTTCATTATCTTCTTGTGCCAATAGTACCCCTAAATAAATATGTGTTGTTGCAATGTATAGTATTAAAGGTCTTCCTTCTATAGGTGGCATGAGAATAGGTGGTGACATCAAATATTTCTTTATTTGGTTGAAATTTGTTTCACACCATTGATCCCATTTGAATACAACATTCTTATGTAATAGATGATTAAATGGGTGAATTTTGGCTACCAACTAGGAGATAAATCTCCTGATTGATTTTAGCCTTCCCTGTAGTGACCTTAGTTAGCTGATGTTTCTAGGTGGTGGCATTTCCATTATTTCCCTCACCTTTGTTGGATCAAGTTCAAGACCTTTTTTGAGACTATGTATCCTAAGCATTTTTTAATTTAACCCCGAAGACACATTTCTTAGGGTTTAGTCTAACAATGAACTTTTCTAGCCTTGTGAAAATTTTTCCCAAGATATCCAGATGGCCCTCTCTAGAATAAGATTTAGTTAGAATATCATCCACATAATCCTCAATAAAATAATGCATCATATCATAGAAGATATTGGTCATTTCTCTTTGATAAGTTTCCCCTGCATTTTTCAACCCAAAGAGCATGACATTCCAGCAAAAGGTTCCCCATGGACATGTGGATGCAATTTTCTCCTGATTTTTGGTGCTATCTTTATTTGGTTGTATCTAGAGAAACCATCCATTATTGACAACATGGCATGCCCTGTTGTTAAGTCTACGATGATGTATATATTAGGAAAGGGTAAATCATCCTTAGGGCATGCCTTATTTAGATCCATGAAATATGTACATATCCTAATACTATTATCTAACTTTGATACAGGTACAATATTCTATATCCATTCGGCATAATCAATAGACCTAATGAATCCGGCATCCAATAATTTCTTTAGCTCAACATTTACTATTAGTGTGATGTTTGGATTCATCTTTCTCAATTTTTGTTTTACAGTTTTGATCCTAGTAGGTAAAAACAAATGATGCATTAAAACATTTGGGTCCAAACCCGGCATATTAGAGTATGACCAAACAAAGTTAATGCTTCTTTCTTCAAATAATTTGATAAATTTAGGTCTTTCTTATTTTGTCATAGATTCTACCAGATGTAAAATCTTTTCTCTTTCTTTTGTGCCAATGTTTAAGAACTATGTAGACTCCACCAGAACTGATGACCTTCCACGATAATGATCTAGAAGGGTGTCAAATATCCCATATTTTAGTGCCTCAGAGAGGTTTTCATCATCCAATGTGTTCTTTATTTTTCCTTTTTCAAGATCTAATACTGCCATAGAATGGTTTTCACCATTAGATCCATTATTCATGTTTTTTATTTTTGCAACTAGAAGATTTGACACCCTCCTATCGAATCATGTTTTTATAAGAGTTATGGATAGAAATTGTATCAAGTTCATCACAACAAAGGAAATTTACAATAGCGTCATCATCTACAAATATGGGTACATTTATAGATTCAATGGGTTCCCAGTCGATGTTTGGGATGGAATTAGGGTAGGAAGTCATCAGATTGACTCAGATCAATGGTGGCAACGGTTCAAATAGCTATGTTTTTAGAGTTATTATTAGGGATATCAAGATCAATGATGGTACCTTCCTCAAGATTATCTAGTTCACTCGATGTATGTTCATCCTCACTTGAGTCATCGATATGTTGTGGTTTAAATTCAAGTGGTCTAGAATCAGATCTTTGTCCCTCCTCACGTGTAGGTGCATATTTTTTTATGACATCAATTTGGACATCTGTGTAAGATATATCAGAATATAGATCCCATTCATATTCATTAGAATCTATTTCAGAGCTATCTCTTACCTGAAGGATTTTTTCAACTGCCTTCTTTGTCAATTCTTATTTTTCTTCTTTTGAGTATCCTAGTCCTATCTTATCTTTTGAATGAAGAGTAAGAGGTTGAGTAGGTTCTATGATGCCTTCTTTCCTTTTACCAACAGGTCCCTATCCTTCATAACCCATTTTTTCTAAAATTTCCTTTCCTTTGCCATACCTATTTTTCTTGATGTTGATGTTTGTTGATGTCGATGTTTCTTCATCTTTATACATTCAATCAAGGATAGCTTTGTCTTTTGATTCATCCTCTATAGTACTGGCTTTCACAAATATTTCCTATAGAATTGTGGTAAGTTGTGATGGTTGTCATTTAATCATTGATGGTTGCCCATATGATTTTGGAGATGGCATCAATTGTGAAAGATTAAGAGCCTTCTCAATAGAATATTGTCCCATGCCCTTGTCTGTTAGCTGGATATTTTCTTTGAATTTTTGTGATAGAGAATTTTGGGGATCCTTATTGTCTATTAATGTAGTTTCAACAACACTTGTATCTTTTGATTTATCCTTTCATCTCAAACCACTAGGATGTAATATTTGGATGTTTTTCTTCATTTGATGAATTTGAAATACATGCTTCCCTATTGTGAGGCACAGATGTGTCTTGAGATATTCTAAGTGTGTCACAATGTTGAGGATTTTTATAATCTGTTGATATAGTCACCTCCTTTACATTTATTGGAAATTTAAAACATTGGTGATAGGTCGAAGGTATTTCCTACATTTCATCAATCCACAAACATCCTAAGATTATATTGTAGGTTTTAACTCTTTTTCCAGTACCTGGAATACTATATTTTTCATCATTGGTCCCACTTGAATGGGTAACACAATCAGTCCTTTAGAAGATCTCTCTTCCTCATCATAAGATTTTATTGTCATTTTTCTTTGGGAATCAATAGAATTATTTGAATACCCTAGTGCATGGATTAAATTTAAAGTATAAATATTCAAACCAACTCCCCCATCTATTACGACTCTTTTAACACGATGCTTGTGGATCAATACTTCAATATGGAGGTTGGAGTTATGTGGATGATTAAGGGACACATCATCCTATTCAGAGAATGATAAAAAGTGTGGCATGGTCAAATTTCCCACCATAGCCTGGAATTGACAAACATCCAGGTTGTTGAGTATTGTGGTGGGAACAAGTGCTTGTTCTAAAACTTCCTTAGGTGATGGTGATAGTTTAAGGAGTTCAAGTATTGATATTTGTGCTAGTATTTTCTGAAGTTGGTCGATAATGTTGTATTGACTTGGAGGTGGAGTTGTGTTTTTAGATGCAAATCCTTTTTAAATTACTTTTACTTTGGATTTCCCCCTTTTCATTACATTAACTGATTGATAGTCTTGTTTTTCTCTGATTTTTAAAAAAATTATCTAATTTTCGGATATTTGTATGCTCGAGATTAGATCTAGTGGTATAATGTCTCTAGTTTTATTGTTCTCTGTGTGATTACCAGTGATAGTACCACTTTCTACTTCAAAAAAACAAAAGATCATGATATCATAAATATGATTGACATTTTTACCCTTACTATTTGCAGAAGATGGCGCTCCCTTGTCATAATTTGGTAAAGGGTCTTTAAAATTTGTATGATCGTTTTTTTTTTATGCCCCTCTACGTATACCTTGTTGTTATCAATCAGATATAGAACTATATGTTTTAATTTCATGCAATAATTTGTCTTGTGTCCCTTATTGTTGTGGAAATTACAATAATCTATGTCTTTCCACCATGGTGGTTTGACTTTTGGATCCCAAAATCATTCTTGTCGTGTAGTGATAAGACCACTTGCAACAAGTTACCTCATTTTTTATTCCAATGTTTGGCCTAATGGTGTGAATCTACACCGATTTGATGATTTTTGATATGTTTGTGGTTTTGAGTCTTCATTGTTTTGATTCACATTTGACTTGATTTTTTTATCACTGTTTTGGTTTGTCTTTGCAGTAGAGGTTGTCAAGTTAGAAACTGGCTTTGCATTTTGTAAATTATTTGCGGTTTTGTTGATTCCAGTATTTATGTTCTTTTGCCAAAATTTAGGTTTGTCATTGTTGGTGTATTGATTTGAGGAGTTGGTGTTATTTTATTTTTCATTGTAGTGCTTGATCACCCCTCATTTGACTAAAGCTTCTTTGATTTTAAGGCCATTTTCAATCACCTTTTCAAATTTTGGAGGGCATTGTAATTCGAGCCTATAGCTCATCTCATCCGTCAAGTTGTATATGAATAGCTCCATTTTTTCTTCCTCAAGTATAGAGTGAGGATACCTAGAAAATAGTCTTCACCGTCATTGTAAAAAGGATAGGAATGTCTCACCTTTGTTTTTCTTCATGTTATATGTATCCTTTATTGTGACGTCATGTTGGGTGTTAAAATAATATTATGATATGAACCTATTGGCGAGCTCTTCAAAATTTTGTATTTCCCTTATATGGTCGATCGGATCTGTCTTACCATTGTATTTTTCATATTTTGGAAATATCTAGGGAAAGGTATCATGTCTACTATTGGATCGAAAGGATAAGGACAAATTTTTTGTAACTCATACCTTTTCATGTTTTCCTTTGTCATGTCTTGTCATTGTTGTTGTAATTTTTGCATTGGACTTATTAAGGCAACAACTAGATCTACATTTGGTGTGTTTTGTGGTATTTTGGTTTCATTCATTCTAGGTGTTTCTTTTAAGAGATCAACATCAAAATATTTGGGAATTTTGGCACCTGATTCAGCTAGCATTAGGAGATATTTTTCCATGTCTTGCTCTAAGATCTTTTCCATAAATTTATGGAATTTTGGGTCCTTTTGCACTTTTTGTATGTCGTCTACCATGATTTTTTTCTTGTCATTTTCATTTAAGCTATTCCAAGGATTTTCTTCTACCATGGTATTTGATGTTTCAAGTTCTTCTTCTAAGAGTCTCTTTTTTTGTAACCTAGTGAAGATTGGCATACAATTATTTATTTTTCCTACCAAACTTTGATCTTCTATGTCTGATAAATGTCAAATGAATTTTTAAAAAGTCAAATAGGATGATATATCCTATTGATGAGACTAGATTAAAATCTTATTACTATGCTTTGTTTCATGAGTATAGAGTGATAATATCCTGATAAAGAAACTTAGCTAAATAATCAAGATTTTGGTTTGATTTTCTTGACACTTTATACTTTGCAAGATATGAGTTTTTAGTTGAAAAGAATGTTAACTTTTAGGAACCTATCTGTTTCTGATTTCTAGACAATGTTTGTTTTCAAAAGATAGTTTTGGTTGATAAAAACCATGTTTTAGGTGTTAACCAATCTAATTGATATGTTTGTAAGATCTCTATTTTTTTTTTTTTTTTTGAAAGCGCTAAAATAGAGTGCAGAAGCACTATTTCATAGAAGCACTAAAACACTGTGTGGAAGTGCTATGACAGTTTTTTGAAGTGCTATTTTGTGAAAAGCACTAAAACAGGGGTCTGAAGCGCTATGATATTTGATTGAAGCACTATGATATTTGATCGAAGTGTTATTTTGCAGAAGTGCAAAAATAGAGTTCAAAAGCACTGCAATAGAGGGTGTAAGTGTTATTTTAGAAGCGCTAAAATAGACCTCAGAAGCATTATGACAAAATTGTAATTCCCCGCCACGCAACCCTAGAGGAAGTTACAAACAACTACTTAAGCAGGCTAATTTTTTTTTTTTTAAGTACAATTAATAAGTAAGTTCGCTAACTAATTCCAACAACCTCTAAGGTTACGAGACAGAGGTTATATAGAACCTCAACAAAAAACATGAATTTAAACCATGACCATTATTTAGATAATAATTAAACACATACATTCTAATTAAGATAATTTACATCAAGCATAAAGATAAATTTCCATTGCATTAATCCATTCATTACAATTAGGTTGCAACACTAATTCCCTAAATGAGGTAAGTTCAATAAACATAATTACAATTACAACCTCCACCTCGATAACAACTGAGGGGTAGAATAATACAAGATCAATTGAAAATAAATGAGGCAAGAACTGATACTGAATCCAATGAGCTCTCCAACTGGAAGTCTCATCCACATGAACATGAAGAAAGAACCCAACGGAGTTAGGTGCATTCCACCCAACCAAGTGGAACCCAAAGGCCCACCCCCGTGCTAGGAGATAGGAACCAGGAATCCTAGCCAACACCATCTACCACTAGACAAAGACTAGCACAAAACTGAACCAAACTGAAACGATTGATCACATGCACAACACATGTACAACTCAAATACCATGTAATTAGAACACGATTATAAATCCAATACCATGCAAGTACAACATAAGTACAACTCTACATGGTCACATTGCTTCCAAAAATAAATGAAATCAAGTATGTTAAGAGAACCAAATACCAACTATGGTCACATCAGGTATGTTAAGGAAATCGTACCCACAAGAAACAAGAACCAATTATTGTCCTAGACAGAGTGTCATCACATAGCTCATCATGGGTTGTCCTCTAGGATTCTTTCTAGGCTCTGGCCCCCAATATGGGTTATCCTGGTGGCCTCTACTAAATCTCGCCTCCCATACTCACTCATGCGAAATCAAATACCTCTCGTGCAGACAAGATAGATGACCTTTCCATTCCAGGCCTTCCCACCCATCCCAAGCCTAACTGAGCACTTGGCTCCATGAGTGAGGCATTATTATCTTGATTAGTGAGAATTTAGTCCTAATATTCTAAGTATTGTTTTAGTTATCACTTGATTAAACCACTTCTTAAGGTTACCCAATCTTACATCTTCTAGGCTCTGGCCCCTACAGAAGCCACTCTTCTACTTGACAACACACACACCAACCAAACACCAAGGATACAAAGGTACAATAAAAAAGATACCAGGACCTCTCCTTTTCCAGGAGGAAACATAAATTCAAACCCTCTCCAAACACTTGGAGACAACAAGGTAACAAAGACACTCCTGACAAGGACACACAACTCACGAAATCCACTCCTAAACCAAGGAGGTACAAAATATTCTCGTTCATGGAAGTCGGCTTAACACTGACGAGACACCATGCACTACCCAAGGAACTCACAATAGGTTGACAAACACAAAATGACAACCCATAGAACTGAAAACCCCTTCTGGAAGACTTATTAAACTCTATAACTTCATTCCCCACAACAAGGACCCGAAGGGAATATTCACTGAAGGCACATGAAGTAAACTACCTTTGGATACTCGAAATCCCTTTCCTCTTTATATTAAGTAATTTATTGCATCAATAAAATTGAATTATGAATATGTCTTTTCAGTTAAAGGAGAAATTAACACTATATATTTAATTTCTCTACTTGCATTTAAATATCAAAAATTAACCAGATCAACATATAAAACAATTACGTTGCTTTAAAATAAATATTGTTTCTTCATTTCCAATATAACCATTTAAAATGAATAATTGACTTGACTTGAAAATGTATTATTTTAATTCAAAACTATTCTCCTCAAAATAATGTTTTAAAATAAAACAATGATTTAATTCAAGTTAATTATTTTTCATTTCCTTAATTAAATTTAGCACATACCATCACTTAAATTAAACACTTTAATATATGCATATATTCCAACTATATATATAAAATTGAAAAAAAGAAACTCATCTATTATATATATATATATATATATACATAACCATGTATGTATATCATAATTATAAATAAAATTAACAATTTAAAACCAATTAATATATATTAATATTTTATTATTATATAAATATAATATTAAATATTAATATATATTAATATTTAAATATTATAAAAATATAATAATAAGTATTAAAATATTTTATTTTTTTCATTTTATTAGAAAAAATGAATTCACAAAGCGCGAGGCGTATTTCTAGGGAGGCGTGCATAGATTTTAGTGGGGAAGGGTTGACTATGGTTAACCACAGTCATCCCTCGAGTGGGTTGTGTTAACCATAGTCGACCCACCCTGTGGGCAAGCTGTGTTAACCACAGCCGACCCACCCTTTGGGCGGGCTGTGTTAACCACAGCCAACCCACACTGTGGGTGCGGCTGTGTTTAACACAACCATCCCTAGTTGGGCAGCAGCGGTGATGGAAGGAGGTGTGGGGGTCACATTGGGCACAACTCCCCTCCACACGCCTCACATGGGGTTCGGTGGGGGGTGAGCCACCAGCCCCCCACAAAAATATTTTTTTTATTAAAAAAAATACAACCCTAACCAAAACGAAATTTCATTTTTTCTCATGACTATGGATTTTTAAAAATCCACCCAGCTTTACAATCTGGGGATTTTTTCCCAAAAATATTTGGCCAGCAATACCCCTCTTTTGAAATATTAAAAAAAAGGTATATATACATATGTGTATATATGTATACTTCCAAAACCAAGTTGCAACACAAATTGAAATAGAACAAAATAGAAACAACCATAAACAATCATAAATCTCATTTTTATTTTGAAGCAATCCATTGCTAAACAAAGGTTTTATTCTCAATTTGAGAACAAGAATCTAACTAAGTTTATTCACAATCATACAACAAATTTCAAATACTTTTTTTTCTCTATAGGATTTTCAACAACCAAATATACAATTAAAAAATTTAATGCAATTAAATTTAAAAGGAAACAACAAGAACCTGGTGTTCTTGAGTTTGAGAAGATCCAGCTAGTGCTCATATTCTTGCCTCGATTCCAACTTCAACCCCACAAATTTTCACAGCTTCCAACCAAAACCCACAAAAATGCAACAGTTCTTCGTCTCCTCCATCTTCAATTTTCCAAAAACTTCATAATCCAAAATTGTGAAGCAAAATTCAAACATAAGAAATCCTACAACCACCCCCATAAATTCTCCAAAACATAAAATGAAAAATATCTCAATTTCTTCAATTTTTGAATTCAAACTTTCAAATTTGATTTTTAAATCATTTTTCAATTTTTTAATTCCAATTTTCTCAATTTGACTTTTATGCATTTTCTTTATTTTCAATTTCAACAATATAACAATAACTTCAACATAAATAAATTAAATTCTTTCAACATCATAAATTTAATTAATTAATAAATAGATTTAATCAATCATTAAATTATTTATTAATTAAATTAAATTAATAATAAAATAAATTATATTTCAACATAATCACAGAATAAATTAATCCACAACTTAAATACATTAAGCCATTTAATTACCCTTTTCTTACTTGAAATTAAATAACGAAGAGAGGGGACGATACTCAAGGCAACACAACCCGACCACACCTGATGACATACTGGGAATAGGGTGACGACTTGACATGAAAAAATAGCTACTATCTCCCAATCAAATATTGTTGGGCATTGAACATGCTCCAACCTGTGAAACCAGATGGATTCGATGTCTTCTACCTTGTTGGTGTTTAAAATAGCAACCCAGCTAGACTTTGAAATTCTCTAAGTGGTATCCAACCCTTGTCAAGGATAACTACAAAGACTAGTGGCCAACTAACAAGATTCAGTCAAAGACTGACATGTCCTACACTTCTGGCTCTGCAGGACCAAAGTGGGTAAACCTAAACAATGCTCAAAACTATATTTCATTCATACACTGACATTGTTTTATAAAACAGATAATTCCCAATGAAACAACACTAAGGGAAGCATTGACAACTTTAAATTAGGCTAAATTCTCAGCAGGTCAACCCTCTCTCAGCCATTGGAAAGCAGGACACACAATAACACAGTAAGATTTAAAATGATTTTGTATTGAAAATTGCATATGAGATGCACAAACTGAAACATAGATCAGTGTTAGTTCTGGGCCATGGAGTCAAACACATAAAACTAATTCTCCAGCAAACAGTCTTCAACCAGTGGATTAAACTTGCTAATGCTTTCCATTAACTGTTAGTGCCTTGCACCAACAATCCCTCTCTTATCATCAATTAGATTCTTCTTATCAAATCCTATCTGCACACCTAAAATCACAATCACCTACTCAAAGTATTTTAACCATTTCCTTGAAACAGAACAGTGAACAAACAAAACAATCTCATGAAACTTGAGATGATAAACTCAAAGACACTTTGTATTATTAAATTTATATGACTGAAAGTGTACAAAAATCGAGACAATCTAATGAAATTCATGAATGTGGAAGCTCTTTCATGATATTAATTGCATAACTGGCTCTATTTGTGTACGTTAGAATGTGTCAATTAAATTGCATATAAACTAGTACAACAATTAAACATTAGATTGAAGAAAACTAACTAAATAAAGTAAATGCAAACTCTAGACAATAGCTTTTTCAAATTCGTTTCATTGTCCTCTATCTCCAAGGATTCGCTTTAAGATGTTTGCTCTCAGTTGTGCAAACAATAGCTTATAGAATGACACTTGAGAGAATGAGATTTATCAAAAATGCATATGCATGTAAAATATTGAGCTTTGAATTGAAATACTATGAATGCTAAGATGGGACTATAGTAACTATGCATGAAAATATGAGATTCAAAGTTTTTTTCTTTTAGATCATGAGAGGGTTGTATTTATAGATTTTTGAAGGTAGGAATTTGATTGGCCAAGATCGACAGTCGAGTTCAAACTTGTTGAAATGAACTGTGAGAGATCAAAAATTCGAAAAGAAGGTGGAATTCTGAGAGACAGAAAATGAAGAGACAAATTGAAAGGTGTCTCTCATAATTAAATAAATAAATATTTAATTATGTGTGAAAGAAATATGAAAAGGTTTTAATTAAATATTACAAATATTTAATTATGTGAGAAAAGAAAAGCTTTTTAATTAAATATTAAGAATATTTAATTTTGTGAGAGAAGTGGGAATTTGGAAAATGATTTAATTAAATATTGAAAATATTTAATTAAATATGGAGGGAAGAATATCGTTTAAATTTAGAATTTAAACTTTGATAATTAATGTAAATAGATTGTAAAATCTATTTAATTAATTAAGTGGAAGGTAACATTAATTAAATAAACTTATTTATTTAATTAAATTAGAAGAATTAGAAAATGAACAATATAAATAAATAATTAAATTTATTTATATATAGAAGACCTAAGAAACATTAATTAAATAATTTATATTTAATTAATTAACAAGTTCAATCGATCGTGACCATTTTTAAATGTGTACATTTTGCCCCTCTTTGAAGTGATGTGTTTCACGCATTGCTTCAAAGAATTTGCCCCTGACTTTGAAAAATTACTGATGATGCTATATGCCCCCTCAAGAGATAAATCATGTGATGAGAATGATTGAGATTGATTTGAAAAAATTTCAGATGATTTCGGAGAAAAATTGGCGATTTAACTCTCGAAATAGCACTTTGTAGAGTAATAAATGCTATTTTTACCCCTTTAAAAGATGAAAAAGGTGAGAAGTCACTTTCATTTGAACAGTAACCTTTGAGAAAATCGGAGCTCTGAGAGACATAAAAGCAATGTCGATCCCATATGAGCACCATAGATTCTAGCGAGGTCGCCGTCATCAGAGACCACCTGCGTATGGACCTTCGATAAGTCGATCAAAACCTCTGTGTTAAATTTTTATGCATTTTTGGATGCTTTTTCGAATTTTTTCAAATTTTAAAATTTTGTTTTAGCGCATGTGATAGGTATTTTAGTGCATACAATAGATAGTTTAGCACATCCAAAGTGGTGCATAGGGATAGAACAGTCGCGCATAGAGGCCAAGTAATCACGCATAGGTGATTTAGCGCATAGGATAGATAAAATGGCGCATCTATGAAATCTACTTGTGGAAGATGATAGATTAGCGCATAGAAGATTTAGCGCATCCATGAACTGTTATAGTGCATATGCTTGATGAAATAGCGCATCCATGAAATCGCGCATCCATAGACTGTTTTAGCGCATTCATGGAATAAAGTTGTGCATCCATGGTTTTAGCACATTGATTGACTGTTTTGACGCATCCATGGATTTTTGCTGAATTTCAATTTTTGAAGAAAAAATTAATGCACGCTTGATGATTGTTGCTAGATTAGACAACAGATTTTACACATTTGAATATCATCGATGAATAGATTTGATAAATTTTCCTTTGTGCTTGAAGAACAAATATGTTTAATAGATTTTGCTTCCATGCGATATGAAAAACAAAATAGAGATGATAATTTGATTTCCTGATTGAAAGTCAGATAGCTTAAGTCATGATGATTGTTAAATTTGTTTCCATGCGATATGAAAAATAAATAGTATGATAGATTTGCTTTCCTGTTTGAAAGTCAAATTAAGTAATGATGACTGTTAAATTTGTTTCCATGCGATATGAAAAACAAATAGATGTGATGTAAACTTGCTTGATATACTAATTGATTGATGATATTCATTTGCTGATTGATTTTGCATGCTTGCTTGATAATTTTGTTGAGGATTTTAACCTTCTTCAGATCAGAGAGAGATTTCCACAGACATGGGAGATGATTCCCTGACTATCCCATGATGATTTGGGAGTGATAGACCAATGTGGCTTGAGAGCTCTGTTGAGTATCCCGCAATATCGGGTCAACAGGGCACTATTGACTGCCTTAGCAGAGCAGTGGCACATCGAGCACAACACCTTCCACTTATCGATAGGAGAGATTACAGTGACTCCAGAGGATGTATACAGGATTTTGGGTATTCATGTGGTTGGAGAGCTTGTGATTTATGATCACAAGGAGATTGTGGGTACAGATGCTTTGAGACGAGTCTTCTAGGATCCTCATGTCTGTGATTATGAGATTCCCTGGAAGGAGATGACAGAGAGATATGCCCCACTGCCTTCGGTTTTGGTAGGGATGATCGGTGGTTTCCTTTGTCCTGATCGCAGGTCAAAGGGACTATTAGTTGGGTGGGGGAGGATCTTGGAGGACATGCTTCTCCACCATACTAGATATCCATGGGGATATTGCATGCTTGCCCATTTGTACCATGACCTTCATCAGGTTATGTATACAGATGGGAAGAGTCTTTCCTACGGGGTGACACTTTTACAGTTATTCGCGTGGGAGCACTTCACGATTACCGCCCTATTGTTAGGAGAGATCGTCCCATCGTATTCCCTTATGCTTATGCGTATACTAGGCCCCTTGTCTAGCCAAGGCTGGGAAAATTGGAGTACTGGCAGTAGGTACTTGATGATTTGGACACGGTCATCTAGCGAACGTATGTGGATTGCGACCCATGGCAGGTAGATGACATAGAGTTGCCATATGTTACGAGGCCCAAATACTTGATTGGATGCACCCCTTCATCATCGAGAGATTTATAGGTCAGAGGGTTCTAAGGTAGTATGGATGGGTTCAGATGATGCCCCAGGGGATGGCACACTATGCCAAGTGTCGGGGAGATATACTAGAGTGGGGGCCTATTTTGACTATTGAGGCCACCCGAGAGGAGTACTTTGAGTTGCAGCCAGATGATTGGACCATTTGACCAGAGGTCATAGATGCAGGGATGACGGATGACTATGCCGCATATTTCTACACACATCCCTTTCCTTATTTCAGTAATCCAGATGAGCCGCCCCATTGATGGGAGGTCCAGTTATCCAAGTAGGGTTACAACAGCCACAGGATCAGGGACAGGTACAGGCAGAGCAGTTGGCAGATACCGGCGGGGTAGCCATGGAGGTGGATGATGAGAGCTTTGAGGCTGAGGAGATAGATGAGGAGTTAGATGACTCTGATGATGGGGATGATCGGGTAGTGGGAGGCAGAGATTATTCTGATATTCCCTTCCGAACGACGCCATGAACAGCTAGAGCAGTGGGTCAGGCCATTACTTCAGTGCCACAGATCACCATCAGCGCTCCGTCATAGGGACAGTTAGATGCCTTACAGACCGAGGTTCAGACTTTGAGGAGTCAGCTAGCATAGGCCCAGGCAACCATCAGTCAGCTGCAGGGACAGATAGCACAGCCACCACCTCCTGACCCACAAATAGGACAACTTATGGCCAAGAGGGACAGCTTCCGAGAGAGATGTGTATAGGCCGAGGGGGTAGCTAAGAGGCTACTGAGATCAGTGGAGAGCACCTCTATTGGAGAGGTTGTGGCAGAGGGATTAGAGATTGCTTAGGAGGCCGAATATTACAAGATGCGCTACTTTGAGGCAGTGCCACCTGAGCGGCGAATAGCCTTCACTCAATTAGGTACTCGGACTTGGACTTACTCACGTAGTCACTCTAGGAGTGTGACTAGGAGTGTGGGCCAACCAACCAAATGAGAGAGCAGATCCTCCAGGAGCAAAGATCCAGTGAGACCCACTACCTCCGGTGGTAGTAGTAGCCATGATCCACAACCAGATGCCCCTTAGTGATGAGCAATTTTGTTATACCCATTGATGCCATTGTATGATATATCTTTTTGAAACATTTGACATCCCTGTATTTCTAGACATTTGTTTTGATGAGATCTATGATATGCAATGGCGATTTGATTATCCACATGTGATGTGGATGATTTATGCACATGTTATGGATGTTTTGATTTTTTTATATGCCATGTCGTGTATGATGATGATGCAAATAATGATATGATATGATTTTTATTTTTTAAAATTCTTTTATGATGTATGCAATGAATGCAAAATGCAAGATGTAAATGATTATGATTTATGATGATGATGATGATGTAATGATGTAATGAAAATGCACTCATGTAATGATCTTATGATATATGATGTAATGATGTGAAAAATATGAATGCAATTTTTATTTTATGAATGTGTGATATATGCAGATGTATATGTTAATGAATGATGAATGATAACCATGCCTATGATTTAATGAATGCCTATGATGTAATGATGGAAAATGACATGATAAGGAATATGATCATGATATGAAATGATGATGATGAGATGCAACAAACGTCCAGTCTTACTCAACCATTGTCAAAAAAGATATTTAAGAATGTGATCCACCTTCAAAAATCTATTTTAAAAAGAACCTCAAAATGCAAATGAATTATGCAACCCTAAATGAAATAATGAATCATTCTCTTTGTTGCCATTTCCTGTTCTGTTTAGTTATCATCATTGAGCCTTTTGATATGTTGAAAGTTCGTACAAGCATCAAAGGGTATGTTAGCACCAATGATGACCTGAGTACTACTTCCATAATGTTTAATGTAGCAAGTTAATACAAGCATCAATAGTATAATTGAACCAAGATGACCTGAGTATTGCTTGCATAATACAGACAAAAGTTAATCAATTTCCTATGCAAATTCTGAAATGTCATCAATGATCCATTATAGAACATGTCCCATGACCAATTTGCATCATACTAATGATTAACTTGCAGAGAGCAATCAAAGAAAAATCATACTTCTTCCTTGTGATTCTAGTCCAATACATCATTGAACCACTCCAAAGATATGATGTCATCAAATATCAAAACAACAATTTGCAACTTTTGCTTTTATGTTTTGTCATTCATTTTATTTAGATTAAGATCATCCAATTTTTTTTTAAATCATCTGTCAAGATAATCATGTAAGCTCATAAAACTATTGTTTCAAACATTTTGATGTTAGACACATGCTGCTGACTACCTCCTAGAAAAGCGAACTGCCCCCTAGTGACCTTATACTTTGACTCTTGCTAGACACAACTGTTGCGATGGATAAACCTCAAATCATCAAGCCATGATGAGACCCCTATCGTTCCAAGGAAAATGATGTGAATGCAATAATGAGGTGTGTGCGATACTGATGCGAGGATGCATATGTAGAATGAATCCTAATAGATGAGAGAGCTAAATGAAATCACAAACAATGCTTGTTTTCCAGGTTCTCATTGTTTGTTTTTATTGCACTTTTTCCTGATTTTATGATTTTTTTGTTATTACCAAGACGCCTATTTGCCAGGTTTTCATCAAGACAATGTTTTGATTTTTTTTATTTTTTTATTTTTTTTTTAGGACCTTTTATATTGTTTTTGATTTTTTCAGGTGTAGAAATTTTTCAACTGAATGTTGTTGATCGGGTCTTCAAACAAGTCCCCTTTTGTTGTTGACAACTGATATGCCCCAGATCCATAGGCTGCAGTGATAACAAACGGGCCTAACCAGTTATGTTTGAATTTACCTTTCTTTTCTCGATCTTGTTGATTTCGAGGGTTTTCTCTGAGGACCAAATCACCCACTTGAAAACTTTGTGGTTTGACTCTATGATTGTAGCTGCGGGACATGATTTGTTGATATCCCTTCAAGTGATTTACCGCAGTTTGACATCTTTCATCAAGTAGTTCCAACTCTTGCAATCTTGATACCCTGTAATCTTTATCATTGATTAGCCCTTTGAGCGATACTCGAAGTGACAGAATCTCAACTTCGAGTGGCAAAATAGCTTATGCTCCATAGATCAAAGCATAAGGAGTAGCTCCTGTCAGTGTATGAATGCTTGCTCGATAGGCCATAATGCTGGATTTAATTGGACATGCCAATCACGACCTGCTTCATTCACTGTTTTCTTCAGAATTTTCAGAATTGTTTTGTTTGAAGCTTCAGCTTGACCATTCCCCTGTGGATAATAAGGTGTGGAGTATCTGTGTTGGATGTGAAACCTTTCACACAGTTCATCAACATCTTGATTTTTAAAGGGTCTACCATTATCCGTGATGATGGAGTTAGGAATGCCATATCTGCAAATGATATAATTCAAGATGAATGAAGAGATTTATTTACCCGTAACAATTGTTAAAGGAATAGCTTCAATCCACTTAGTGAAATACTCGGTGGCTGTAACGATAAATTTGTGTCCATTTGAAGATGATGGATGTATCTTACCAACCAAGTCCAATCCCCACTGAGTGAAAGGCCATGTTGTGGTAAAAGGTTGTAATTCCTGAGCAGGAGTTTGAATGAGATTCCCATGAATCTGACATTTTGAACATTTCTTCACAAAGGTGAAAGATTCTTTCTCCATAGTTGGACAGTAATATCCTAATCTTACAAGTTTCTTTGCTAAGGTTAGTCCACTTGAATGTGTCCCACAAATCCAACCGTGGACCTCTTGTAAGGATTTTTTCGATTCATCGCGTTCAAGACATCTAAGGAGGGTACCATCCAGACCACGCTGGTATAGGACGTCAGCAATTAAGGTATAACGGGATGATTGATGAATGAAATTTCATTTTTGATTTCTAGACAAGCCTAAGGGTAAAGTAGTATCTTTCAAGTAAGTGTAGATTTGGCCATATAAGGAAGAATCAGAACCTGTTAGATGGCAAATAATTTGGGTTTTAGGATCGTCATGGGTAGGAGAAAACAATTGTTCCACCAAGAAATCATACCATTTTTTATTCTTTGATAATTGGAGTAGAGAGGCAATTGTAGCCATGGCGTCTACTGCTTTGTTATCAATGCGTGGAATCTGTTCGAACTTGATATTAACAAAGTATTTCTTAAGATCATCCACCATTCTTTTGTAAGGTATTAATTTGTCATCTTTAGTGCGGTATTCATCATTGATTTGATTTATGACAAGTTGCGAGTCGCCAAAAATTTGAAGTTCTGTAATTTTCCAATTTATTAGAATTTTCATGCTGATTATCAATGCCTCATATTCAGCTATGTTGTTTGTGCAAGGAAACATCAGCTGATAATATTTTGGGATCGTATGTCCTTGAGGTGTAATAAAAATAATTCCTGCTCCTAAACCATGTTGAGTGTAGGAACCATCAAAGTAGAGTGTCCATGATTGTTGGATTTCTACTGTGAAAATATCGGCATCAGGAAAATCAACATGTATTGGATGTTCTGCTAGAATTGGTGCTTCTGCTAATTGATCCACAATTACTTGTCCTTTTATAGCTTTTCGATCTACATACTGAATATCAAACTCGCTTAAGATCATAACCCATTTAGCCAACCTGCTAGTTAAGGTTGCCTTGCTTAGAAGATACTTGAGTGGATCAATCTTAGCCACAAGCTTTACTGTATGATTCAACATGTAGTGTCATAATTTTTGAGAAGTGAACACCACCGCTAAACAAGATTTTTCAATGAAGGTGTAATTTAGCTCGTGACTTGTTAGAGTTCTGCTGATGTAATAAATGGCTCATTCCTCTCCTGAGTAATCTTCTTGTGCCAATAATGCTCCTAAAGATACTTTTGTGGCAGCAATATATAATATGAGAGGTGCACCTTGTATTGGTGGAGTCAATACTGGAGGATTCATGAGATATTGCTTTATTTGATTAAAGTTTGTTTCACATTTGTTCTCCCATTTGAATGGAACATTCTTGTGCAAGAGATGTGTAAATGATAAACTCTTATCTGCCAGTTGAGAAATGAATCTTTGAATGGATTGTAATCGTCCCTATAAAGAGCGCAGTTGACTGATGTTCCTTGGTGGTGGCATATCAAGGATTACTTGTACTTTAGCTGGATCCACTTCAATTCCCTTTTCTGACACAATGTATCCCAATAACTTTCTGAATTTTACTCCAAAGACGCATTTCTTAGGATTAAGTCATACTTTGAATTGTTCCATTCTTTTGAAAATTTTAGACAACATATCGATGTGTCCTTCTCTAGTGTTAGACTTGACAAGAAGATCATCAACATAATCCTCCATAAATGTATGCATCATGTCTTGAAAAATTGTTGTCATTGCTCGTTGGTAGGTAGCTCTTGCATTTTTAAATCCAAATGGCATTACGTTCCAACAATATGTACCCCAAGGACATGCGAATGCCATTTTATCCCGATCTTTTAGTGCAATGTTTATTTGGTTGTATCCTGAGAATCCATCCATCAATGAGTACATTGCATGTCCAATAGTTAAATCCACAATCATATCAATGTTTGGTATAGGAAAGTCATCTTTAGGACATGCTTTGTTCAAATCCTTGAAATCCGTGCAAATTCTGATCCTTTCGTCTGGCTTTGAAATAGGCACAATATTGGAAATCCATTCTGCATAATCTATGGATCGAATGAATCCAACGTCTAGAAGTTTCTTTAGTTCCGCTTTAACCAACAAGACGACGTGTGGATGCATTTTTCTAACTTTATGTTTTACAAGTCTTGCCCCTGGTGTAATAGATAGATGATGCATGATGAGATCCAGATCCAATCCAGGCATATCTACGTAGGACCATGCAAAACTAATTTGATTATCTTTGAGAAATTTTGTGAATTTAGGTACTTCTTCATCTGTAAGAGATGCAGCCAATTGCAACACTTTAGGCTTTTCTACGGTACCTCTATTGAGTGCCTATGTCGATTCAAACAAAATGGAAGATCTTTCTTGATAATACTCCGGAAGAGTGTCAAGTTTCCCATCCTCTGGTGCCTTTGAAAGGTTTTCACCGTCGGATATGCTTTTTATTTTTCTCTTTTCTTGATCTAATATTGCCTTTGTTAGGTTTTCACCATTAGATCTTTCTTTCATTTTTCTTTTCTCTTGACCTAATACTGCCTTTGTTAGGTTTTCACCATTAGGTCTTTCTTTTATGTTATTTATTTCATAGCTGAGAAACTTGGCACTTTCCTATCGCAAACTCTGATCTGGTGATTCCTCGGTGGAACTTGTTTCGGGATGTGATGAGCAAAGAAAGTTTATTATGGTTTCGTCATTTGGAAAAGTTGGAACATCAATGGGTGCGATTTGTTCCCAATCAATGAGTTCAGGATGAACCAAAGGTAATGGATCATTAGGATAAGTAAATTCATTGGCCGTTAGGGTCATGACGTTATTGTCAACGTTATCATGGGAGAAGTCTAAGATGGTATCCTCCTCAAAATGTTCTATCTCACTTTGAATCGAATTGGTCTCACTAGAGTCATGATAATTTTGTACAACGCATTCAAAATGGAGGTCTTGAGCTTTCTCCTTGTAAGAATGTAGGTGAGAATTTGTGTATCACATCCACTCTTTTTTCTAAGGTAAAAGTATCGTCTGAGAAGTCATCCCATTCATATTCATTTGAGTCTGTTTTAGAATTATCTGCTTGAATTTTCAGAATTGATTCAATTAATTCCTCCTTAGACGACCTTTGTATTACTTTTTCATTAGTATCCTCACCATACCCCAACCCAGTCTTATCTTTTGGGTGCATTGTTTTTAATTGGATAGGTTCCATAATACCTTCTTTTCTCTTACCTAGAGGGCCATTTCCTTCATAACCCATTTGTTGCATGATAGCATAACCCTTTCCATATTTTTGTGTGGGTATCTTGATATGCTGTACGGATTCTTCTTCATCTTTATAGAGCCAATCAAGAATAGCTCTATCTTCCCCTTCAGTTTCTTTGATAAACATCCCATTAAACTTGGTGATGGGGGTTGAAGTTGAGGCTAAAACTATTGCAGCTTGCAGTGTAGATGTTGACGGCTGACCATGGGAT
The DNA here is from genome assembly GCA_007115665.2 of Sequoiadendron giganteum. Classification (NCBI taxonomy): domain Eukaryota; kingdom Viridiplantae; phylum Streptophyta; class Pinopsida; order Cupressales; family Cupressaceae; genus Sequoiadendron; species Sequoiadendron giganteum. The sequence goes on along the minus strand of CM021104.1, from coordinate 72,337,891 downwards.
CTTGGTGATAAGGGTAGATTAGAGAGAGATAAAGAATATTATCCTACCCCATTATCTTTCAATTTTAACTTGCTGCCAAAAATTTTTATCATTTCTTGAACTTGTTCTTTGTTTTTGGAGGTAGAGACAGCCAAAGCCTCTCTATTATGTGGGACAAATGTGTCCTGAGTTGCTCTTAGGTTAGAACAAGTTTGACTGCTATTGTGATCAGCAACTATGGTTACTTCATGTCCATCATATGGAAACTTCAAACATTGGTGATAAGTAGATGGAACGGCTTGCATGTCATGGATCCATGGACGACCCAATAATATGTTATAGGTTAAATCCTGATCAAGAACCTGACAAAAGGTATTCTTCACAACAGGTCCCACTCTGATTGGTAACATGATAAGACCTTTTGAAGTTCTTTCCTCATCATCATAGGCCTTGATTGTAATTTTCCTCTGTGGGTCTATAGAGTCTGCTGAATTTTCCTTCCTGGGTGCCAGAAATGTGTACGTTAGAATGTGTCAATTAAATTGCATATAAACTAGTACACCAATGAAACATTAGATTGAAGAAAACTAAATAAATAAAGTAAATGCAAACTCTAGACAGTAGCTTTTTCAAATTTGTTTCATTGTCCTCTATCTCCAAGGATTCGCTTTAAGATGTTTGCTCTCAGTTGTGCAAACAACAGCTTATAGAATGACACTTGAGAGAATGAGATTAATCAAAAATGCATATGCATGTAAAATATTGAGCTTTGAATTGAAATGCTATGAATGCTAAGATGCGACTATAGTAACTACGCATGAAAATATGAGATTCGAGGTTTTTTTCTTTTAGCTCATGAGAGGGCTATATTTATAGATTTTTGAAGGTAGGAATTCGATTGGCCAAGATCGACGGTCGAGTTCAAACCTGTTGAAATGAACGGTGAGAGATCGAGAATTCGAAAAGAAGGTGGAATTCTAAGAGACAGAAAATGAAGAGACAAATTGAAAGCTATCTCTCATAATTAAATAAATAAATACTTAATTATGTGTGAAAGAAATATGAAAAGGTTTTAATTAAATATTATAAATATTTAATTATGTGAGAAAAGAAAAAGCCTTTTAATTAAATATTAAGAATATTTAATTTTGTGAGAGAAGTGGGAATTTGGAAAATGATTTAATTAAATGTGGAGGGAAGAATATCATTTAAATTTAGAATTTAAACTTTGATAATTAATGTAAATAGATTGTAAAATCTATTTAATTAATTAAGAGGAAGGTAGCATTAATTAAATAAACTTATTTATTTAATTAAATTAGAAGAATTAGAAAATGAACAATATAAATAAATAATTAAATTTATTAATATTTAGAAGACTTAAGAAACATTAATTAAATAATTCATATTTAATTAATTAACAGGTTCAATCGACTGTGACCATTTTTAGATGTGTACAGTATTTACTCTTGAATTCATAGATTTACAGCTTACAGACTCAAACAATGACTCAAAAAATACAAATCTCTATCTACACAGTCCAATACAAAATTTCAGAACCCTTTACAATGAGAGAATGATAGAAGATATAGAAGAATGAAGGAAATAGAAGAAGCCCCAAATTTGATTAGCAATTGTCATCTGAAATTTTCATTCACCGTTGATCAATAATTCTGCCAAATATCTTCTCCTCTTCCTTCCAGCAACCAACATTCTCTCAAACAACATCTGCTCAGGATTGCCCAGCAACAGAAAATATGCCCATGTGGAGATTCTCCAAATTTTATCCAGCTGCTCAAAATATCTCCCGTGCACAAATTGCTTCTATTTTTTGTTCTTTATTTGCTACAGCAATACTTTGGCAAATAATGAACTTTTGCCTCCAAAGTGAATAAATTCACTTGTCCAATGAAAACATTAATATATTCCTCCACATTGTCTCAGGTCAATTTATTTGCAGCACATTATTTTATATATTTACTCACTGAGCTATTTTTTATTTTACTTACCATCCGTAAATAAAAAATTTCAATTACATTAATCTCCATGCAAAGTATTTAAAATACTTTGCCCAGCAGCAAAGTAAATATAATTTTACATCTTACCCCTGCATAGTAAAATGTTTCACCTGAAAACAATTTTACTCGAGAAAGTAAAACAAACCCCACTCCCATTTAAAAATTTACTTAATACAAAGCTAAGAAAAACATTTAATATTAAATGTTTCATTTTAATTTATTACCCCCTTTAATATTGCATGGGGCTCCCTCTCGCCAACCTCGCACAACTTTTGCAAACGTCACTAATAAATTTGTGAGGTGTGTGAGCAAAGGTTAAAATTGCTCCTTTGAAAAACTTACGGGGCCCACCACCATTTTTTAAAACTATGCAAAAATTTAAAAAAATAATTTTACAATTTTGGGCTCCTCCCGTGATCACATACCCTGCAAAAAAATTTCCCATGTCATTGGCATTCTCACGAGGTCTACAATAATGCACTAAATCTCTGTTTGCTTGCTCTCTGCATTTTTCCATCGTTGGCTTCAGCCCTTTGTTCTTCATTTCTTCCCGTGTTCCCGTGTGTGGTCTCTTCCTTATGGTCGTGGGCTTCCTATTGCTGACTGGCGCATGATTTCCACTTGGCAGTCGCACCTCTTCCATTATATGGCCAGTTCTATTCCTTTGTGTGACTCTATTCTCCTGTTGTGCAGGTTCCTTTGGTTGGTTGCTTGTGCCTCCTGCACTGGCTTTTCCTTGTTGTACACAATTCCCCTTCAACGGTGCCTAGCGTGGGCCCCCTCTATCACTGGCAGAAGATCTCCACCTACTGGTCGCACCTGCCATCCACGGGATTCTCCCCCACATTTCCCAGTTGGCGTGGACTCTTCCCTCTATAGGTCAGGGGCTGCTATTGGCCTCCTTTGTTTGGCATGGGCCTTCACTAGGTTGCACCCGCATGGCTTCCTCTTTCACTAGCTAGCTGGATTTCCCATCTGGCCACGGGTCTCCTGTTGGTCATGCCTCTGGTGGTCTCTGTCTCCTGTTTGCTCTCACCCATCCTCCATGCATGGTTCTCCAACATTGCTATGAGCTTCAACCATGCTCCACACTCCTCTGCAGGTCTTCACCTGCTTTGGCCGCGAGCTCCATCATTGTTGGTATGCGGACCCTCTGTGGTTCCTTGATCCCTACCCTCCAATTCTACTCTTGTTGGTTGTTGCTTGTGCCTCCTTCACCAATTTGAGCCTTTCCTGCAATGATGCCTCCTTCTGATTCCATCCTCATTATTATTTAGTGTGGGCATGAAGGAAAATGATAGTAGTAACAGGAATGAGTAGCACAGTTACCAAGTGCATTCGCCCAAGAAGTTTTACAACTATTTCACAGACCCATTTTTTGACCTCACCACCATATTTCAATAATCACATTTGAAATCATACTGTCAGGCAATTGATGCATCCTTTCATTTCTTTGATGGATGTCCACCCATGGGATCTTCAATATGCATTCGCTTGAGAGTTTCAAGAGCCCTTTCAACAATCTAATTTCATGCATTTAAGCTAAGTAAAACAAAGTTTGGGTGCAGAGACAAAAAATAATTTCCTCCAACAATTCCAATATACATTTTAGCTAGTGTGAATAAATTTCCCCTTGTGCAATGTAAACTCCTACTATGTTTGCCCACACAATAGGCACCAACACAAGATTATTTCCTACCATAGCTCCATGTATATTCACTGTCATGGTCACTCATCCACCCATCACGAATTATTTTTCGTAGTTTGGATCTAATACTATCACGTCCACAAATTTTTGGCTTCCAACAAACACTGTCATAAACAACTCAAGAAATCTCCATAGATGTTTCATATATTTTCCAAAGACAAGCTTTCGTAACAATAGAGTGATCTAGAGGTTTTTTTTTTAGGGACAATTAGAGCAGTTGGAAGCCTACCACACTTGATTCCCTAGTCTTTTCTCTCTTGAAAAAGCTTTCCATGATGTCTATTTCTGAAGTATGTCCCCTTATGGATTACAATTAGATCCTACCTCAAACCCCTCTTCATTATTAAACACCTTTTGTAACCCATGGATCAAAATCATTGAAAGAATTTTTCTGGCAACTTACCAGTCCCACTCAACTGCCAGTTGCATTTATTTGAAAATTTCATCAACTCATAGACCTTCTCCATTCTGGCACAGGCTTTCCATTGGTGGCCACATGAGCCTTCTCAAGGCTCAATGCATTTTACCTTGCTCCTAATTTCTCCCGATTGCTATTACTGTCCCTGGCCATGTTCTAATTGGAAATTTTGAAGCTCATCTCTGTTGCATTGCAATGTACTTAAGAATGAGTTTATCATTTTAAAACAAGGCTCCCTTCAACCTTTGGCAACAATATTCTACTTGAAGGACACCACAACAATGCAAAGAGTGTAGGGCCCCAAGTGGCCCAACTAAAAAAAAAATCATTTTCAAACAATTTTTACCCTCAAACAATCTGATATTGCCTTTTGAATACTTAAGAAGTTGAAAAATGAACTAGGTCTTCATCAGAAACTATTTTTTGTCCCATTTGGAAAAGTGCAAAACAAGCCAGGTTGACTCTAGAATCGACCTAGAAAGTTGGGCAAACGACCTCGTGAAACCATTAAAACTTGCAAGCACATAGTCATTTGATCCAAAAGTATAATGCAAAAGGCGGTTTAGAGAAACAGATCATGAGGAACCAGATTTTAATCAGCGAAGTTGCCCGATTAAACCTTTCTGAAACAACTGTAGTTCAAAACCAATTACAACACACCCGATTGCTAATTTGCAAACATAGCAAATCAATCCCTGACAAGCTGCCATCAAACATAGTGGAACATTAAGGTATCCTAAGCATGTATGCAAAAGGAATTTTCTTGAATCATCATCTATCGAAAGATATTAACGATCGAAATCGACCACTCGGAAAGGCTGTCAGGAAAGTAGCTGCAAAACAGAACAATTTGCATTTGGTTTTGATCTGCTAAAAATAGCAAATCAGATCATGAAGTTCTACAAACTGACATCTGAGATCATTTAGGAATGGAGAATATGGAACAACATCCGTTCTAACACGATAGTGAAATGGTTGCAAAAACCAAGCTCAAATAGGAAGCTGTTTCACAAAATAAACTGTCTACAAATAGCTGAACAATGCAAAAACCTTCTAGCTTCACTTTTCGAAACACTGTCAGAACTCATCATGAGAAGCTCAAATTTGATATACCTACTCACATAGGTCAACTGAATATGTCTGCTACTGGGTTTTGCACGAAAATCAATAGGCTTTAAATTATAATCCTTCAAAGTGGGTAAGTCGGGACTGATTCATCAAGTACACTTCTGAAAGTGCAGAAACAAAAATTTGAAATAGGCATCTCAAATTTGCAAAATTTGAGAGTGCCATCAGTGGCTCCAACTGGGGATGTATGCCACCTGTGGGCATAGCAAGATCCTAGATCTCTGGGGAGTAGACCAAAAGGTGAGTTTAAGAGGTACCTTCAAACTGCTCCTGATGTAACTTTATTTTTTGACTTCATCTGATGACCCCGGGTCACCAAATGAAAAATTGAGGATCAACATTTACCTCTGTCAAACACCAATATGCAAAATGAACTGATATCTCTCAACTGATGCTTGCATCTGTCAAACCATAACAACACTAATAACTACAGTTTTGCAAACAACAATACCGAACTACCCTTTCGCAAGTGAGAACTTGTTCCTTGTTCAACTATGTCACCAAGTGGCAACTAGATCAGATAAGCCATATCACTGCTACCTTCTGCATTCTCTAATTTAGTATTAAGTGGCAGTATTTGAAAATGGGGATCAAGACCATATAAAATCATATCTTGATCACAACCCTCCACCTCAATGTTGTTTACATCGCCACATTCTATGAAAACCTCTTCCAAATGAAAAAAATAGCACTTCATTCTGCCTTGTGGCTGGAACTGTTAAACTCAAACTAATTACCAGCTTGCATATCAGAATTAAAACTATCACAGGAACTTACCAAAAGATCTTGCTCATCATGCAAACCATCTCTAAGTGTACGCAAACAAATACACTCACGTATTAGCACACTTTGTAACTATTCCTCATCATGTTGGTAGTGAGAGTCATCAGGGATTTTTGACTCATCATCATCTGTAATCATATAGTCATCCTCTAAACATAAGGTATCAACCTCTTTAGTTTCATAAGCTTTCTCAACAAGCAATTCTGGTTTAGAAGAATGATCTGATTTCTCATTGAAATCAGCATTAACATCCATATGAAAAAACTCATGTCTAGGCTCATTCAAGTCATCAAACGAAGACTTATTCAAATCTACATTACAATTTTCAATATTTGGCTCATTGGATGCATAGACCTCATGGTTAATTTTTGTTTCAAACTCATCAAGAGAGATTTATGAACTTACATCAGTGTCCATATCTTCATACTCATCATACAGTGCATCATCACAATCAGCTTGTTGTTTGTCTTCATCCATATCATCATTGGAAAGAGAATTAGATTCGCTTGCATCATATCTTGCATCTTGAAGGTCATCACCATTGTCAAAGTCAATAGGGGTTGCACACAACAACTGAGAGTTGTCCTCATGTGCACATTTCTGATATACTATGGTCAACAAATCTGAAGTTTGTTCACAACTCAATAGGTCACTGTTCTGACCTACTGTTTCAACCACTTCCTCTTCTTTACCTTCACTTGAATTGGATGCAATATCAAATTGTAAATCAGAGCATATCAAAGGATTTTCATCTTCAAACTCTGAGAATTCAATGGGCTGATCATAAATTGGATTTCCCCAATCATAGGAAGCAAAATTTTTGACAACATCATGACAAGAAAAGTCATAACCAGACATATTCAATAAACTGTCCACTTCTCCTTTCTTACTTTCTTCTGGGTTGTCAAAACAGCAATCCACATCACTTTGCATTTCAACATCAGATTGGGTATCATCACTGAACTTGTTACTTGCATCCTCTTGAGGATAATCATAAACATCTTCATTATCAAACTGAAAACCATAAATGGTTTCCTCATTACAACTGCTTGTGACTTGTTTTTCAAACTGAAATTCATCACACACTCTGTCACTAGCAGCTGACATACTAATGTTCTTAAGAGTATTTCCTAAACTAGAAAACTCTCTTGTCTCACTATGCAGACTTGCATCATTGCTACACGCAACATATGTAGGCTTGATTTGATCAGTTGTATCACAACATTGCTGATCACATATCTCTTCTTTAAAGAATAAATCCAACTTATAGTCTTCTTCAGGTTCTTGGCTTGGAAGACTCAACTGCTGATTTATAGTTGGGTACATTTCTTCTATAAGTTGTTCATTAACAACATCCTCATCATCTGATGATGCATTCTTCTCATCTTTTACTTTCTCAAGTATGCGCTTGTCTGGAAACATATGATCATTTTCATTCACACAACTGTTGCTTTCATTATTAGTTTTTCCCATAACTGAATACAACAAACTTTGAACATACTCATTCCTCTATTTCACCAAATTATCCAAAACTGTGTATGCCATCTACATGCTCAGTATTTCAAAATATTTTAACAATGTACTAGATCCCTCTTCATAAGCTTCAAAGTACATATGGATACAGTCAGAAGTTCTAGGTCTGAAATTTTTGGGGATTAGTGACAAAGCAACAATAAATCTATGATTGAAATCAATACTAGACTCTTCATTTTGTTTCTTGATCTGCTTTAACCTCATGGCAAGATCTGAGGGATCTCTTGCAAATTCTTCGCTATAAGCAGCCACTAATTCATCCCAACAAGGAGATGACTTCTCAAGAAAACTTAGATACCAATCCGGAGCTCATGCTTCAAGAGATCTGACAAAAAATCTCATCTGCATATCCTGATCTCTGAATGAATGTTTCTCCATAAAGCTAGAAAAACATTGAACATGTGCATCTCCTTCACATACAATATACCCATCAAATCTAGGCATCTCCTTATAAACTTGAGCTGACATACTTTCAGTTTCATAATCAACCCATGACAAATCTAACTAAGCATTTAATGGGTCAAAGGAATTGACAATAGGTGCAATGACTTCACAAGTAGACATAGTTTGATGATATCTTGATTGGGCTTGTTGAAACAGTCGGTGTCTTTCATCCATTTCTTTAAGTCCTCCTTCAAATACATCATTCCATTCAGGACTGAACCAAGGCTTATTAACTCTTGGGTTCTTACACTTTGGGGTATTAGATGCTTGAAGATTATTATACTTTTGACACTTCTTGACAAGATGTACCAAAGTATTCACTGGTATAGCTACTTTACGTTGGTGATCCATGGATATTACAAATTAAGGCTCACTAATTGTGCATAATTACAAGAATGACCACATGATGGACAACAGGGATAATTACTGATATAATGACAACCTAGGCTTGAAAATTATCACAATAAAATTGGATGGAAACCACTAAGATACACAAATGCATTCTAACCATCCAAACTAGTAGATATTTGAGCACTAAACACAATCTTTCAATGGAACTACAATTACATTCAACAGATCCAACAAATGGAAGTGTGCAAACTTAATTTACTATTATTTCCCTTTTTCAGTGCTAACTCACTCAATAGGGAAACAAAGTTTCTTCTAAGAAGTTCAAATATAGTTTTCATACACAAGCTCTTGAAAACCAAAAGTGAAGAATACCTAGAAACTTTTAAACTGCTGCAAATTGTCTTCCTGACTGGTAATGTTTGTAGATCTGGAACTATCTTTAAATTTTTAGCAGGTTCAATCAACAAAGTCGCCACCTCTTCTCACAGAGGACTGAACTTCAAGCATTATGAAGTCCTTTCACATGTAAATTTCTTTCTGAGTTCCTTTCCACCAGTAGAGCACCACAGATTACAAAACTATTCAGGTTCACTGCAACAAATTCTTCTCCAGAGTTGAAATCCTTCTCTTCTTGAACAAATTCAGAATGACAAATAATTTGACTTTATGCACTGACTCTTAAGGCTAGATTTTGCAATTAGAATTTTCTCAAATTCTCCCCAGTAGAGTCACCATTCTGTTGGTGTTTAAAATAGCAACCCAGCTAGACTTTGAAATTCTCTAAGAGGTAGCCAACCCCTATCAAAGATAACTAAAAAGACTAGTGGCCAACTAACAAGATTCAGTCAAAGACTGACATCTCCTACACTTCTAGCTCTATAGGACCAAGGTGGGTAAACCTAAACAATGCTCAAAACTATATTCCATTCATACACTGACATTGTCTTACAAAGCAGATAATTCCTAATGAAACAACACTAAGGGAAGCATTGACAACTTTAAATTAGGCTAAATTCTCAGTAGGTCAACCCTCTCTTAGCCATTGGAAAGCAAGACACACAATAACACAGTAAGATTTAAAATTATTTTGCATTTAAAATTGTATCTGAGATGCACAAACTGAAACATAGATCAGTGCCAGTTTTGGGCCATGGAGTCAAACACATAAAATTAATTCTCCAGCAAACAGTCTTCAACCAGTGGATTAAACTTGCTAATGCTTTGCATTAACTGTTAGTGCCTTGCACCAACAATCCTTCTCTTATCATCAATTAGATTCTTCTTATCAAATCCTATCTGCACACCTGAAATCACAATCACCTGCTCAAAGTATTTTAACCATTTCTTTGAAACAGAACAGTGAACAGACAAAACAATCTCATGAAACTTGAGATGATAAACTCAGACACTTTATATTATTGAATTTATATGACTAAAAGTGTACAAAAATGGAGACAATCTCATGGCATTCATGAATGTGGAAGCACTTTCATGATATTAATTGCATAAATGGTTGTATTTACTCTTGAATTCATAAATTTATAGCTTACAGACTCAAACAATGACTCAAAAAATACAAATCTCTATCTACACAATCCAATACGAAATTTCAGAACCCTTTACAAGGAGAGAATGATAGAAGATATAGAAGAATGAAGGAAATAGAAGAAGCCCCAAATTTGATCAGCAATTGCCACCTGAAATCTTCATTCATCGTTGATCAATAATTCTGCAAAATATCTTCTCCTCTTTCTTCCAACAACCAACATTCTCTCAAACAGCATATGTTCATGATTGCCCAGCAACACAAAATCTGCCCATGTGGAGATTCTACAAATTTTATCTAGCTGCTCAAAATATCTCTCGTGCACAAATTGCTTCTATTTTATGTTATTTATTTGCTGCAACAATACTTTGGCAAATAATGAACTTTTTCCTCCAAAGTGAATAAATTCACTTGTCCAATGAAAATATTAATATATTCCTCCACATTGTCTCAGGTCAATTTATTTGTAGCACATTATTTTATATATTTACTCATTGAGCTATTTTTTATTTTACTTACCATCCGTAAATAAAATATTGCAATTACATTAATCTCCATGCAAAGTATTTAAAATACTTTACCCAACAGCAAAATAAATATAATTTTACATCTAACCCCCGCATAGTAAAATGTTTCACCTGAAAACAATTTTACTCAAGAAAGTAAAACAAACCCCACTCCCATTTAAAAATTTACTTAATACAAAGCCAAGCAAAAAAATTAATATTAAATGTTTCATTTTAATTTATTAACCCCTTTAATATTGCACGGGGCTCCCTCTCGCCAACCTCGCACAACTTTTGCAAACGTCACTAATAAATTTGTGAGGTGTGCGAACAAAGGTTAAAATTGCTCCTTTGAAAAATTTACAAGGCTCAACTCCGTTTTTTAAAACTATGCAAAAATTAAAATTTTGAATTTTACAATTTTTGGCTCCTCCCGTGATCGCATACCCCGCAGAAATTTTTCCCACGTCATCGGCATTCTTGTGAGGTCCGCGAGAATGCCCTAAATCTCTGTTTGCTTGCTCTCTACATTTTTCCATCGCTGGCTTCTACCCTCTGTTCTTCATTTCTTCCCATGTTCCCATGTGTGGTCTCTTCCTTATGGTCGCGGGCTTCCTATTGTTGACTGGCATGTGATTTCCACTTGGCAGCCGCGCCTCTTCCATTATATGTACAGATCTATTCCTCCATGTGCCTCTATTCTCCTATTGCGCGGGTTCTTTTGGCGGGTTGCTCATGCCTCCTGCATTGGCTTTTCCTTGTTGTACACAATTCCCTTTCACCGGTGCCTAGCGTGGGCCCTCTATATCACTGGTGATAGATCTCCACCTACTAGTCACACCTACCATCCACGGGATTCTCCCCCACATTTCCCTACTGGCATGGGCTCTTCCCTCTATAGGTCAAGGGCTGCTCTTGGTCTCCTTCATTTGGCACAGGCCTTCACCAGGTTGCACCCACATGGCTTCCTCTTTCACTAGCAGGTTAGATTTCCCATCTAGCCACAGGTCTCATGTTGGTCATGCCTCTGATGGTCTCTACCTCCTATTTTCTCACGCCCATCCTCAATGCGTGGTTCTCCCACATTGCTACAAGCTTCCACCATGCTCCACACTCCTCCACAGGTCTTCACCTACTCTAGCTGTGAGCTCCATCATTGCTGGTATGCGGACCCTCTGTGGTTCCTTGATCCCTACCCTATAATTCTCCTCTTGCTGGTTGTTGCTCGTGCCTCCTTCACCAATTTGAGCCTTCCCTACAATGATGCCTCCTTCTAATTCCATCCTCATTATTATTTGGCGTGGGCATGAAGTAAAATGACAGTAGTAATAGGAATGAGTAGCATAGTTACCAAGTGCATTCGGCCAAGAAGTTTTACAACTGTTTCACAGACCCATTTATTGACCTCACCACCATATTTCAATAATCACATCTGAAAGCATAGTGCTAGGCAATTGATGTGTCCTTTCATTTCTTTGATGGATGTCCACCCATAGGATCTTCAATATGCATTCGCTTGAGAGTTTCGAGAGCCCTTTCAACAATCTAATTTCATGCATTTAAGCTGAGTAAAACAAAGTTTGGGTGCAGAGACAAAAAAGAATTTCCTCCAACAATTCCAATATACATTTTAACCAATGTGAATACATTTCCCCTTGTGCAATGTAAACTCCTGATATGTTTTCCCACACAATAGACACCAACACATTATTATTTCCTGCCATAGCTCCATGTATATTCACTGTCATGGTCACTCATCCACCCATCACAAATTCTTTTTCGTAGTTCTGATCTAATACTACCACGTCCACAAATGTTTGGCTTCCAACAAACACTGTCATAAACAACTCAAGAAATCTCCATAGATGTTTCATATATTTTCCAGAGACAAGCTTTTGTAACAGTAGAGTGATCTAGAGATTTTTTTTTTAGGGACAATTAGAGTAGTTGGAAGCCTACCACTCTTGATTTCCTAGTCTTTTCTCTCTTGAAAAATATTTCCCTGATGTCTATTTCTGAAGTATGTCCCCTTATGGATTACAATTAGATCCTACCTCAAACCCCTGATCATTATTAAACACCTTTTGTAACCCATGGATCAAAATCATTGAAATAATTTGTCTGTCAACTTACCAATCCCACTCAACTGCCAGTTGCATTTATTTGAAAATTTCATCAACTCAGAGACCTTCTCCATGCTAGCATAGGCTTTCCATTGGTGGCCACACGAGCCTTCTCAAGGCTCAATGCATTTTACCTTGCTCCTGATTGCTCCCGATTGCTCCCGATTGCTATTACTGTCCCTAGCCATGTTCTAATTGGCAATTTCAAAGCTCGTCTCCATTGCATTGCAATGTACTTAAGAATGAGTTTATCATTTTAAAACAAGGCTCCCTTCAACCTTTGGCAATAATATTCTACTTAAAGGACACCACAACAATGCAAAGAATGTTGGGCCCCAAGTGGCCCGACTAAAAAAAAATTCATTTTCAAACAAGATAAACCCTCAAACGGTCTGATACTACCTTTTGAATACTTAAGAAGTTGAAAAACGAACTGGGTCTTCATCAGAAACTATTTTTTGTCCGATTTGGAAAAGTGCAAAACAAGCCAGGTTGACTCTAGAATCAGCCTGGAAAGTTGGGCAAACGACCTTGTGAAACCATAAAAACTTGCAAGAAAATAGTCATTTGATCCAAAAGTATAATGTAAAAGATGGTTCAGAGAAACAGATCACGAGGTACCAAATATTAATCAACGAAGTTGCCCGATTAAATCTTTCTGAAACAACAGTAGTTCAAAACCAATTATAACACACCCGATTACTAATTTGCAAACATAGGAAATCAATCCCTGATGAGCTGCCATCAGACACAATGGAAGATTAAGGTATCTTGGGCATGTATGCAAAAGGAATTTTCTTGAATCATCATCTATCGAAAGATATTAACGATCGAAATTGACCACTCAGAAAGGCTATCAAGAAAGCAGTTGCAAAATAGAACAATTTGCATTTGGTTTCAATCTGCTAAAAATAGCAAATCAGATCATGAAGTTCTACAAATTGACATCTAAAATCATTTAGGAATGGAGAATATGGAACAGCATCCATTCTGACACGATATTGAACTTGTTGCAAAAACCAAGCTCAAACAAGAAGCTATTTTGCAAAACAAACTGTCTGCAAATAGCTGAACAATGCAAAAACCTTCCAGCTTCACTTTTCGAAATGTTGTCAGAACTCATTGTGAGAAGCTCAAATTTGATGTGCTTGCTCACATAGGTCAACTGAATATGTTTTCTACTGGGTTTTGCATGACAATCAATAGGCTTTAAATTATAAGCCTTCAAAGTGGGTAAATCAGGACTGATTCATCAAGTGCACTTCTAAAAGTGCAGAAACAAAAATTTGAAATAGGCATCTCAAATTTGCAAAAATTGAGAGTGCCATCATACCTGTCAACCTGAAAATCAAGTAAACCACAACATAAAATACACACCATGAAGAGGAAATCACAGAATCATAGGGCACTCGCAAGCGAGTGATGCGATACCATCCCCTTCACCAATACAATGCAACTACCTAACAATCTAACATAATCATATAATCCAAAGCATAAACATCATTAATTCGAACATCCATAATGTTAATCCCAAAACATGACATCAAGGTAACATTAACGTCACTTTATAGATAGCGATCGAATAAAAGTCGAGTACCATAAACTAGGTACTAACATAAAGCACACAAACAAGGCATTAGAATATCCAAAAAACATCCAAGCAACATACCCACACAAGGACACACTGTCCAACCAAAAAGAAAAACGGAGGGGTATTACAAAAATATGGAAGCGCTATTTTGGGTTTAAATGGTTTTGTTTGATTTTTTTTTTTTACTCGTGAAGAGATTGTTGTTCGGGATTTTTTATTTTGACAAGATATTTCCACTTGTAATTTTCTGATGTTGGATGATAAGCCTAAAGATTTTGAATTTCTAAATATTGCAAAACTTAATCTGGCCTGGCGGAGTATTCTATCATTGGATGCCGGATGGAGGACTGATGTATGGGTTGACTATGATTATGATATTGTGTAAGAGCTCTTCTTTGAAAATAGGCTTGTGAATAAAGAGGCTCTAAGGCATAATCGGTAGTATAAGCCCTAACAAAATTGTGATAACTATGTATGAAATTTCTATGATGAAGCAAGATTTTTCTACTCTGATATAAGAAATGTCTTCTTGTCGAAATATATTGGTAACTAAGTGGTTTCTTTTGTTTCTTGATTTTGATGGATTTCTTGACAAACGTTTAGGATTTCCAATCTCTAATCATGAATTTTTCTAGGCAATTTTGTTTGACTCTTTTTGATGTTTTTTCCGGATGATCTTTACCTAAGTTAAATGTTTTGAGAACATGACAAGCAATTATAGAATTTATTTTTTAATCCTAGAATCTAAATAGATAGTGTATGTCCAACAACCACAAATGACCCTTACTGATTTGCACTAGTTTGTTTTAACAAAGACACACTTCAAACAATCTCATTCTTAAGGTCAAAAAGGTCATTGTTATACTCAATAACCCACATATTAAAATTGTGTTGACTCACACAGCCGTGTCATCCCCTAGAGGGTGCCTGTGTTTTTATCTTTTCCAAGTGTGTACTCAAAGTTAGATTTCTCATCCCTCGAGCAAATGATCTTTGGAAATTATATGGTGAGTGTCTTGGGGGCAGATTCTTCCCTCCCCTTGCACTATGAGTATTACAATGTCTGGTTACAAACTCAGCTAGATACTACACTATGGTTCTTAGATAGGGTTTTCATTCAGATAGGAAAAAGATAAACTCCCTCAGGAGACCTCTCAATCTTGAGAACACTGATTTTGGGGATGTTTATTTTTGCACAACTCCGGAACACAATGGGTTTCCCTAGATTCACTTTAAATTTTATAGTGGTGTGGAAAACCTGGCTTTAGTTTATCTCACTTAGGTCATTCATGTAGGCTGAGTACTTTTTCCCACTATGATAGGCCTTCTAAAGGATTTAAAAAGAATAAATTTCATGGAAATAAAGGATGAGTCTGGAATTTTGATCACCCAGTAAAGGGGAGAGCATAAGCCTATTCACCACACAAGCACAGTAATCAATGTTCGATTTTAAAACCCAAAAGAAAAATTTTTATATTCTATGTGAAGATTTTTCTTCACAAAATTCATGGTGTCAATTTTAATTGATATAGAGAAATTTGTGATGTCTATCCTAGGATTGATAAATTTTAAATCAAGTGACTACCCTAGGATTGATTATTTTTAGTCCAAATGCATTGAAATAAAATTATGGCCACGATAGTGTCAGATCCAGATAAGTAATAATAGAAGCATTGAAACAGAGAATAGAAGTGCTACAGTTTATATTAGATGCGCTATAGTCAAAAGCGCTACAATATTTTTCTGAAGCACCATATAATTTCTCAGAAGCGTTATATCAGATGTGTTGGAAATGGGTGGCTGATGTACTGAAACAACTCATGGAAGCGCTATAGTTTCCTCCTCATAAGTGCTAAAACAGTTCTTAGAAGCACTACAATTTTTGTGGAAGCACTGAAACAGAGCTTAGAAGCGCCATATTTTTCCTTGGAAGCTCTATAGTTTTCGTTGGAAGCGTCGTAAAATATCTCGCTCCTGCTAAACTGAACATGCCAGAAACCTATGCAACACTTTTCTATTTTTTTTGTAAAATATGGGGTTATGCCCCATGGTGGGTACCAAATTGTAAGTGTGAATAAATAAAAAATGTAAAATAACTAAAAATACAACTTAATATGACATTATACCAATGAATTTAATCAATAATTAAGCTATTAAAAACTAGAAATCCATTGAAAGTGTCATATTGCTCTCTATCTCCAAAGATTTATTAAACCACTATGGCTCTTAGATCATGTAAGCACTGTGACTGTTAAAATGACAATCTGAAGAACAAGAAGTTGTCAAAATGCAAGAAACTAATCCTATATGATGATATTGTAAACTAAATTGACAGGAAACTATGATGATAGAGCTACAGTAAAACTAAGATGTAGCCATGATTATGATTCTACTCATGCTATTATTTCTAAAATGCTATTATTGTGATGCTTGATTACTCTATTGTTATTTCCTGTAGAGTAAGATTGCACAAAGTTGGGATTCGGGATCCATTTACAGTTGAATGAGGTTGTATTTATAGATTTCTGGGCAACAGATTTGCACAGGGGTAGCAAACTAGAGGCTTGGATTCAATCTGGAGGATTGAATGGTGAAAGATTGAGAAGATTGAGAAGATTTTGGGAATGGTTCCTACCCATGAAAACACCGTGCAAGATGATAGGAAGACTTTGATGGAAGAGGATTGAGAAACTAATTTCTAATTTGTCTCCACAGCTTCTTGTGAATACCAATTGAATAAAATCTAGACATAAATTAGACATAAACATATAATATCTAATTTGGTAGTTGAGCGAATAGAGGAAAAACAAAATTATGCCTTTATTTAAATATTTTTATTTATTTAAATTAGCAAAAAGGGGAATAAATAATTTAATAAAACAAACTATGGGAGTTGTTTATTAAATTAAATATAGAAGGGATATGATAATTAAAAAATAAAGTATTTAACCTTGGTTTAATTAAATAAGATTGAATGATGTGATTAAGATAAAATAGAGGAATTTGATAATTAAATAAGACAAAGTATTTAATTTTTTTTATTTAATTATGATGAGATAATAGTAGAATTAGAAGATTTTAAATAAGAGTTTAAATGTGAACTATATAGATAAATATTTGTATTTATTCAATAGTAGAGAAATTTATGATAATTAATCAAATAAGTTATATTTAATTAATCATATTTTTCATACCAATTATAGGTGTATACATTCCCAAGTCAACCGAGGAAGGGCAAGTATAGGTGGGATAATCAGAGACTCTATGGGGAATATGGTGGTGGGGTTTGCTGGTGGCATTGGGATTCAGTCAACTCTGGTTGTTGAGGCTCGTGCGCTGTTCAAGGGCCTCAAAATCGTTGTTTCTCTGGGGATTGTTTATCTCCATATTGAGGGAGATTCCAAAGCGCTGACCGATGTGATGGAAAAAAATAGATTAATAGGCTGGAATACCAAGGACATTTTGTTGGATGCTAGCTTCCTTATGTCCAAATTAAGGGACAAAAAGGTGACTCACATTTTAAGAGAAGGCAACAGTGTGGCGGATGCCTTAGCTAATCTTGGCTCGAGTTGGGATTTGGCTAGATGTTTGAGGAACAAAGAAAGATTGCCACCAAATTCAAACTTTGATAGAGCAGGACAAGGCTACCATGAGGTATAATGATATTCTACTCCTAGATGACGAAAGCTGATTGGGGGGCCCACTGGGTAATTTGGGTGTGCTGGTGGATAAATGCCATTAATGGTATGGAGTACAGGTGGAGCTTTCTTGGCGAAACTGAGAGTATGACGGGTAGAGATTGGTGCTTCCACATGTCTATACTTTGGATTGGTTGGATGTCCTTAGTTCATAAAATTAAGATGATCTGGCAAGGTGGGGATTTTTTTGAGATGTTTATGTCTAGTTATGGCGGCATGATGCAGGTTACTTGGATGGATGTGACTCCTCATCAGGTGTGTGACTGTACTGTGCGTGCTACTCTCTTGGGAATTGGTGTGATTGTTTTATCTCCTCATGGAATTTGGAGGAGTGAGTGTATTTATAATGATGGGACTTTCTATAATGTGATTTGGTTGCATTCTAGAGACTTCGGGTAGGCTAGTTTAGCTAGGGATTCCTTAGGCTTACTTTGGAGAGTTACTGAATTTAGTTTATCGATCCATTCGTATGGGATGTCATGCTTTCCCTACATCTCTACCAACCTTTGCCTTCTTTTTTGTAATCATAAATTCTTTAAAATATGTGTCTTCGCTCACTAGTTTATTTCCTCTCCGTGCATGTGAATGGTACACGGGGTTAAATTTTCCTTGTTGTAATCAATTTTTTCTGCCTTGCTCCATTTCCTCCCTTAATGGTGTAATCGACCTCCAAGGTGTGCTTGCACTCCTACTAGAAGACCTTTCTCTCTGTCTTCACTCATGAACCTGATGGCTTCAAGGCTCGAAACTGACTTAGATCATTAACTAAGCCCTCCTTTAACTCTGTCACAAGAGTCACTTTCCTTGTGCTTCACCTTGGAGGCTTCAACACTCTTTAAAGTTGCTGTCTCCTTCACCACTACCACTTGAAATTTCAAACCTTCACACTACACCTAGAAGAGTCTAGATGCCAATCTCATTTCCTGGCTTGAACTCTTTGCAGGGGCTTTAAGAATGGTGTCCTCATGCTTCTTGAATCCATGAAGTTCCATTTTGTTTTGTGTCCACTCCACAAACTACCCGATTTCTTGAATTTGCCTTTTGAAAGGGCTAATCCTTGTACTCCTTCCCCTGCCTAAGTTCTTTAATATTTGCTCCCAAATCCCTAACCATGCATTCCTAGCTTGCCTAGGGTTTGGGTATAAATTTCTCCACTCCATGCTCTATATTTCCTACTACCAAATACTTACAAATGTCTGACTCCACTCCCATATTTCACCAGTCTCAGGGGAGTCCTGTGATCAATGACTATGGAGGAGTCATTCCAAATATGACCGTCCTAAACCGTAATTAAAAAAAGACTTCCTAAATCCTAATCTATGGAGTTAAATCTACAAACTATCCTAAGTAACCTGAACACCGAATGAAGGTGACTCAATACTTGCTAAGAACGCCAATACAAAGAAATAACAGTATTTACAAGGTATTTGATTTCACTGTCACTAAAAACTCACAGGCAGGCACAGAAAGAAACAGTCATGATTCATTCCCTACAGTCTAAAGCTTAACTAAAAATGCATGTGATTCTATTCAATAGACTATTTACAATGAAAAGATTCTAAAAGAAGTTAAATGAACTCTGATTCATTGTCCAAATCTACACATTAACACATAAGACCACACTGTTCTGAAAACACACGATGTTTTCAGGAAAACACAGAAAAGAATTTAGAACTCCGAACTGTCTTCTATTCTCCACCAAAATTTTTATTACAATCATCTTAACTAACTCTTCTACGAACCATTTTTCCTATTTGGGATGCCATTACCATCATTCAAGGACAGTGGCTAGCGGATTTTTCCTGATTTCAAGGGATTCTCCATGACAAGTAAAGTGCATGCAAACTAACAAGTTCCACATGCAATCATGCAACTCTGCCTTTAACCTTACTTCTAGGACCTTAATCTCCTCAAGCTCGAACCAATAGCTCCTTAACTGTCCCATGGCATCTTTCAAACAATGATGATGTGGTGTTAATACATAAAATGCTTTGTAATTTAACATATGCTGACCTAAGCTAAATGCAACAACATTTTCAATCTAATAACAAAGATGATGATAATCCTAATGATTAACTCATCACACACAATACAAGACCTTCTAAGGTCCAAAACAAATACACCAAAATCCCTGACTTGGCTAAAGTCAAAACAAGCCAAAATTGTGAACAAACTTGGTGGAGGTCAGCCTAGGTGCTCCTGCACCACTTAACTATCCTTTTGAGATTGTTTTTCGCAACAGCTACTTGTGGTATTCCTTGCACTTTTGTGAGCCTTTTGTGCAGACTAGCAGTATGGGTGGTGATCGTGTTCGGACGAAACCGGACAATTGTGATGAATTTCGTAGCAACCCACTAGTTTGGCACATTTGTGTGGAGGGAGGTATTGCTCCGCTCATGGAATGCTTAGTTAGCCATGATCCCATTTTATCTAGCCAATTCACCAGCTCTTGGAAGGACTTGAGGGTTTCCATTAGTGGGATTTCGTTCAAAATTAGCGAGGAGGTGATTGCGCAGGCTACGGGTTTGCAGTGTGACGGGAAGAAATATCCCAAACATACTAAAAAGCCAGACCATGAGAGCCTCAAGGCATTTTTTAGAGGAGAAGAGGCCCCAGTTAGGAACTAGGCAGGGTTTGAAAGGGAAGAACTTCCTAAGCCATGGGACCAGGTTTGCATGGCGCTGATAAGATATGTTACACTGGAAGGTAGATTCAAAACTTGTTTCTTTTATTATTTCCCTCTATTAAACCATCTTAGGCATAAAATGTTGCTTAGTTTTCCATTTTTCCTTCTAATGGATCTGGAAAGTTTGGTGGACAAGTGTAAACTGTCAGCTAGCAGGAATCCCTATGACCTCCCACCGCTCCCGCTTCATCAAGGGCTAATTCTCCGCCTGTATCACTTTCATCTTGCCCTATACCCACCTAAAGCCATCACTATTGTCCATGTTGAGAACATTGTACCCCTATCTATGGTGCATATCTCCTCGGTCGAGTCCAAGAGTCCTTCCCAGAAGCCTAATATTGATAATATGGGGAACACCAATACCAAATTTTCCACCAAAAATCTTAAGGGTGGGTTAGGCAAGGCCCATCCTAGTGCGGCGAAGGGGCTCTGCGAGCTGAAAGCCACTCAGGCTGCCACGGCTCCCTTTGTCACAAAGTCAAAAAAAGCTAAGGAGAAATGCATGCAGGCAATGACTGTTAAAGATGGCAAGGGTAAGAATGTGGTTAGGAAAGATTCTAGAGGGGATACGATTGTGGGGAACATGAAGATGAGTGGAGGGGAAAGTGCTCAGAGGAGATTGGGGAGGCTGGCAAAAAATAGCAAGAAGAGGTTAATCATCGAGGATTTAGAGGAGGAGCAGTCGGATAGCAAGGGTTACAAGGAAGAAGAGTCTGAAGATGTTGAAGATGAGATGGAGGAGAGGCCCCCACCTACTCCGATGGACAGCAATATCCCTTTTGTTGGCTCTGGCTCACAATCTCCGTAGCCACTTGTGGATGATCCTAGCGAGACTCAAGATGTTATGGATGTTGGGGTGGAGTCGGATAAGGTGGCGAAGAGATTGGACACTCTGGATAAAATATTTTGGGGGCTGACCTCCTTTACCTTGAAATTGGGTCACTTTTTACGAGTACCCTATGAAACGCCATAAAAGAGGAACTGGAGGGGAACAATAGCCAGGATAACAAAGAGTGGGTGGGAGACAAGGTGGTGGACCTCCTGATTAAGAACTGGGATGATGCCAGTTAGTTTTCTCCTGGTGGTGGTATGTCGGTTGTTTCTCAGCTATTGATGTGCTGCCTTTGGGTTGTCTCTGGTTTTTCCTATTTTTTCTAGTTATGTTAGTTGTTTAAGACTTGTCCTTTTTTGGCCCTAGTGGCTTGTTGTGTTGGGTATAGCACCCTCTAAATGCTATTCAAATTCTCAAAAACATGATAAGTTAAAATAAAAGAGAGATGAATATAGGTCACAAATAAAAAGGGTATAGAAAAAATTATTTTCTATTTTTATTTAAATTTAAGGAATATAAACTAATTTGGAAAAAAATCTATTGATCTTTATGTTTCCTATGCTTTATTTCATCTTATCGTTCCATCCTTGAAAAGGTCATGTATTTCTAACCTATGCATGCATTTTACAACATAGAGGGTATTCCTTGTCTTATAAAATGTAACCGGCATAGAGGAATTGACTTGACTAAAGCATAAACAACAGACGTAACCAACCACATATAAATGTAAAAATACAACCTAAATGGTTACCTATGACAAGATCCATGAAATAAAATTGCCAAATTTGACTAGTTTACTAATAGCAACATCAAATTTGACCACTAGAGACAAGGATGAGAAGCTTTAAATGCATTACATCAACATAAATCAATGTAAAATAGTAAATTAATTAGTTCTAGAACATGATGATTGAACATTTAAATGAACATGAATTAGCAAATGTATCACCTATTTGTAATGTTTCAAGGAAATGATATAGTTGGATAAGTTATGAGGTTTTAAGAGAATATTCTAGCTAATCTACCTACGCATATTTTAGACTAATATTTCCTTAATTTTAAACAAGACAAGACCTTCAATCAAGGATCACTAGGCTTATAATAATTTTTAATTAGACCCATGATTATAGATCAATTTAAAATAAATACATTAGAACCTAATAAGTGATTATATACCAATGGACCAAGATTAAATATTTCATATTAAATTATGTTCAAGTACATATTTTTATAAAGAACCCAATACCACACATATATATGTTTTTGGTGATATAGATTGGCCAAGCTAAGTTTTGAAGGGGAATATTTTATTTCAAGGGGTGAGAGTATTGTTGAGCACGATGATGATGTACATGTACAAACCAATAACACATAGGAATTGATTCCAAGTGTCAAATGCATTGACAATAGGAAAGCCTAAATTGTTAGTATAAATAGCTTAATGAAAATAAAAAATAGTATGGATAGAGAAGATAACAACAATATTTCCAATGAATTATATTAAAACTAAGGCATCTCAAATAAGGTGTGAATACTAGGAAATGAGGTGGTGATTGATGGATAAAAAGGGGTAGCCAAACTACCAAGCCAATAAATATTAAGGAGAAAAAAATTTCTACTAAACTGTAACAACAAAAGGAGGGGCAATCAAACTTTAAGTTAAATATTTTCCATGGCCTAGAAAGATCACAATAATTTCACATGAAGATATTAGATTAGTATTTTAAATTTAAAGATGTCAAATTTACAAGCCAATAGGATTCAAGGAGGAGGAACTCAAAACTCTATTATAAGTATTAGGTGATCTGAATTGGTAGAGGCTAATGAATTTATATAATCATGTACCATTCAAGTGAGAATATCAAACACATTGATAAGTAAATTAAATTTGATAAATGAGACCTAAACAAGGCCTATAGAAGGTATAGGTATAAATCATATCTTGATGATTAAATGTGAACATAATATTCATATTCATTTAAATTGGATTCAATTATAAAAGTCTATTCCTTGTATTTGTGTGTATATTTTGTGACAAATTCCTCTAAGAATATGATCTTTGAATTATTTCTATTGTATGTTAATTTACTTAGAGGTATTAAATTGAGGTCCTATAAGGAGCAAGTAGGATATAGTCAAACTAAAGGGTAAAAAATCAAGATAAATTTATTGAAGAGTAAAATCTCGAGATAACAAAGTGAACCTAAGAAAAAATCAAGATAATCTGGGCTAAGTTGGGGTAATATAATTATAGTAGTGGAGGATTGAAATTAAAAGAATAAATGATGATTGAATTAATATTTTGGAACTATTTATAATTGGTAAAGTAATAAGCGAAGGCTTATTCTATATAATCAATCCTTGACACAAATTTAAGATCTTCTTCTAACTATCAAATGATACCTGAACTATTAGGTTATTAGGAATTCCTATCAAATATAATCCATCCAATTTGATATCAATATGAAAAGAGAAAATATGGAGCTAGCCTCTTTATTAAGTGATGTGAGAAATTTCATATTCTTATCCTTTTTGTAGATTTATCTCATAATTATATCCCTAGAAATTTTAGTCTATATACACATGAATTATTTTATTTGAAAAATATTGTATAAATGAAGAAGTACAAAATAATCAATACTAGAGTGGTTTATTAAGTTTAATATAATAAATGGAGAAGGACCTAAATGTTATCTAGACTATCAAAAAATAAAGATACTCTACCACATCCACACAAGACTCTAGATTTTAGCTTGAAATTTATTACATCTTTAAGGATTGGCCAAAATACAAAGAGATGTGGTGACCAATGCTAATAGAAAAAGAGATTCCTATTTGAAAAAATATACTAAGAAATTCAATGTGTTTAATTATTAATAAAAATTGGCACATATATTTTTGACACTATACTATAAAATAAGTTTGTATTAGGAATACAAAGTAACAACTTATAATAGTTTTGAATGGAGTTGCTTTCTAAGAAATGTTGAATCTTCCTAAGCCTACATTAAGATATGATTTTATTCTTGAAAAGTAGTGGTCTTGGGAGAATGACATATTTGATGTATTAGAGAAGTGATTTGGAGATGGTGTGTATCTACCAAGATTGAGAAAGTTGAATATTATTCAATTTCTAATTTGTCACTTTAAAATTCTAAGAAGAAATGGCCTAAATGTTTAATCTATTTAAAAATACAAATTCTAGTCATTTGTATGCAATGTGGGTGCCCTTGTTACATACATGATCTAGGAAAATCTAATGATTCTCAACTATTCAGAATTAATAGTTGTATCCCAAAACATACAATTCGTGTAGGGCATAAGAGGGGTAGTTTTTGCAATCTCCATACTAAATAGATAAATATTTTTATCAATAGAGTTTTCTTCACTATTGATGAACTAAATACCTATTTTTAAGGTTCTTATCCATATGGGTTTTCAAGGAATTGAATGCAAACACATATAATGAAGGAATAACTATTATGACTACAAATATTTTTATGTAATTGTGAATCAAAAATTCCATGTACTAAGATCACATGCCAAGAATGCACCCATTTTTAATAGAGGAGTTAAAGGGGAAAAAAATGGCAACACAATTCATTTACTTTTGACATCCTATCATTTCATTAGAAGGTAAGTTTAGATATTGGTCCATACAAACTGCCCAAGTATAAGTCAAGAATTTTAAAATATGATACCAATTTGAATAATTTAGTGCCTACAATATTTTTCATGAAGGGAATAATAAGTATACAGGTAGTTTTTATTTTTGTCTCATGGGTGAAAAATATAAATTTTATTTAGTATTCTAAAATTGGTGAGTCGATTAAAACCTGGATTTGAGTTTAATAGAATAGGAGCTCCCATTTTGGCACAAGAAAAGAGGATGTTGCATGTGGCTTTACACCCACCAATTTCATTTTCTTGAAATTTTCTAAACCCTTTTCAAAAAATCCATTTTTTCTATCATATGTGGAATAGCTATAAACAACTTGCAAGCAACATCATTTATATGAAACCTAAGTAATCAATTATGATGATTTGGGGCATCAATTGGTGGCTTAGACTGACTTAATTGATATATTTGGAATAGGGTATGGATGTTCATCATAGTATAAAGGAATATTTGGAATAGGTTATGTACATTTCAGTCATGGAAATTTCCCAGCTAAGCATTGACAAGGCAAGTGAATTATTTGACAGATAGCCTAAAGACATGTGTTCTCATCGATGGATTTGTTGAAAATAGTTTAGAAAATTTCAAGCAAATATAATTAGGTGTTTCGATACCCTGTTCCAAAGCTCACATTTTGGCATAGGCAAGGAGGATGTTTGTTGTGGTAGAGCTCCCATTTTGGTACAGACAAGTGAACTATTTGATATGTATGTGAGATGTGGAAGCACTAACAAGGCAAGTGAATTGTTTGATATGCAAATGAATTGTTTGAAAAGGAAAGTGAACTATTTGATATGCTCGAAGAAATGTGGAAGCATTAAGAAAAACAAAAAAAATAGCGGACCAACCTGGAAGGATTGGTGCCCTAGTCGTGGAGGGTGATGAGCTTGTTGAGGGTGGAAAACTTCTTCCTAGTCACCTTGAATATGATTTCATTCACCTAGTGGGGTTTGAGGTTTTTTTTCACCACTATAACATTGAAGAATGAAACTATCATTTTTTATAGTAAAAAGTTTTATTAAAAAAACCCTAGAACAAGGGTTTGAGCGAACCCCCATTCGCTCGAACCCTATTATTTTATTACAAATTAATCCAGCCACATGGAGGGGAGGTTTTCTCAAACTAGGGGGTTCGAGTGAACCATAAAATATGTTTGATCAAACCACCAAGTTTGAGCGAACCCCCTCAAATGATTTCTCATCAAAAATCCATTTTTCCTTCCTCATAAGAATTGTAAACCATTATTATGGGTTTACCCGAACACGAAATAATTTTTACTACAAGAATTTATTTTGTACATATCATAGAGTCCATGGTCATTCTACTAATGAATTTAAGGCTTTGGGTGACAAAAATTAACATACTAAGGGTTGTGGTGCTCTCCCTTATGTTGAAATACCTAGTTCCTCTAATTGATACCGATTTTCATGTTTTTCATCAATCATCTCATCTCATCCTTGTTCTGTACTAAGTGGGGGAAAGGGGTTGGGCAACCTTATCCTTGTATGTCACTTTTCATTGTCTCTTTTGCCTAGTTGACCACCTTCCATGTATGAATATAAGATCAAGATTTGGATATGGATGGCATTCCTTAAGTTGGCTCGCATGTGATGTATTGAGTTTTGGGGGCAACCCCTTATCCATGATGTAGTTTCATTTGAAAAATATGGCCCGGCATAGGGCTTTCCAAATAAGCTCTCACATATTCTTATAATTTAAAGAAATTTCTCACAAAAATGGTGTTAGCAACCACTTTAAAGTGGGGGCATACATCGACACTCATGTTTCACTGTGTGATTTCTTTCTTTCTTCTTGCGATGCATCTTTTTCTTGATGGTGTCATTGGGTTTGATCTCCGCTAAGAGCGTGATATTTATTTTATTTTTCCTCTCTTGGAGACATTAGGCATGATGTTCCCTAAGAAGATACCTTACATGAACTAATAAAAATCCATTTGAACATACATTACAGTATCTTACATTTATAATAGCCATTATATGGCCACCTTGCATAACACACTTTTCTTACATGTGGATCCATCCTATTTGTTCATGGGCATCAAGCATACGAATTTTTTCTTGCCTCATGAATCTTGTTGTTCATTTTTTTGGCATCATATGGAAGTTATCAGATATATAGCTTTTCTATGGTTAGTATGATGAGAACCTTAAATGTCGGCATGACTTTCCCATTATACGGTGAGAAGACAATATAGAGGCATGACTTTCTCACTAAGCCACCCTTTTTGGATACTCACCTAGTGGAAAAAATAAAGTTCTATTTCCTCAAAGTGATTGTATAGTTTTGGACAAAAAACTTAGATCTAATCCACATCATGTTGGACGAATGGTTGAGGCTTCATCCACCTCCTTTTATTTTTGTTTTTGCTTATATTTTTTATTTCTTTTATTGCTTGTATGTTTGGGTATCTCATCTTGATGATTCATATCATACACCTTGTGTGTGTCCCTTTGTGCTTATGTTGGTATTATGTAGGATCTTGAATCTTGGGGGCTTGACCACCCCCTTGATATTTTTCATTTTATACTATCCATATTGGTACTCTTGGACCCCTCTTGAATGTCTAATTTAGTATGAGTTTGAAGCAAGTTCCTCCTCTCACTAAAGTGGGAGCTAAATTTAGTGTAGGAAAAATTATCCCCTTTGCACACTTAATTTGGGAATAATTGATATTAAATTGAGCCTAATGTTGCCTTGATTTAGTGTTGTAATGTGATTCACACATTCACATTAAGTTTAGGGCCCTTTTAAACTAAATGGACCTAATTGTGCCTTATTTAGGGTGTTGTAAAGTGTATATTTATAATTTCACATTAATCTAGGGCTTTATTAATTAATTGAACTTATTTATGCCTTAATTGGTCCTATTTTGCATCCACAAGCCTTATTAATTATATTTTTTTGAGGATAATCTCGACATTTATCAAATAACCAATCATAATTCAAGGTTTTGGGTCATGTGTTCTAGATATGGTGATATGGGACTCATACACCACCTTGGGCATATGGGTCCCACCTAAGTTTTAGGACCTAAACCTGAATTTTTCATTGAACTAAGCATTTCTTGAAATTTGTGTCCCAAGCTTAGCCTACTAAGACTCATACACCCCAATTTGCATATGAGTCCTACTTAGCTTGGACCCAATTTTAAATTCAATTCTTGGTGAAATTGTATTCTCCTAGATCTAATTTTGGCTTGTAGTGTTGTTATTTTGAGAAATTTGGCATAAACAAGTATAAATACAAGGTTATTTCACATATTTTCCTCTACCAAACTAGCAATTCAAGTATTCAAAAATTATAGAAAATTCGATAATCACAAGAGTTTACAAGAGTGTTCAAGAGAATTCAAGAGTGATTACCAAGAACTTTGGAGGACTATTCAATATTCAAGCGTCATGTCAAATTCATCATGTATCATGTTTGTTTTTGAGCTAAAATTTGTGATGTAGGTTCTTATGATTTAAGCAAGTATTCAAGTCCAGATCCATAACATTCAATCAAGAATCAAGATCTGCATTCATGCTAGCCATTACTTACAAGATTGCATCCTTTATTCCAAGGGTTTGGTGAGTTACAACATAGCTTATTTTTTCATTCATAATTCCTTCATTCTATTTATATTCATTTAAGGTTTGATTACCAAAAGAGGTTTGACCAAGGAAAACCCCTATCCACTAAAAAAACAACATTTTCCCCTCTATTTGATGTGTGATTTTCAGATCTAGGTTGAAGATCCACTAAAGAGGAAGATTGGAGAAAAGTTGTCAAGTTGTCATTACATTGCAAGATCATGGAAAGTCATCCATAGAGAAGAATTTAGTGTTTTAGACTCAGATATTTGACAAGAGAGAAGCTACAAGAGAACATTAGAGGATATCAGAGTTTTAGATTAACCCTGATACTGGGACTAAATCGCCACTTATGGCATATGAGTCTTAGTATACCATATTTCAGGCATTTTTCGTAGGTCTTGGTTTAGCAGTTCCAAATTCTAGTTCCAACCTAAAACCCTAAACTAGGACTAAATTTCCCCTACTAGAATATGAGTTCCAGTGTGCATTAAAATTCATATTTTTGGGAGTGCAAACCTTGTTTCAAGATTCTTTAGTTTTCTAGGTGCCCCTCTGTCCTTTCTCAGTTTATTCTTTTAATTTTTTATTTACTTATCTTGAGTTACATAGTTAGGTTAACATATCATTGCATTTATTTATTTCCAATCCTTTGCTTGGTGGTCAACCCCCTTTGAGTCTTTAATTACACCCTAGGGAACCTTATTACAGATCTCTTTCCCCAATATCCATCCATAGGCTGAGATCTCTAAGGGTTACTTAAATGAAACGTGAAGGAAATTGATGCGGGAACCCTAATCCCCCTTTAGTTCTATCTCCCAAAACATAGAGCGGCGATTTTATTTATTTCATTAATATTCAAAACAAATAGTTTTAGATGATTGTGCATATTTTATTTAATTATTTTAGACATAGTTGTATGTCTCATTAATGGATATCTTGTTTAGGATTTTATTCATGAAAAATATAATAGAAATAAGTTTTAGCATTTTATTGTTGTTCTTCATCAGTCCAATCAATATTATCTATATTTGATGCACCATGCATCTATATGAATCCATAACAATAGTCTTTCACATTCATACCATTTTGAAGTATATCTTTTCTAAATAATGTGTGGCATAAATGCATGTATTGTGCAACAATACAAGGGTATTCAATCATACCTAAGCACACTGTATTGAAATGTTATATTATTATTTGAAATGCATATGTAAACAAGGGACAACTAAGTGTAATTATGAATATCTTATGTTCATTCAAGTAAAGTATTACTGTTTAAAATAAAATATATATAACACATTTAGTGGTATCAAGTTTCCACAATCCATAATATTTTTTAGTATTATTTGTGGATTTGATTGTGTTGTAAATTTTTGCATCAATGTTTCAGACCACACTTTGTGATCCATCATTAGGATGGTAGAGAGCAACGAGAGAAAAAATGGTTGATTACAAACTTAAACCAATTTAAAAAGAGAAGGGAGGGGGGAGGGCAGGGTACGAGGACCAAGGTAGAGAAAGATACAAATCACACCAAAAAAGAAAAGAAAACAAGCAAAAAGACACAAAGAACAACAATAACTGATAAAACTATAAATATTAAAATAACTACAAAAAAAACTCACAATAAATTTAGTTATATATGTAGATATATATAACTATAAATTTGAGATACAAAGACTATATAAATATAAATATAAAAATAAAAATAATACTCAAAATAGTTAAATATATAAAAATGAGATAAAAAGACTAGATAAATATAAATAAGAAAATACAACTCTAAAAACAAAAAGAACAAGAAAGAAAATATAAATATATAAATAAAAACAAGAAAGTAATAAAATCAAAAAACATAAAGAAGTAAACAAAAATAAATGATTAAAAATATATAAGTAAATACCAATTAAGAGGGAAAAAACGAAAAGAAAATAGATATGAAAAATATAAACATTTATAAGAGAAGAAAGAAGAAACGCGATGATTAAAAAAAAAAGAAAACAACAAAAATAAAAAAATAACTTAAAAATGATAAGAATGAAGACTCAAGCAAAAAAATAAATATGAAATGTAAAAATATAACAAAGGAAAAGGATAACAAAAGAAAAACACTAATAAGAAACAAAAAAAAATTAAGATTTAAAAGTAATAACACAATACACAATTAAAAATTGAAAAAAGAGAATATATATATATATATATAATATAAGCTTCACAATTTAAATAGTAAGTTAAATTAGTTGAATAGGAAGAATTCTTTTATAATTAGATATGTTTAAATTTGAATATATATATTATAATAATAAGCTTCACATTTTAAATAGTAAGTTCAATTAGTTTAATAGGAAGATTTCTTTTATAATTATATATGTTTAAATTTGAAATTTTATATATATAAATAGATAGAATCATATAAGGTTAGGATTAGGATTTTATTAGGGTTGGGATTTTATTAGGGTTCATATAGGTTTTTGATCTGGTTTAATTAGGGTTTAGGTAGGGTTTTGGTTTGGGTACAATTAGGGTTAGGGTTAGGGTTAGGGTTAGAATTAGGGTGCAATTAGGGTTAGGATTAGAGTTAGGGTTCAATTAGGGTTAGGGTTAGGGTTCAATTATTGTTAGTGTTAGGGTTAGAGTTCTAGGATAAAGCTTGGAGTTAGAGATATAATTAAGATTAGGGTTAGGATTAGGGCTCAAGGATAAAGCTTGGGTTCAAGGTTAGGGAAGTAGAGTTAGGGTTAGGATTAGGGTTCTATAATAAATCTCGGGGTCAAGTTTGGGGTTAGGCTTATGTTTGGGGTTTAATTAGGGTTAAGGATAAGGTTCAATTAGAGTTAATACTCAATTAAGGTTAGTGTTATGATTTATTAAGGGTCGGAGTTCAAATAGCGTTCAAGTAGGGTCAAGGTTAAGGTTTACTTATGGTTAGGGTTAGGGTTCAATTAGGATTAGGTTTCAATTATGATTAGGGTAAATGTTCAATTAGGATTAGGTACTAATTAAGAATTAGTTATGGTTATGGTTATGGTTTGGGTTCAATTAAAGTTAAATTAAGGTTTAATTAGGGTTAGTGTTTAGTTAGGGCTATGATTTAATTATGGTTAGGGTTACATTTCAAATAGGGTTAGGGATTAATTATTGTTAGGAATAGATTAAGATTTAATAATTGTAATTTCATTCCTAACTCTGAAATCTAAATCTATCTCTAACCCTAACCCTAACGGGTATGTGCAGGATCATCATGGAAAAAACAGGCACTTAAGTGGCAATAAAAAGACAAAAAATCAAAGTTAGACAACTTAACGTAAAAATTTGAATAAGTTATCTATATTAGGGCAGGTGCATGGAAATGGGTAGCAATTTCGTCGACAACTTAATTTTTCATCCCGAAATAGAAAAAATGCGAAAGCGTTATAGTAAAACGCACTCGGGTTATGGCTTGGTAATGATCGAGCCTAGGCTCGGTCATTACCGAGCCAAACGTAGGTCTTTTAAAATGTGAGCGTGTTATAATGCGCTCGCTTTATGGTTTAAATTTCAAAAAATGCACAAATTTTGAGTTCAAAAATGTGCGCATTTTTTGAAATAAAAAAAACATTTCCAAAATGCAAGCGCGTTATACATTGAAAATATTTTCTTCTCTTTTTCTTGTCTCTTTCTTCTTGTTATCTTTTAGGAAAACAATATACATGAAATAAAAATTTAAGTATAAGTTGACATTTATATATGGAAATTTACTTTCTTATACTTTAAGTTATATTTCATGTATATACTTCTAGGATGTTTGAGAGTGGTTTCAGATCTCTAGGAGTTATAATGCAAATTCTAGTTTTTGGAAGATCTTTAAAATTTCAGACTTAGTCAAATTTCAGTAATCAACATGTCAAATTTCAGTGATCAGGAGGTTAGATTTTAGTAGTCAACAAGTTCTATCATCTTTCTCTCTCACTCTCTCCTTCTCTCTACTCTTTATCTCTCCACTCCCTCTCTCTCTCCCTTCCTCCCTCTCTCCCCTCTCTCTCTTCTAGTTTTTGGAAGATCTCACAAATTTCAAACTTAGTCAAATTTCAATAATCAGGAGGTCAAATTTCAGTAATTAGAAAATTTTATTATTTCTCTTTGTATCTCACTCATTTTTATCCCTTACACTCTAGACCTCTCTCTCGCTATCTCTATCCCTTTTTCCGACTCTCTCTCTCCCTTGATCTCAAGAAATCTCTCTCTGTCTCTGTCTCCTTTTAACTCTAATTCTCTCTACCTCACTTATCTCTCCCTCTCCCACCTTCCCTCTCTAGTTGTCTCTATCTCCCTCCCCCCACCTCTCTCTCTCTACCTAACTACCTCTCCCTCCATCATGCCCTACCACTATCTCTATTTCTCTCTAGCTAACCTTTGTCTCACCTCCATCTCTCTCCCTCCGTACTTCTCTCTCCCTCTCTTCTTCCCTATCTACTCTCTATCTCCCATCTCTCTTTACCTACTTCTACATCCATCAAACCTTACCACTCTCTCTACACCTCTCCCTCCCTCCCTCATTCCCTCTCTAATTCTCTCTATCTCACCTCTCTCTCTACCTCTCCTTCCATCTCTACTTATCTTTATCTCCTCTCTCCTTCTCTCTACCTACCTCTCCTTCAAACACTCTTTATTTCTCTCTATCTCACCTCTCTCTCCCTCACTACATCTCTCTCCCTCTCTCCCTCCCTCTCTACCCCCTCTCCCTCTCTACCTAGCTCTCCATCCATCACAACCTACCACTCTCTCTCCATTACTCTCTATCTAACCTCCCACTCTCTCCATCCATACCTCTCCCTCTCCTTCCCTCTCTACTCTCTACCTCCCTAATCCTTCTCTACCTACTTCTCCATCCATCACTCCCTAAAATTCTCTCTAAACCTCTCTATATTGCTTCTCTCCCTCCCTCCCTCCCTCATTCTCTCTCTACTCTCTCTCTACCTCTCCTTCCCTCTCTAATTATCTTTATCTCCCCTATCCCTCTCTCTCTCTCACTAGATGTCTCCCTCCCTACCTTTTCCCCTATCTACTCTCTATCTCTCCTCTCCCTCCCTCTACCTCTCTCTCTCACTCCTCCCTTACCCTCTTTCTCTCTCACTCTCTCCTCTTTATCTCACCATTCTCTCTTTCCCTCTTTGTAACTCTCCACTTCTCTATATGTCACCATTCTCTCTCTACATATCTTCATCTCACCTATCCCTCTTTACCTCTCCCTTCTTGCCCTCTCTCACCCACCCTCCCTCCTTCCCTCTATCTCTATCTCTCTCTACTTCTCTCTATCTCACCTATCCCTCTCTAGCTGCATATCCCTCCATCACTCCCTACCACACTCTCTCTATTGCTCTCTATCTCACCTCTCTCTCACCTCCCTCTCTCCCCCTCCATACCTCTCCCTCTACTTCTCTCTACTCTCTATCTCCCTAATACCTCTCTACCTACCTCTCCATCCATCACTCCCCACCACTCTCTCTATACCTCTCTATATCGATTCTCTCCCTCCCTTATTCTCTCTCTACTTATCTCTACCTCTTTGTCTTTCTCTAATTATCTAAGTTATCTCCCCTAGCCCTCTCTCTCTCTCACTAGATATATCTCCCTACCTTTTCCCCTATCTACTCTATATCTCTCCTCTCCCTCCCTCTACCTCTCTCTCTCTCACTCTCTCCTCTCTATCTCACCATTCTCTCTTTCCCTCTCTATAACTCTCTCCTTCTCTATATGTCACCATTCTCTTTCTACTTATCTTTATCTCACATATCCCTCTTTACCTCTCTCTTCCTCCCCTCTCTTGCCCACCCTCCCTCCTTCCCTCTATCTCTATCTCTCTCTATTTCTCTCTATTCCACCTATCCCTCTCTACCTGCATATCCCTCTATCACTCCCTACCAAACTATCTTTATTTCTCTCTATCTCACCTCTCTCTCACCTTCCTCTCTCTCCCTCCATACCTCTCCCTCCATCTATACTTCCTTATCTACTCTTTATCTCTCATGTATCTCTACCTATCCTTCCCTCTCTACTTATCTTTATCTCCTCTTTCCCTCCCAACCTCTCTCTCTCCCCCCAATCCCTCCCTCCCCAATCCCTCCCTACCCCTATTTCAATCTCCCCCTATGAGGGTTGAGAGTGTCAGTTTTAGTGTTTAAGGTATAGGGTTGAGGTTATAGGGTTAATTGTATAGGGAATAAGGTTTAGGGTTTAGGATATTAGGTATAAAGTTGAGGGCATATGGTATAGGGATTATGGATGAGGGTTTAGGGTTTAAGGTATAGGGTTGAGGGTTGAGGGTATAAGGTTACGTGTATAGGGTATATGGATTATGGTTTAGGATATTGGGTATATAGTTGAGGGTATTTGGTTGAGGATATTAGGTTTAGGGTTGATGGTTTAGGTTTTAGGATTTATGTACAAGTTTAATGGTTGAGGGTTGAGTTATAATGTTCAGGGTTAAGGGTATGAGGTTAAGTGTATAGGGTATAGGGATTAGGTTTTAGGTTGTAGGGTTAAGGATATAAGGTATAGGGTTAAGAATTGAGATTGTAGGGTTTTCTATTTAAGTATAGGGTTGAGGGATAATGTTTATGGTTTAGGGTATAAGGTTGAGGATGTAGGGTATAGAGATGAGGCTTGAGGGTTGAGGGATAGTGTTCAAGGTTGAGGTTATAGGGCTAAGTGTATAGGGTATAGGGATTAGGGTTTAGAATAATGGGTATAGGGTTGAGGGTATAGGGCTAAGTGTATAGGGTATAGGGATTAGGGTTTAGAATATTGGGTATAGGGTTGAGGGTATTGGGTTTCAGATTAAGGTTTAGGGTTTAGGGTTTAGTGTACAAGGTTGAATGTAGGGTTTAGGGTTTAAGTATAAGGTTGGGGGATGATGTTTAAGGCTTAGGTTATAAGGTTGAGTGTATAGGGTATAAGGATGAAGGTTGAACTTGTAGGGTTGAGGTATAGTGTTCAAGGTTGGGGGTGTAGGGTTAACTGTATAGAGTATAGAGATTAGGGAATAAAATATTCAGTATAGGGTTGAGGGTATTGGGTTTAGGGTTGAGGGTTTAAGGTTTAGGGTACAAGGTTTAATGTAGGATTTAGTGTTTAATTATAGGGTTCAGGGTTTAGGGATAATGTTTAGGGTTTAGGGTATAGGGTATAGGGATGAGGATTGAGAGTGTAGGGTTTATGGTTTAAGGTATAGGGTTGAAGGTATAAGGTTAAGTTTATAGGGAATAGGGATTAGGGTTTAGGATATTAGGTATAGAGTTGATGGCATTGGGTTGAAGGTTTAAGGTTAAGTTTATAGGGTATAGGGATTAGAGTTTAGGGGAGAGAGAGAGAGACCTGAAAGAGGGTGAAATCGGCAACTATATTGCGAATTTCACTGAATTAGCAAGCTAGTGGGCCCACTAGCTTGCCAATTTGGTGAAATTGGCAACCTAACTTGCCCTGTTTGAAAAAATGGGTCCAAGAAATGGGGTCTCTCGGTGATTTACATCATCGAGAGACCCCATTTCTTGGACCCATTTTTTCAAACAGGCCACTACATTTCCAGTTTCACTAAATTGGCAACCTAACTTGTCCTGTTTGAAACGATGGGTCCAAGAAATGGGGTCTCGCGATGATGTAAATCACCTGGAGACCCCATTTCTTGGACCCATTTTTTTTCAAACAGGCCACTGCATTGCCAATTTCACTAGATTGGTAAGCTAGTGGGCCCACTAGCTTGGCAATTCGGTGAAATTGGCAACCTAACTTTGCCTGTTTGAAAAAATGTGTCCAAGAACATCACCGAGATACCCCATTTTTTGGACCCATTTTTTCAAACAGACCACTACATTTCCAATTTCACTAAATTGGCAAGCTAGTGGGCCCACTAACTTGCCAATTTGGTGAAATTGGCAGCCTAACTTGTCTTGTTTGAAAAAATGGGTCCAAGAAATGGGGTCTCCATAAATCACCGGGAGACCCCATTTTTTGGACCCATTTTTTCAAACAAGCCACTACATTGCCAATTTCACTGAATTAGCAAGCCCGTGGGCCCACTAGCTTGGCAATTCAGTGAAATTGGTTACCTAACTTGCCTATTTGAAGAAATGGGCCTAAGAAATGGGGTCTCCCAGTGATTTACATCACCAAGAGACCCTATTTATTGGACCCATTTTTTTAAACAAGCCACTACATTTCCAATTTCACTAAATTGGCAAGCTAGTGGGTGCACTAGCTTTCCAATTTGGTGAAATTGGTAACCTAACTTGCCCTGTTTGAAAAAATGGGTCCAATAAATCTGGTCTCTCGGTGATTTACATCACCATGAGACCCCATTTCTTCAAATAGGCCACTACATTGCCAATTTCATTGAATTGGCAAGCTAGTGGGCCCACTAGCTTGGCAATTCGGTGAAAATGACTCCCTACCAAACTCTCTTTATTTCTCTCTATCTCATGTCTCTTTCACCTCCCTCTCTCTCCCTCCATACCTCTACCTCCATCTATACTTCCTTATCTACTCTTTATCTCTCATGTATCTCTACCTCTCCTTCCCTCTCTACTTATCTTTTTCTCCTCTTTCCCTCCCAACCTCTCTCTCTCTCTCCCCAATCCCTCCCTCCCCCTATGAGGGTTGAGAGTGTAAGGTTTAGTGTTTAAGGTATAGGGTTGAGGTTATCGGGTTAATTGTATAGGGAATAAGGTTTAGGGTTTAGGATATTAGGTATAAAGTTGAGGGTATATGGTAGAGGGATGATGGATGATGGATGAGGGTTTAGGGTTTAAGGTATAGGGTTGAGGATTGAGGGTTGAGGGTATAAGGTTAAGTGTATAGGGTATATGGATTATGGTTTATGATATTGGGTATATAGTTGAGGGTAATGGGTTGAGGATATTAGGTTTAGGGTTGATGGTTTAGGTTTTAGGATTTATGTACAAGTTTAAGGGTTGAGGGTTGAGGTATAATGTTCAAGGTTAAGGGTATGAGGTTAAGTGTATATGGTATAGGGATTAGGGTTTAGGTTGTAGGGTTAAGGGTATAAGGTATAGGGTTAAGACTTGATATTGTAGGGTTTTATGTTTAACATTATTCCTGAACCCTAAACCCTAAACATTATCCTTGAACCCTTAACCCTATAATTAAACACTAAACCTACATTAAATCTTGTACTCTAAACCCTCAACCCTAAACCCAATACCCTCAACCCTATACCGAATATTCTAAACCCTAATCCCTATACTCTATACAGTCAACCCTACACCCCCAACCTTGAACACTATACCTCAACCCTACACCTTCAACCCTCATCCTTATACCCTATACCGTCAACCTTATAACCTAAGCCCTTAACATTATCCCCCAACCCTATACTTAAACCCTAAACCCTACATTCAACCTTGTACACTAAACCCTAAACCCTAAACCTTAATCTGAAACCCAATACCCTCAACCCTATACCCATTATTCTAAACCCTAATCCCTATACCCTTTACACTTAAGGGTTTAATGGTTTAAGGGTAAATTTTTTAGGGTTTACGGTTAAGGGTAGAGGGGAGAGAGATAGAGGGAGTGACCTGACAGAGAGACCCAAGAGAGGAGAGGCTGAGGAGAGAGGTGGGAGGGGAGGAGCGGGAGAGATATAGAGGGAGTGGAGGGCTAAGGGTAGAGGTAGGGGATTTAAGGGTTATGGGCTGATGCAAGTAGAGGGTTAAGGGTTTAAGGGTTAAGGGTAGAGGGTGAGGTCGGTGGTAGAGAGAGAGAGAGAGAGAGAGAGAGAGAGAGAGAGAGAGAGAGAGAGAGAGAGGGAGAGGGAGGTGGGAGAGAGAGACTTGAGAGAGAGATGGAGGGAGAGGGTTGAGAGAGATAGAGGGAGGAAGGAAGTGGGAGAGGGATAGAGGGAGGGAGGGTTATGGGTATAGGGTAGAGGGTTTAGGGTTTAAGGTTTAGGGTTTAGGGTTAAGGGTAGAGGGGAGAGATAGATGGAGTGAGAGAGAGAGAGAGACCTAAGAGAGGGAGAGGCAGTAGGAGGGAGAGACTTAAGTGAGAGAGAGAGAGAGAGGGAGTGGGAGAGAGATAGAGGGAGTGAGAGAGAGATACCTGAGAGAGGGAGAGGAGGTGGGAGGGAGAGACTTGAGATTGTAGGATTTTCCATTTAAGTATAGGATTGAGGGATAATGTTTATGGTTTAGGGTATAAGGTTGAGGGTGCAGGGTAAAGAGATGAGGCTTGAGGGTGTAGCGTTGAGGGATATTGTTCAAGGTTGAGGGTATAGGGCTAAGTGTATAGGGAATAAGGATTAGGGTTTAGAATAATGGGTATAGGGTTGAGGGTATAGGGCTAAGTATATAGGGTATAGGGATTAAGGTTTAGAATAATGGGTATAGGGTTGAGGGTATTGTGTTTTAGATTAAGGTTTAGGGTTTAGGGTTTAGTGTACAAGGTTGAATGTAGGGTTTAGGGTTTAGTGTACAAGGTTGAATGTAGGGTTTAGGGTTTAAGTATATTGTTGGGGGATGATGTTCAAGGCTTAGGTTATAAGGTTGAGTGTATAGGGTATAAGGATTAGGGTTGAACGTGTAGGGTTGAGGTATAGTGTTCAAGGTTGGGGGTGTAGAGTTAATTGTATAGAGTATAGGGATTAGGGATTAGAATATTCGGTATAGGATTGAGGGTTGAGGGTTTAGGGTTGAGGGTTCAAGGTTTAGGGTATAAGGTTTAATGTAGGATTTAGTGTTTAATTATAGGGTTCAAGGTTCAGGGATAATGTTTAGGGTTTAGGGTATAGGGTATAGGGATGAGGATTTAGAGTGTAGGGTTTATGGTTTAAGGTATAGGGTTGAAGGTATAAGGTTAAGTTTATAGGGTATAGGGATTAGGGTTTAGGATATTAGGTATAGAGTAGATGGCATTGGGTTGAAGGTTTAAGGTTAAGTTTATAGGGTATAGGGATTAGGATTTAGGGGAGAGAGAGAGACTTGAGAGAGGGTGAAATTGGAAACTATATTGCCAATTCCACTGAATTAGCAAGCTAGTGGGCCACTAGCTTGCCAATTCAATGAAATTGGCAACCTAACTTGCCCTGTTTGAAAAAATGGGTCCAAGAAATTGAGTCTCTCAGTGATTTAGATCATCGAGAGACCCCATTTCTTGGACCCATTTTTTCAAACAAGCCACTACATTTCCAATTTCACTAAATTGCCAAGCTAGTAGGCGAGATACCCCATTTCTCGGACCCATTTTTTCAAACAGGCCACTACATTTTCAATTTCACTAAATTGGCAAGCTAGTGGACCCACTAGCTTGCCAATTTGGTGAAATTGGCAACCTAACTTTTCTTGTTTGAAAAAATGGGTCCAAGAAATGGGGTCTCCCGATGATGTAAATCACCTTGAGACCCCATTTCTTGGACCCATTTTTTTTCAAACAGGCCACTACATTGCATATTTCACTGAATTGGCAACCTAACTTGCCTGTTTGAAAAAATGGGTCCAAGAAATGGGGTTTCTTGGTGATGTCATCACCGAGAGACCCCATTTCTTGGACCCATTTTTTCAAACAGACCACTACATTTCCAATTTCACTAAATTGGCAACCTAACTTGTCTTGTTTGAAAAAATGGGTCCAAGAAATGGGGTCTCCCGGTGATGTAAATCACCGGGAGACCCCATTTCTTGGACCCATTTTTTCAAACAAGCCACTACATTGCCAATTTCACTAAATTAGCAAGCCGGTGGGCCCACTAGCTTAGCAATTTAGTGAAATTGGTAACCTAACTTACCTATTTGAAAAAATGGGTCCAAGAAATGGAGTCTCTCGATGATGTAAATCACCAAGAGACCCCATTTCTTGGACCCATTTTTTCAAACAAGCCACTA
>CM021104.1:72267184-72297299 GCA_007115665.2 Sequoiadendron giganteum | reverse complement strand
TTTTAAAGAGTTTGGATCAGTGTGGTGAATGAGTTTGTCATATTGGCTTTTGGTGGAATTGGTGGTGGAACAGGAATCATGCTAATCATTGTGATGGGTGGAGGGATTGTGGTAGTGATTTGGATTTGGGTTGTTGGGGGGTTGGTGGAGATGATTGGTCCTTGAGATGGCATGCTTTGGGATATTTGAGGACCAATTATGGTAGTGGCTTGTATGGTTTCCACTTGTTGTTGTGATGATGTGGGCAAGAAGAGGGAATTGGGTGTGATGTTTAGATTGCTAGGTTTTGAGAAACTATCGATGTTGAGAGGAGGAAAACCCAATCCAAGAGGTGACTTGGTGGTAAATTAAAATGGAGGAAGAGATGGAATGTTACCTTGAAAAAGAGGATTTGCAACGTCAGTTGTTTCAAACAAGCTTCCTTCTTCAAGTGGTAGAGAAGTTTGTATGTTTGATTCACAGGCTGGTGTTGCACAGAATGAAGATGACCCAACATGGTTATGGAAGATGAGCGGGACATATGGTTGGGATGGATTTTCCGAAATAGACATAACCGGTGTGGTGGTGATGACTGCGTTTTTGTTAGCCACAAGGTGATGCCTTTGTAATTCTTGGAACATGGCACTCCCTTTTTTTACATTTGGTGTGATGGCTGAGGTGGTGGGAGGTATTTCTTGATTGACATTTGACATTGGGGATTGGCACTTGGAATAGGCACATCTATACTAGTGCTTGCATCAAGGTCGAGAGGGAACT
The DNA here is from genome assembly GCA_007115665.2 of Sequoiadendron giganteum. Taxonomy (NCBI): domain Eukaryota; kingdom Viridiplantae; phylum Streptophyta; class Pinopsida; order Cupressales; family Cupressaceae; genus Sequoiadendron; species Sequoiadendron giganteum. The sequence continues at coordinate 72,296,543 of CM021104.1, read as the reverse complement.
GGACCCCTCCTCCTGCTAGCGTATTTAGGTATTTGAACATAGCACTGACAATTTTGTGGTTCTCTGGATTTTGAACCATCCTCATGATTTCGGATTATGTCATCCCCATGTCTTCGTTCGTGATGTCCTCTTGATGACTCTCCTCTTGAGGATTTTGTGATGATAAAGGAGAGTTGCTTGGGGGATTGCTTGATCCCGCTAGGTTCACTTTGGAGTTTAACTGACTCATGTCCATAGAAGTTGGTATTTCTCTAATATTCTCCATGTTCTTCTTGTATTGAGATCTTGTTTGGACCATAAAAAATAGGGATTTGTTCGATCCTAACCTTTTAGGCCCCAAAAGAGAAGAACCAAGGAAGCTAAAAGATCAAAGATGGTGGTAATGGTGATGGGTTAAATGGATGGGATGAGTGAGTGAAAACCTTTTGAAGAAATTTTGAAGGTATATGCTAAACTTGTAAGGGCTTTTAGATTGATTGTGATAATTTGACTAGGTGCGTTAAGTCAAACAGAATTGTTGTGAAGTTGTATTCCCTAGGAAGTTGCGTTATCCTAGGGGAACTTGCACAAATGGATGAATTGGCAGTGTGTTAAGCCAATGTAATTGTGAATTAATAGACTTTAGGAAGTTGTGTTATCCTAAAGATAAATTTTTCCAAAGGTTTGACTATTTTGGCTAGGTGTGTTAAGCCAAGATAGGGTGATGTTGGTTTAGCCCTCTAAGTTTAGCGTGGTGATTGTTTTTAGAGTTCAAAAGGTTTTTTTGATGATATGAGGTTTTGGTTGATGGAGGAACGAATGGGGATGATGACTTTAATCTTGAACCTTAACCTAGACATGACTCTCTCTACAAAACCTCAGTATTGAAGAACATGCTAGACTTCCTATGGGAGAAAAACAAACCTTTCAAAAAGTTCGAGATTTAATTGACAATAAAATGCATACAACACTGGATTATTCCTTGAGGCTTTTTTGTAAAAGTTGTATACAAGTCTTTCCCTTACTTCAAGGAGCATCTCAAAGCATTGCTCATGGATTTTTAGACTAATTTTCTTGAACTTTGGTTTTGGGATCTTGATCTTGTGGGAAATCATTGGAAATAACACACATGAAGTTCAATTTGTCTCTTTATCTTGGTTCAATGAATTTCTTTTTATCAAAGACACTTGCTTGCTTAAGTTTCAACTTATATATCTAGTGTCCCACTTTCTTTCTCATCCCACAAGGTCCATTGTGTGGAAATCAAGGAAAATAGGGAAAAAGCTCCTTATGTTTAACCTTGTTGAAAAAAAATGATGATAGAATTTGTGCACTTAGAAACCTCTTGGAATATGATCCCTAGGGAAAGCAAGAGTGTCTAAATTTGTCAAGAGTATTTGTTTCTCTTGTGTATGTTTGTTTTCAAATGTTTTGAGGACCAAGCAATGTGTTATTTTCTTTCAAGAACTTTTACAATCCTAGGATGATGAGGCAATATCTTGTTGGGTTCCCACTTGGATAAATCCATCTGCACATATCTTGTGCGAATGGCTAAATGCTTGACCACACTGGCTCCCCTCCATGACACTCACTTATTCGGGTCAGCCAAGCATTAATACCCATGAATCTCCCATGGCATATTTTCCATTTCCACAACAAGACCACATGTATAACTTGGGGTGGCTTCAAAGGACATGACCTTTTGCACCAACAAGATAGACAAGGTTTTGGCCTTTTTCTAAACAAAGGGTTCTAATGTGGGCATTCCGTTTGTGGGGGATTATCCAACATCGACAAGAGTCCATTGCTGTCCATCTCGTTGAAATAATCCTCGTGATTCTTGAAATTTCCTCAAGAATCCACATTTATATACCAATTGGAAGTCGCTTGGCTTTAGCGTGTTCCCGGTTGGGTCGTTCCCTTGGGTGAGTACTTTTTCCCACAAGGCAGGCCCTCTAAGATAAACAATAGTGAACAAACATATTCGTAGTTCAATCAACCTTTGTTTAAAAACAAAAGGAGAATACTCGCAATAATTTTTATTCACACTCACATGTTTTGTTGAATTTTAAGTGCCCAAATTGAAATGTGGAGGCAATCCTTTTGACAACCTAATATTACCAAAATGTTTTTGATTCTCAAGATCGCAATGAAGCATGAAAGAAGCACATACACATTTTAGATAATACTAATTTGTGAAAAGGATTGCAAAACATTGAAAACACTTGTTCATTTTTAAACTTCTCAAAGAAATGATGAGTTCTTTTTAAGCACCAAGTGAAATGTGAGTTTGCTTTGTTCAATTGTTTATCCTTTAAACAAAATCTAGTATGTTTGTCTAAGGTTCTTTTTAGCCCTTTGGCAACTTTTGAAAAGAAATTTGATTGTTAATTTTAGAACCCAAAAGAAAACTAGTATCCTAAGATCAATGAACTTATCAAATCCTTTAGAGAGTGTTTAAAAACACTTTGTACAAAATAAGCATGGTGTCATAAAAAAAATTTTCTTGTTCTTTTTAAACCCAAAGTAAATTTAGTTTTCCTAAGGCCAAAGATATTTAACAATTTTTTTAAGGAGTGTTAAAGAACACTTTTAGTGTTTAGGAACACTTTGGGTGTGATGGGTATGATATCATGATGAACTTCTTTCTTGGCTTTTCCTCTTCTCCAACCTGCAAAATGATAGAAAACCAGAGAGCAATAATATAGCAAGCAAAGTCAATGCTTGGAAAATTCAAAATTTTAAAAACGTGTCCAAATTTAAAAACAGACTGTTCCTCGCGGCGGAGTTTAGCGGGTGCGGCGGAGTTAGCGGGTGTGGTGTTGTTTAGCAAATAGGTGGTGCCATACAGTGTTGTGCGGTCGACTGTGTGTGGTGCTCTGTAGAAATAGAGACTGCGAGTGTGGTGGACTTTGGCACGCGGTGGAGTTTGGAAGTGGCAGAGCTTGGTAAATTTTTAAATTTCAAGCATGGGAAGCAATTGCAGTGCAATACAACGCTACATCAGAGTTAGCGGTGCAATACAGAACCGCATGCCTGATCCGTGGTGTAGTTTCTTGTGTGTGGTCAAAAAATGTGAAAACGACAGAATTTTCCACAAAAAAACGTGATGAGATGGTTGCTACCCTCCTTCTAGTGCCAAAATGTGAACCCCTAAACCTGCAAATGCACAAAGATGACAAACATGGTTAGATGCTAGATCAAAATGCATGCAAATATGATAGATTCCCCATAAAATCCATCTATTCAAGCTAAAATTAGGAAATAAATAACAAAACTCAAATAACAATAAAAGCAATCCTAATTAAGCTAATAGCATGATGATCTTATGGGGGAATTGGAGCCAATGAAGTGTTGCAATTGGCCCTTTCCCAATTCCTATGTTGCAATGAAGATGATCTAGAAATGGTCAAATCTTTAAAGAGATTTGAGCATAACCTTGGTGCAAATGTAAAAATGTGATGAAGATATGGATGAAATGAGAAAAATTAGTTCTCAATTGAAGAGAGTAACTTTGCATGAAGATTGTGGATGAAGATTGAGAAGAGAGGTCTCCAATTTATATAATTCTATTTGGAAGAAGTGAGCAAGATTGAGAAATGTGGGACAAAAGATAATCCAATGGCCTTGTGCCACTTGTCCACATGTGATTGGATGAGGAATGAGCACATTTTGGCCAATGTGCATGATAAATGCATAATTTTGAATTTGAAATGGTGAGTTGACTTGTTGAAGGGGGAAGAGAAGTGAATTTAATGTCACTTGGCTCAAGGTCAAGGACATGTAAGAGGCATTGAATGCCTTGTTGGAAGGACCAAGTCCACTTGGCCTTTTTGAATTCAAATGAGGGAATATTCCCTTTTAATGCTTTGTGAGGGAAAATAGATAAATTAATAAATCAAAGTAATTGATTTATTGTGCAATCTTGCATTCTCTAGAGGATTTTAAGGAGAGGGATTAACTTAATCATGGTTTTGATTAACTTAATGAAGAAATAGATGATGTGACAATTTAGACTTAGATTTATGAATTGATTTAAGTCAAGAATTGAGAGGAAATGATTTATCAATTAAATGATTTGATTTATTTAATCCAGAAGGAATATGTTAGATTAAATCAAATAAGGTTTAATTTATTTAATTTAATAGGAGGACTTTAGAGATTTTAATTAAATAAAATGATTTATTTAATTAAATAGGGATGCAATGGTTAATTAAATTAATTGATTAATTTAATCATTGAAAGAGGAAGACTTAATCCAATAAATAATGATTTATTAAATTAAGAGATAGAATGTGATAAAATGTTGAGAATGTGATTTAAGAGGAAACATTGTTAGTAATCAGGATCAGGTGTGCCGAAACAAACTTGTACATTTTCCATGTCTACAGTGTCACTTCATACACCTGTACCTACAAAAAAATGACAAAAAAGGCCATACGACAACCTGCAAAAACAAGTTTGAAAGGAATCGGGTTCACTAATATAACTGAGGGTATTTTTCTATTAGATATGTTAGAAAATTAAATGCAAACATATAAAACCCACAATAAGTAATGAAGTGCAAAGGAAATTAATAAAAGAACAAACGGAATGATCTCACCCAAGTTCTTCATCCTCCATGATTGATCGCCATTACACCTTCTAGCTTGTTGAAATATGAGAGGCTTCCCTCATATTTTGATGAGAAATCTAAACTTTTGACTAGTCCTAAGCAAGTGTTGAAGGATTCAAGTGTTTGTGCAAGAGATGGTATAAAATCCTACATGCAAAATTAAATGACAAGAAAATTCTAAGGTCAAGAAAATGCAAGAAGTTTTCAAGATATTAAGAGATGACAAAATGAGGACAAATTTGGTATTTTATAGAAAATTTAATTTTGGATGGACAGATGAGATTAAAGATTGAGAAGTGCCCTAGAATCTATGGTCAAGATTCGAAATAACAACCCCTTAATTAGGGTTAGGGAAACTTTAGGGTAAAATTCAAATTGAGTGGACGAGATTTAATTTAAGAAATTAAATCAAGGAATGAGAATAGGTGTGATAGTGAGATGAGAATTATCAAGTAGAAAATGATGAGTTAAAAAATCAAGTCATTTTAGAAATTACTTAATTTGTGGAGGGAAATGCTATTTTGAATTTAATATTTTAATTTAACTCAAAATGGTGAAGTCATGTGACAGTAAATAATGATTAAATTATTTACTTGAGGAGAGACAATTTAAATAATTGATTTTTTTTTAAATTTAGAAATGAATTGTGAAAGACAATTAAATAATTTATTTAATTGTAGAAGAAGTGGGTTAATAATTAAATAAATTGTGGGGGATTCATTTAATTATGAGAGGACTTTAATAGTAGAGACATATTTAAATAAAATTAATTTATTTAAATAATCAAGAGGGAATAGTGGATTAAATAAATTTAATAATTTATTTAATTTAAAGAGGACTTTAGACATTAGTGGCATATTTAAATAAATGTGATTTATTTAAATAGTCAAGAAGAATAAGAGAGATGAATTAATTAAATCATTAGTCATTATTTAATTAATAGTTGAATTTGGTCAGAGTGACATAATTAAATTATGTTTAGAGGAATTGATGAGAAAATTGAGTTCGCAGGTCTTGGTCAATTTTATGTGTCTACACTAGGTGCCTATATTGGGAAGATGCATATGAAAAGTGTAAGGGAATGTGTAAGAAGATGATTTTGGTGTATCCCAAGATAGAAATTTAGGATTTTTTTCATCTCCCATGAATTTCTTTGGTGGGTACTCATTTTGTATAAATATGAGACTTGAGAGTGAAGTTTGGTTTATTAATGAAAGTGAGGAAAACTTGTTTGCAGGTTATAGGTACAAAGGTGCTACTGGATTGAAGAGTGAAGAGGAGATTTGAAATTTTGAAGATAATACAACTTGGGCCTCTCTTCTTGGTGGAGTTTTTTACCTGCAAGGGTTTCTCCACGTAAACACTGTGTTATGTGTTTATTCTTCTATTCCATTGCTACCTTGTGTTGTGAGATCTTGCATTCTTCTGTTGTTGACTTGTGCCTCTTTATTGCTTTTATCTTATAGTAATGTTATTGTTGTTATAAGTTCATTTAAGGTGTTTTTATCAAGCATGTTAGATTGGTTGATTTTAGCATTATAAATAAGTTGAATCTCTTCATGGTATTTCAAAGATTAAGCAAACTTAATTTTTAGATTTGCATACAATTTTTAGAATTCTATTTTGTAGTAGTCAAAGCCTTGTATCTCACCAATTGGTATCATATCTTGGTGATTTGGTGATTAAAAATTGGATTAGAGATTGTTCATTTATTCTAATAGTTTTGTTAACTTATTCTTCAACAACTAAAATTTTTTCTCTACTACAACCATCCACTTGAACTCTCTTCTGGTTCCCTTGATCGATTTTTTAATGGGAGCACATATCCCACTAAAATTTCTTATGGATTTTCTATAGAAGCTCACCAACCCATGAAAACTATGGGCTTCATAAGTACTCCTTGGTGATGGTCATTCAATGATAGCCTTTACTTTTTCAGGATTCATTTTCAATCCTTCTAACAAAACTACAAATCCCAAGTACACTAACTCCTTCATGAAAGTACACTTTTTTCAAATTCAGGATTCATTTTTCTTCTTTCAATATTTGTAAAACTGACCTAATATGTTCTAAATGTTATTTTTTCTTCTTACTAAAAATTAAAATATCATCTAGATAAACTATGACACACTTACCAAGATAGGGCTTTAACACTTGATTCATCAATCTCATGAATGTACTAGGGGAATTTATCAATCCAAACGGCATGACTAGCCACTCATACAATCCATTATTCATCTTAAATGTTTTCTTCCACTCATCCCCTTCATGGATTTTGATTTGATGGTAACCACTCTTTAGATCAATCTTCGTGAAGTACCTTGCCCCACTCAAATAGTCCATTAAATCATCCATTATGGGAAATGGGAATCTACATTTAATGGTAATCTTATTAATTGCATTGGAGTTTTTATAGATCCTCCATTCACCTCCCTTCTTAGGCGCTAATACTATAGGTACAGTACATGGGCTGAGACTTTCCCTAATCAACCCCTTGTCCATCAACTCCTAGACTTGTCTATTTATTTCCTCATTCTCTTGAGGTGTCATCCTATACGGTGCCTTGTTTGGTAAAATTGTACCTAGGATCAAATCCATGCAGTGATTGATTTCTCTCACTGGTAGTAGTCCATTTGATAACTCCATCATTATGCTAGAATACTCATCAACCAATTCTTGGATTTCTATCAACAACCTTTCTTCCTTTTCTATTGTCAGGTTTTGAGATGGTTGGGCTACAAATGCATAAAAGACACCATATTTCTCCCGATCCTTTAGCAACTTCTTTCTTGAGACAAGACACACTCTGGAAGTACCTTCTATATCTTCATATTTGTCCTTAATAGGATTCAAAATAAATTCTTGACCATCCTTCTTAATGGTATAGGTATTACTCTTACCATCATGAACAACTTATCTATCAAATTGTCATAGTATCCCCAACAAGATATGATAGGAATCCATTGGCATCACATCAAAGAGTATTTCTTCCTTGTAATTACCAATTTGGAAATTAACCAAGCTTTGTTCTCTTACAACCAATTGGTGCTCCTTCTATAACCATGAAACCTTGTATGAGCTAGGATGCTTCATTATTTTCAACTTCAACTTCCTTAACATTTCTTCAGACACATTATTATCTATACTACCATTGTCGTCAATCACTTTACAACACTTAGCACCTGATTTTCATTTGGTTCTGAACAAATTTCTTCTATGTGCAATTTTCATTTCTACCTTTTCAAGGCTTAGCAAAATCTTTCTTACCATCAAAGGTTCTCCATCCTCTGGGTCTTCTCCATTCTTTGAAGTTTCTACCATTTCATCTTCTACTTGGGATACATGAACTTTGGCCTCTTTTCCCTTACCTCCACCTTGAAATTGTGGATAATCAAAAGACTTATGCCCAATCTCCCCACATTGGTAGCATATAACGGTGAAGCCTCTACCTTTTCAAAAACTACTTCTTCCTTGAAAAGATTCTCCTCTTCCTCGAAAGTTTCCTTTGCCTCCCATCTCTTGAGAGGTACCATCTTCATCTTCTTTGGCAGAATATCCTCTTTCACCACTGCTCTACCCTCTACCATGAGCATTTCTACCTCCATCCCTATTATTTCTTTGTTGTTTCCTATTTAGCTTCTCTTCGGCCATCAATACACATTGGTAGTCCTCTTCCACACTCTACAGTCTAAGATGAATATAATCTCATCTTGTATGGAAACCCACAAGCCACTTAGATACCTTGCAACTTGCTGAACCTCATTCTCCAAGTGATCTACTTGATTTTTAAGCTGGTAAAACTCTTTTGTGTAATCCTTGACACTAGATTCTCTTTGCTTCAAATTTTGTAATTTTCTAAATAGATTTATCTTATAGTCTGCAGGCATGAATTTCATCTTCAATTTGTTTACCATTTGGTCCCATGAATTTATCTTCTCCTTCCCTTTTCTTTGTCTATTATTCTGCAACTGATTCCACCATAGGGATGCATGCCCTTTTAACTTTTTATAGGCATATTTCACCTTCTTGTCTTCGTATGTACCTTCAAAGTCAAAGAAATTCTCCATCTCAGTGATCCAGTCCAAAAATTCATCTGAATTCAAGTTACCACTATAGTATAGAGGGTTAAAAGAGGGTCTATTATTTATCCTGGTTAGGGATCGAATGAACCTCTCTTCTCCTTGATCAAGTTCAGGCTAGTTTTCTCCTCCTTCAACTTCAACCTATTTGTCTTCATCGTCACTCAAGTCTTCAACATGATGACCTCTTCATTGTGTAGTTTCAATGGATTTCAGTCCATCTGTAATTCCTCTCAATATCTACATTAGGATAGGGTTTGCATCTCTTCACACCTATCTTCCTCTACCACTTCCTCTTTGTTCCATCTTATGTAAGTCCTCTACAGTTGCAAGTCTTCTTCCTTTGGTCACTTACCCACAACAAATTCCATTTCTTAACTTCATAATATCTTTGACACTTACTCCAAGAGAAAACCTTCTCTGATACCACTTAACACAATCAAGATTGAAGAGCCTTATTAGGCTATGAATCAAGCAGAAAAATCATGCTTATAATGCAACAAAATTCAATAAGAAACATCCCTCCCTTTTATTTTGATTTAACTGATTACATAGTACATTTAGAAGTTCAAATTATAGAGTCCTTTTTACAAAGACCAAATTCTCCTTTCCAAAATAGTTTTTTCCCTAATTCTTCATATGAGATGGTCTATTTTCTCCTCCTCAACACCATCATTCTACATTATAAAAACTATACTTGCAACAGTCGATATGACTTCCACCCAATCCATGTCGAGGTATTGACACATCATTCAATCTTCAACCGTTGAACCAGCTTATCGCCCTGTCGAGGAGACAACATAAATCTCCCATCGATAAAGGAAAGTCTCTTTTATGCAGTTCAATACAATACATGTGGTCCCTCTACCATGTCAACACCGGGTGAGAGATGTAACCAAAAGTCTATTTTCCTATCGTAGAGATGACATTCCAAGTCTCGGTGATATAACTACCTCTTGCCAAAGAACTCAAGGCTTTGTATCAGGTCATCAAAGGGACAACTTAGAGACTCTCTCCAAAGAAGACAACTCACACCAATAAAGAATTCTCACTTGTAGACTACAAATATATCTTCCATCGGGTATCGAGGAGACTATATTCAAAGTCCCTCTGAAATCATATGGTCCCACCGATGATACACAACTTCGCATTGGGTTGACAAGGGGATGCCATTTGAAGTCCTTCCAATATCAAAATGTCACATCAATGAAGAAGAAACACTAGACAATGGGCAAGGGCATACAAAATAAACTCAAATGCATCTGCAAAACATAAAAAAATTGACAACAAAACATGATTATGTACATATTGATGCAAATAGCTAGAAATCCCAAGATACTCTTGCATCAAACACCCCGAGAAGGAGAAATGTTCCATGAGTGGAGACTCAAGAACATTTAGGCCAATTTGGAATCGATATTCCAAACTGAGCCAACTCATGTGTGCCTTCAACCAAGATGTTTCATCCACTGATTTTCCCTTCCAGTGTACCAGGTACTCCATGTACTTTTTACCACATGTTTTCTTTGCAACCCTAGAATCAATGATTTCATCTACTTCTTTAGTTTGCTTCTCAAGTAATTGATTCACCCAATCTATATTATCCATTATATTCATAGGTAAATGTGGTTGAGTATTTGTCTCTCCTTCAAAATATTTGTACAGGTCACTGACATTGAAGATAGGAGATATATCTACATTATCTGGAAGTTCAACTTCATAAGTATTGGCTGAAAACTTATGTAGGATCTAACAAGGACCTATTTTCTTTCATTTTAACTTATTATAGGTTCCCTATGGAAACCTCTCCTTTCTTAAATGAACCTAGACCAATTATCCAATCTAAAATTCTTTCTCTCTTTCGTGACAGTTATCAAACTCTTTATACTTGGTTGTACTCTTATCCAACTTTTCTTTCACCTCTTTATGCAAATCTTTTATATATTCTGTAAATCCTCTACCATAACAATTGTTCTCACCAAGTTTGCACTATCTTTGAGTTCATATACACCCCAAGGGCTAAAACCATACACCACATTGAATCGAATTTTCCCAATACTCTTGTTCACCAAGTTATTATAGGAAAACTTTGTCTATGACAATAGAAAGTCCCACTATTTTGGTTTGTCCCCAATCAAGCATCAGCAGAGGTTACCTAAACTCGTGTTCATAACTTCAGTCTAACCATTTGTTTGTGGATGGTAGGCTAAACTGAAACCCAAATGCATGCCTAATTTCTTCCACAATGTGCACCAAAAATGGCCAAGAAACTTTGTATCCCGATTAGATATAATACTCTTAGGCAAACAATGTAATTGAACTATTTCTTTGAGAAACAAATTTTCTATATGGAAAGCATCACTAGTTTTATGACATGGAATAAAATAAACCATTTTTGAAAATCTATCAACAACCACAAAAACTAAATCATTACCCCACTAAGTTCAAGGCAGTCCCATAAAAAAATCCATGGTAATGTTTTCCCACGGTCTCTTTAGAATCGGTAGTGACTGATACAATCCGATATTTTGTTTCATATCCTTCGGATGCTAATAGATTATGCATCCTTGTACCATCTTCTTGGCATCAACACTCATTCCTAACTAATAATAACTCTCGTTCAAGAGAGTTGTTATATACCTACAATTTTGAAACTATAACACTCACTCAAATTATCCTACCTATGAGTTGAAATGCAAAATATATGTGCTTTTCAACTACATATTATATATCATTATACTTAATAATAACTGTACAATAAAATGAATAAAAAACCAAAAAAAAATAGCATATTTATTTTATTATAATATTTTAGTTGAATATATTGTTTTAATATTATTTATTACTTAAAAAATATAAATATTTAACAACTTAAGCAATTTAAAAATATATAATAAATGAGTCAAAAGCAATTCAACCAAATCTATAAATTATTTAAAATATTATTAAAGTATTAATTTTAGTATTCCTACTAATATTAATACTTTTCAAAAGTATTAATTATATATAAATTATATAATTATATAACTATATACTTTAATATTTTAATATTAAAAAATTGAAACTATAAATATTTTATAGTATAGTTAGTTTAATAGTATTTTTATAATATACAACTATACTATATCTTATATTATATAATAGTACAATAAAATGAATGAAAAATCAATTTTGTTTAACACATTTATTTTATTATAATATTTGAGTATTATTTATTACTTAAAATTCTTATAATTACAAAATATAAATATTTAACAACTTAAGTAATTTAAAAATATATAATAAATGGGTCAAAAGCAATTCAAATACAATCTATAAATTATTTCAAAAATAATGTTAAATTATTAATTTTACTATTCAAATACTATTATTAATATTTACAAAAATATTAATTATCTATAAATTATTTAAAACTCATAGAATTATTAATTATATAACTATATACTTTAATATTTTAATACTAAAAAAATCAAACTATAAATATTTTTATAATTAAAAGATATTACAACTAGTATATTAATCATAACTATACCATAATATATTTTATTATCTATAATAATTTATAGATATTAAAATTATATAATATAACTATACTAAAATAGCCACAATACTATAAATATCTATAAAAACCTTATAAAAATTATTAATTGGATTAAAATATTAACATCTATTGAATTTAAACTATTACTACTAATTTAAATTTTATAATTTAAATTTATTTATAATATATTGAATATATTAGGTTATTATAATTAAATATTTACAAATTATATTATAGTTTTATATTGAATTTTGAATATAATAATGAGTTAAATATATTCCTACATTCATTAAGTTTCAAATTTTTAGTATTATATAATACTTTAATAGTTTTTAGTTGAAAACCAAATTCTTTTTTATAGTAGCAGCCACAAATATTATTCATTTAAAATATACAATTAATTTATAAACAACATTATAATATCAATAAATCATAACAATATACAATATATATTTATGGCATAATAATTCTTTCATCAAATGTTGAATTTCCTACTTTATAAAAAATAAATTATATAACATAAAAATATATAAACCTTACATTTTTTCCCAGAATTATATTTAAATAATATATTTTTAAAATAAAATATACTTTCATATTTTAAAGATGATATTTAGTAGATAATTATCAAAAGTTGTTTGCATAACAATTTTTTTTTAAGGTAGATAGTAATATTTCAAATATACACATAAAAATTAAATGCATATATCATAAAAAAAATTATATATATAAAATCATCATAAAATTATATATAAATAATAATAATAAATATATATATATATATATTTTTCAAATGATAAATAGTACATATAATATTAACTAGCAATCGCACCTTGGTGTGCAATGGGTACGCCAAAGTGGTTGGAAGGTCAAATAGGGAATTTTTGGTCCATTAGTTGCATACATCTGTGTCACTACATGAGGTCAATTAGTAGGTCATTTAGAAAATGATGTGTGTGCAACAAATGTCTCAATGGAGAAGTGATAGCTTCAAATCAACTATGCATCCACTTACAAAGATCCAAATATAATTGAAATAAAACCTTTAAGGCTTCCAATCCATCCACTATGTATTAAATGAAGGGGTCAAATGCATTGGGAAGTCTAAGGTGCTCTCTATCTCTGGCCATTTTTCTCTCTCTAACTTTTATTTTAGATTTTAATGTTGAAATGTAATTTCTTATATAATTAAAATAAAATTCAAATTATGATTATTGCACAATAATTTAAAGTTTAATAAGAAAATTAATTGTAATAACTTTTAATTATTATTTTATAATTTTATAAGAAAATAAATAATTAAAATAAATTTCAAATTTAAATCTAAATTAAAAATTATAATAGAATAGATGATATGAGGATGATGGTGTGATTCTGCTCTACATGGCGTTCTAGGCGAGCTAGGGTTTCGATGCCCTAGCTCAACTCTCCTTCCTTCTACGTGCAGGACACAATTTTCTTTTGCTGGGGTGGGTTCTATCTATGTTGTGGGGGCGACAATTGGGTTTGTCATTAATTTGATGTATTAACTGTGGTCATTTCTTGTGGTGTTTCCTTTGTGTTGGCTAGGTGCGGGGTATTACCTATTCAAATCCCTTGTTTTCTTCATTGCGTGTGTTGGCCTGGTGTTTGACGTTTCTTGCAATAGACTTCTTTACCATCTTAGTCATTTCTCTTAGTTTTTTCTTCTTTTCCATCTCTTGGTTGGGCATTTGGGGCCGAGTTTTGAAGTTGGCTTGATTTTTTTGTCATGGCATTACATGCAGTTCAGGATAAGGTGGATTATGTATTTTCTCTATCAGGTGGAGACCCTAGTGCTTTGATCCCATCTGTTCCTAGTGCTCTCAAATTGAAGAAGGTAAATGGGTGTTTGGTGAAAGCCCAAGATAGGCCGATCTTAGTCTTTTGCTAGAATCTGTAGTTGAAGATGTGGAGTACTACTACAACCATGTTTTGATCTGTAAATTCATGGGCATGAGAGTTTCACTACCCTTTTTGGACTCTTGGATTCACAAAACTTGGAACCCTGAAGGGGATTTTGATGTTATGTTGGCTGCCAATAATTTCTTTTTGGTTGAGTTTTTATTTATTGCTGATCGAAATATGGCTTTCGAGGGTGGGCCCTATTTTTACAATCAAGTGGGTTGTTTTATAAAACCTTGGCATGGTGGCTTCAATTCGGTAGAAGAGCTTCCATCTAGGGTTTCATTTCGGGTGAGGTTGTCTCACCTACCTCTTGAATGTTGGAGAAGTGAAATCTTCCAGATGATAGGTTTATTGCTTGGAAAACCTATTGGTCCCTCTCAACAAACACTGAATAATTTTTTTTTATCCTTTGCTCGTATCTGCATCGAAATTGATTTAAATAATCCATTGCCAGATTCCATTAACATGAGTATTGGATCTTATTCTTGGACAAAGTAGTTAGACTACGAGGTTTTACCTTTCAGGTGTAGACTGTGCCACACACATGGTAATTTCCAAAGGAGTTGTCTGTGGGCTATTCATGCTATTGGTGCAAGTAATGCTCCTTTGCATCTAGCTTAGAAGCTAGACAAGGGTAAGGCTCCTACCCAAGGGATGGAAATTGATAAGGTTGGTTTTGTCCCAGTGTAGAATTGGAACTGAGGTAGAGGTCAGAAGAGGACTTTTAAGGATAGATAGGAAGAGGAGGCTTTTGACAGGTTTGAGGATTTAGAGGCCTTGGTGTAAGAAGAGGGAGTTCCCTTGGTTGTGCAGGGGATAGATGGACCTTTGGTGAAGACAAACATTGGTTGCATACCTACTAGAAGTCCTAACCTGGGGTTGCTTGAGTTGTGTGAGGCTTAATTGCTTTCAGATCCTCCTCCCTTGGCCGATACTCTGGAGGAGTCCAGACTATTGTCTAAAGCTATAGGAGGTCCTAGGGTTATTGGTGCTTACCTTGATAGTGCTAAGTGGACTCCTAATTTTGGAAAATCTAAGCCCTCTTCTTCATTGGGGGTGCAATAAAAGTCTTCAAAAAAAGGGGCTTCAGATAAGACTCTCGAAGTGGGGAGGAAGAAGGATCAAGAGAAGGTCAAGTTAAACGGTGAGGACTATTGATTCACACTTCTCCCAGCCTCAATGATGATCATGCTCTCATGGAATGTAAGGGGTGTGAATAGCGTCCCTAGACAAAAAACTATTCATGATTTGATTTGTGCTCATTCTCTGGATGTAGTTTTTCTTCAGGAGACTAAATTATTGGTTGAAGGTATGTTGAGTGTGGCTTCAAATATTTGGGGAAAAGGATAGTGTTAGTGTGTGGGTGCACAAGGCAGCTCTAGTGGAGAGGCTAGTCTATCAGATCCGTGTAAGGTAACTCCATTATGGTGGCTTTCATATAGGTACTCTATTTCATTTGTTGCCTCTAATTGGGAGTCGAGGGAGAGGATTCTCTTCTCTAATATTTATGCTCCTACATATTTTTTGGGTAAAGCTCAACTGTGGGTTCAGATTAGGTATGTTTGTTCTTTAGACCCCCTCTCCCCTTGGATTTTGGTGGGAAATTTCAATGTTGTCTCCTTGTTGGAAGAGAAGAGGGGTAGTGCCCATCTACATCCTTCTTCGGATCTCCTAAGGGAGAATGTTCTTTTTTTGAACTTGATTGATGTTAGACCTACTAATGTCATATTTTCTTGGAAAAATAGGTGAAGTGGGGAGGATGCCATCTCTGAACAACTGGATAGGTTCTTGGTGTCTATTTTTTGGCTCAATGATAGATGGTCTACCAATTTTGAGATCTTAGATTTGCGTAGATCTGATCATTGGCCGATTAAGTTTTTTGTGATCTTCTCTCAATCTATGAGGAAGGAGTCCTTTAGATTTCAGCTCATGTGGCTCAGAGGCATGTCACTACATGATTTGGTTCTAGAATGGTGGTGCTTTGGGAAACCTTCTTATGGGACAAAAATGTACTCCTTTTCTAAGTGGCTACAATATGTGAAATATAGGTTGAAGCATTGGAATAGACAATATTTTGGTAATGTTTTTCTAGCAAGGAGGGATGCCTAGGCTCATTTGGACTCCATTACTAGACAGATTCAAGACCAAGGTCTCACTATGGATTTGGGTAGGCTAGAAGCTGAGGTAGTGAGGGAGGTGGGGGAATGGGATTTAAGGGTGGAGATTTTTTGGAAGAAGAAATATCAAATTGATTGGTTGTAGGAGGGTGATAGAAACACTACCTTTTTTCATAATTTTGTTAGGGATAAGAGGCAGGGCAATATTATCTCCTCTCTTGTCTCTTCGGAAGGGGTCATTCTCTCTTCCTCAGCTGCAATTTCAAAAGAATTTGTTAGATATTTTCTTCTTTGTTTTATGAAGATTCCCCTCCTATAGATGAAGATGAAGCTATGATAGTGGCCGATATACCCCCTGGTTACCAATGAAACGAATGATGCTATGCTCAAACCAATCTCCCTTCAAGAATTGGAGGATATTGTCTTCCAAATGAAAAAAGGTAAGGTTCTTGAACCGGATGGGTTTCCAGTGGAATTTTTTTAGGAGTTTTGGGAAGTTATCAAAATGGAGCTTATGGAGGTTGTTCAAGAGTCACAGAAGAATAAGAAAATGTTGAAGGTCGTGAATGCAAATTTTTTGGATCTTATTGCAAAAAGGGAGGGTGTAAATTCCTTGGATCTTTTCAGGCTGATTTCTTTATGTAATGTGGTGTACAAGATAATTACCAAATTGATCACAGAGTGTCTGAAGCCTTGACTAAATAGGTTAATTTCAAATGAATAGGGAGGATTTTTTGTTGGTAGACATATTTTAGATGAAGTCATAATTGTTGTTGAAACCATTCACTCTATGGCTACTTCGAGGGAGAAGGCTATGTTTATTGAACTAGACATGGCCAAAGCTTATGATCGGATTAAGTGGACCTTCCTCTTTAAGATCCTGAGGACTTTTAGTTTTTCTAGTGAGTGGATTGAGTGGGTTAAGAGCTGCATTACATCGTCTTATTTTTTGGTGTTGGTCAATGGAGAGCCTACTAAGCTTTTTGAGGCATCTCGTGGCCTCAAACAAGGCAACCCTCTATCTCCTTACCTCTTCATTTTAATGGTTGAAGGGTTAGGGATATTTATTAGGTCCCATGTGGAGTTAGGTCTCATTCAAGGCTAGGATTGGGGAGCTGGAATTCCTCGCCAATCTCATCTTCAGTTTGTGGATGATATTGCTTTGATGGGTATGACTAGAATTGATGAAGCTACTGCTATGTAGAAAGCATTGGATTGTTATTTGGCTGCTTTGGGACAATGTATTAATGAGGGGAAATCTTTCATATGTTTCATCAATACTCCTAAGCTCATTTAGAAGAGAATTCCAGGAATCCTTAGATTTCAAATTGGCTCACTTCCTTTTGTGTATCTCGGTATTCCTTTGGCTATTCGTTCTCTTTTGAGGCTTCATTGGTAGGATATTATTGACAAGTTTCATAAAATGGTTACTCACTAGACTTATAGATGGCTCTCATCTGCTGGTTGAGTAACCCTTTTGAAAGCAGTGGTTCAAGCCCTTCCTCTTTATAGTTGTTTTGTTTTATCAACGCCCTCTTGTTTGTCAAAGATTCGGAGGGTCTATATCGACAGTTTCTTTGGTTTGGTAATCTCCTTTATCGGAAGTGGAGTCTGGTTAGGTGGGATATGGCTTGTAGATCGAAACAAGAAGGTGGGCTTGGTTTGCATAGAACTAGTTTGAATGGGAAAGATTTGGCTGCTAAGTTATACTGGAGATGGTGTACTCAGCAACACCAGCTTTGGGCTAAAATTCTCACCTCAAAATATCTTGGGAAAGTGGAGAGTGTTGATGTTCCTTGTTTCAATCTTGAGGGGCTCCATGATTTGGGGCACTCTTAAAAGAGGGGGCAATATGATTAAATATGGGTTATTTTGGATATGCAACAGTGGCTTGGATGCTCTATTTGGTTTGATTCTTGGGATGGCCATCCTCCTAGTATGTTGACTCATCCTCATTTGCAAGAATTATGTAATCATGTCCTTGAGGCGGATTAGAGCCAGGTGGTGGATTTCAAAATGCCTTTGGTTATGATCAAGTGAATCTTTTCAGGTGGAAGGACCCGTAGGAGTGGGCACTTGGGGGTTCTGAGGAGGATCATCAGGAGTTGGCCAATATTCTGGTTGGGTGGGCTTGCGACTCTCTTTTGGTGGAGAGATGTTCTAGCTTGGGGAGATGATTTGAAGGGTAAATTCTCGGTTGCCTCTGGATACCAGGTACTGGACATGTAGGCGTTTGGGAGTTTGGAGGCCTCATGGTCGAAATAGGTCTAGAACAGATTTTCTTAGCCTATGCGCAATTTCTTTGCTTGGCTCATGGTGCAAAAGAAATGCCTCACCTGGGAGAATCTAAGAAAGCATGGATTCATGGGCCCTTCTAGGTGGTTTTTGTGTAATTGTCATGAAGAGTGTTCCTCACACTTATTTTTTCAGTGAGCTCCTTTGCTAGAATGATTTGACATTTTTGGTGGAGAGCTTGGAACCAACCATGTTGTCATGATTGTTCTTTAGAAGACTTTTGGAAGAGCCAGGGAAGACCCCCAGTAAGGACTTGTTTTCTTGAAACTGCTTGGAAAATTGGTCCTAGTTTGATTATTTGGCATATCTAGTTGGAACACAAACGTAAGATTTTTTGGATAAAAAACTCTTGGTAGGTCAACTTTGGAGGAGTATTTTGGGGGTTATTCGGGAGACTCTGGTGGCCAAGTGTTACCTTTCAGTCCTAGTGGACCCTGATGACCTAAGCGTGGTTAGAACTTTGGAGATTCCAGTTGGTAGTAGGGGTTGTACTAGGCCTAGAATATCATTTTTTCTTTCTAAAATTGAGTTATTTTTAATATAAATATGAGAAAGAAATATTAATACATATTTAATGAGAATTTGAATGATTTTATCTATCTATATATATAAAAATTTCAAATTAAAACATATATAACTAGCTTATCTATCTTAATATATTAATTTATATATTATATGCCGAGAGATATCATTTTCGAGGCATATTTGTTTTCTTTTTTGAATTTAAAAATATGCCTCGAAAATGGTATCTCTCGAGAACGTATAATATATAAATTAGTATATTAAGATAGATAAGCTAGTAGTAGTCGGGACGTGCGTAACACATTGACTAAATTAATATATTTAGGGTTATGATTAGAGTTAGCATTTAGGATTAGGGTTTGTATCATGGTTAGGGTTAGCATTAAGGTTAGTGTTTGGTTTAGATTTATTATTATGATTAGGGTTAGGGTTTAATGTTAAGGTTGGGTTTATGGTCATAGTTAGTGTGAGAATTATGTTAGGGTTAGAGTTTGGATTATAATTATTACAAGTTTCAGGTTAGGAATAAGGCTTTGGTTAGTGTTAAGGGTAGGGTTGGAATTACTATTAAGGTTTGGATTGGAATTATAATTAGGGGTAGGGTCAAGATTTATATTTGGTCAAAGCTATGGTTTGGGTTAGGGTTAGGGTCAAGCTTAGAATTAAGGTTAAGATTAGCATTAGGGTTAGAATTTGGTTTAAAATTATGATTATGGTGAGGGTTAGGGTTTATTCTTATGATTAGGGTTATAGTTAGCATTAGGGTTTAGTATTATACATTGAATAAATTAATATAATTAGGGTTATGATTAGGGTTATTTAGGGTTATAATTTATATCACAGTTAGGGTTAGCATTAGGGTTAGAATTTTGTTCTATGATTAGGATTATGTTTAGGGTTTACATTAATGTTCGGATTAGGGTAAAAATTATGGTTAGGGTGAGTAAATGGGTAGGATTGGGATTATTATTATGATTATGATTATGACATAATGATAGAATAATAGTTATGGTAAGTTTAAGTTCAAGATTAGGATTCCTGTTAATGTTAGAGTTCAAATAATGATTAGGCTTAAGGTTTACATTATGGTTAGGATTGTGCTTAGAATTAGGGTTTGGGTTATAGACACACACATATTTGTGACACATTTAGTATTTCATTATTTGTGACACATTCATTACAATTAATTTTTCACATATATTTTCCTCACATCCACTTCAAGACATTATTTAATGCTACACATTTTAGAAAGCCGTGTATATTACAAATAAGTAGTAGAACAAAATATGTTACAAAAAGTTAAAATTTAGATTTATGGATGTCTTTTCTAGTATAGATTTTAATCTAATTGAATTAGAATTATAGTTAGAACCTAATTTATTTATACTATATAAATGAATATAGTATAAATAAAGATAAATACAGATTAGGGTTATTGGTATTCTTAGAGTTTTTATATATATTATTTATAAATAATATATATATGCTAGTAGAATTCACAATGTGACATGGAAGACAAAATTATTAGGGTTATGGATAGGGTTACAATCAACTATCAAGATTAGTGTTAACATTATGAATAGGGTTATGGTTACATTTAGGGATAGGAATAGGGTCAATGTTAGAGTTAAAATTTGGATTAGGTTGGGTTATCCTTAGTAGTAAGATTAGGGTTAGGGTTAGGGTTAGGGTTGGAATTAGATTTTGATTTTAAGGTTAGATATAGAATTAAAGATAGAATATGGGCGAGGGTTAGGGCTAGGGTTTGAATTAGAGTTATGGTTATGGATAAGGTTAGAGTTAGGGTTGGGGATGAGATTAAGGTTAGAATAAAAACTAGTATTACTATTAAAATTAGTGTTAGTTTTAGAATTAGGGTTAAGACTAAGGTTAGGATTAGAGTTAAATGATTAGGGATAGAGTTATAGTTAGATTTAGACCATAATACTAAACTTGGCCCTGATTAAACTGTAATACTAATCATGATCCCAATATATATTGTAACCTAACCTTAATTTAACTCTAAGAACCCTAATCTTGATCTTATTTAAATTGTAAAACTAACCCTAACAAAAGTCTTTATCGAAGAATTCTAACTATGACCCTAATTGAATCCTAATTGTACACTAATTAAACCCTAACCCTAATTGAATCATAATTGAACCCTACTTCAACCCTAAGCCTAATTAAATTGTAACCCTACCCTTAACCCTTACATTAATTGAACCCTAACCCTAATTATAATATTACCCCAATTAAACATAACCTTAACCTGAACCCTTACTGTAATTAAACCTTTTAAGCATAATTAAACGCTAACCCTAACTGAACCCTGAGCCTAACCTTAACCCTTACCATAATTGAACCCTATTAGTAACTAAAATCTAACCCTAATTAGACCCTAAGCCTAATTAAAACTTAAATCTAATTAAACTCTAATCCTTATTGGATAATAATTCTAATTTAACTCTCATTGAACCTTATCCCTAACACTAAGAATATCCTTATTAAACCCTAATCCTAATCTAAATTGAATATAACCCTAATCAAAATATAACCCTAATTAAAATTTGATTGAAACCTAACCCTAATTGGTCTCTAACCCTGACCTTAAACCATAATTAAATTTTACCTTAATCCTAACCCTAATTGAATTTGACACCAACCCTAACCTTGACCCTTATTGAATCTTATGTCTAATTAAATTATGATCCCAACCCTAACTAAACCCTCAAACTAACCTAATTAAACCCTGACACTAACCCTAATATAAATCTATCTCTAATGCTACTTAAACACTAAGCATATCCCTTACTTGACCATAATATTAACCCTAACCCTAATTAAGCCCTAATACTAATTCTAGCTCTAATATAATTGAATCTTAATACTAAACCTAGCCCCAATATTAATCAAACCCTAATATTACTCATATCCCTTACTTGACCATAATATGAATCCTAATTGAACCCTAACTAAACCTTAATCCTCACCGAACAACCCTATCTCTAATTAAATTGTAATCCTTACCTTAACCCTTACGCTAATTAAACCCTAACCCTAATTGAACTCTAATCCTAATTGAACCTTACCCTAACTTGAACCCTTTCCCTAATTGAACCTTAACCATAATTCAAATCTAACCCTAATTGTACCCTAACCCTAACCCTAACCCTTACCGTAATTGAACCCTAATACTAATGAAACTCTAACCCTAATTGGACCCTAACCTTAATTTAACACTAACCATAATAAAAACCTAACCATAATTAAACTCTAATCCTTATTGGATTCTAATTCTAGTTGAAACCTCATTGAACCTCAAGCGTAACCTTAAGAAAATCCTTATTTTATTGAATTTTGGTTAGTTTTATGGTTGGAACTTTAAGGTTATGGTTGGGGTTAGGGTTAGGGTTACTACAAGAGTTAGGTTAGGTTTATACTTACAGTTAGGATTAGAGTTAGGGTTGGAATTAGAGTTAGGTTTAGATTTAAAATTAGAATTAGTATTAGTTTTAGGGTTGAATTTAAGATTAGGGTTAGGGTTACAATGAGAATTATTTATAGTTTTAGAAATAGGGTTAGGGTTAGAGATAGATTTAGATTTAGGGTTGTGATTAGAAATAATGTTTGTGTCATGGTTAGGGTCATATATTGATTGAATTAGGGTTGGTGTTAGAAATAGTCTTAGTTTCAAGTTTAGGATAAAAGTTAAGAACAATTAGTGTTAGTTTTAGTGCTCAGGTTACAGTTAAGGTTAGAGTTACAATTATTGTGAAAGTTAAGTATAGGTTTACGAATAAGGATATGGTCTGAATTATTGTTAGGGTTACAATTAGAATTAGTGTTAGGGTTAAGGTTAAGGTTAGACTCAAGAATATGGTTAATATTAAGTTTAGGGTATGTGCAGGATCATGATGGACCAAAAAGTGGTGATATGTAAGCCATATGATGGCCCATGTGGCTGACGAATTTTTTTTTTACCCAGAATTGATTAAATGAAAAGGGTTTTTAGAGGAGATTCTCAGATTTCAACCAATATAAATTATGCTTTACTTTTAATTTAATAAATAATTATTATTCATTTTCTATTAGAATTACGAATAAAGTCCTAACTGATAGGCTTATTGGAAAACATCTATAACTTTCAAATGGTATCACATTTTTTCAATCTAAAACATGCGTCACATTCTATGCTTCACATTATATAGGATTAAAAAAAATAAAAATGAATTTTATGAATTTTTGACCAAGTTAAGGTGGTTAGACAGGCGAGCTTTTATATTTTTTAAAAGTTGTAATAAAAAATTCATAATTAATTATTTACATGGAAACAAATTATAAAAAAATGTATCACATCAGGACATGAGTCCTCTACTTATATCTAAAATATTATAAAAAAAATATTATCATTTTATTGTGGTTAGGGTGGTCCGACAGACACCTACTTCTTATTTTTACCCTGAAATTTAAATACCATTGCATTGAAATTTCAAATTTTCACCAACTAGATTTAAAAATAAAAAATAAAGGTCTAATAGTTTAGAAACTAGATTCAATTTGCTATAGATTCTATTTTTACATTTTTTTGAAATAATGGGTAAGTGCACCAAGATGGTTCCCAAAAAGGGGACTTAAGTGGAGAGTTTTTTCTGAAATTAGGAAATACTGATCTTGGACGTGAAATTGAGGATACTTACACTCATAATTTTGAGATGGAACAAAAAGAAGGATTCAAGATCTTTGAGTCTACTTTCTAAACTACTAATTTATTTTGAAAATTGTTGAGATTAAGGGGTTCAAATGAGGGTCGTACACAAATTGGTGTTGTTTTTTCTCAGAAAAACATAGCATAGCAACTCTTGTACGACCCTCGTACAGTGAAATTTTTTTTAGTATTTTTAAAATCACAACGGTCAGAAGTTAGTTAATAGTATGTAGTTGATGCACAATTTTTCTGATAATTTTTTACTAAATTTCGAAGTGGACATTTCCTGAAGAATAGAATTTTGGCCGTGCTACCCCTACAAATTTTGGAAACTAATTGAATTTATTTTTATTTATTTTTAAAATTTGTAGAATGGAGTCTAGTTTCTAAAACAATAATTTATTTGAAAAATCGATTAATGGTTAATTTATAACGAAAAAATTACCAAACACTGCTTTTTAGCAAAAAAAAGACATACAAATAAAATAAATTATGGATGAAAGGCTTAATATTTTCAGAAAGTGAAAAAAATTACATCGTTGGATAGCTAAGAGAGGACCCAACATTACCCATGTGCTTGATTTTTTTGATATTGAACCACATGCAATCCTGATGATGAGCACGAACTCGATTATGTGAAATATGGAAGATTTTTTAAAAACACGTCTCTAGTCATTGGGAATGCCCTCCAAGCCTTTGGGTCGGTATTCGAAGGCAAATATCAAGCCCAATGTTCGGGAATTCCCAAAGCAAGATATAACGCACTTGCATTATAACACGCTCGCGTTATATCTTAGTTTTGACGTGTTTTGTGAATGCATTTTTTGCGTTTTGTGAATGCATTGACAAAACATGAGCATGTTATAATGCGCTTGCGTTTTGGTCTACATTGAGTTTTTTTCTTATCTCTTTCCTCTTGTTATCTTTCAGGGAAACTATATACATGAAATAAACATTTAAGTATAAGTTGAAATTTATATATGGACATTTACTTTCTTATAATTTAAGTTATAATTCATGTATATACTTCCAGGATGTTTGAGAGTGGTTTTAGATCTCTAGGAGTTATAATGCAAATTCTAGTTTTTAGAAGATCTTTAAAATTTTAGACTTAGTCAAATTTTAGTAATCAACATGTCAAATTTCAATAATTAGGAGGTCAGATTTTAGTAGTCAACAAGTTCTATAATCTTTCTCTCTCACTCTCTTGTTCTCTCTACTCTTTATGTCTCCACTCCCTCTCTCTCTTCCTTCCTCCCTCTCTCCCCTCTCTCTCTTCGACTTTTTGGAAGATCTCACAAATTTCAAACTTAGTCAAATATCAATAATCAGGAGGTCAAATTTCAGTAATCAGAAAATTATATTATTTCTCTCTATCTCACTCATTTTTATCCCTTACACTCTAGACCTCTCTCTCACTATCTCTATCCCTTTTTCTGATTCTCTCTCTCTCCCTTGATCTCAATAAATCTCTCTCTACCTCTCTCTCCTTTTCCCTCTAATTCTCTCTACCTCACTTATCTCTCCCTCTCTCCCACCTTCCCTCTCTACTTGTCTCTATCTCCCTCACCCCCCTCTCTCTCTACCTGCCTAACTCTCCCTCCATCACGCCCTACCACTCTTTCTATTTCTCTCTAGCTAACCTCTCTCTCTCCCTTCATACTTCTCTCTCCCTCTCTTCTTCCCTATCTACTCTTTATCTCCCATCTCTCTTTACCTACCTCTACATCCATCAAACCTTACCACTCTCTCTACACCTCTCTCATTCCCTCCCTCATTCCCTCTCTACTTCTCTCTATCTCACCTCTCTCTCTACCTCTCCTTCCATCTCTACTTATCTTTATCTCCTCTCTCCCTCTCTCTCCCTACCTCTCCTTCAAACAATATTTATTTCTCTATATCTCACCTCTCTCTCCCTCACTACATCTCTTTCCCTCTCTCCCTCCCTCTCTACATATATATCCCCTCTCCATCTCTACCTAGCTCTCCATCCATCAATACCTACCACTCTCTCTCCTTTACTCTCTATCTAACTTCCCACTCTCTCCATCCATACCTCTCCCTCTCCTTCCCTCTCTACTCTCTACCTCCCTAATCCTTCTCTACCTACTTCTCCATCCATCACTCCCTAACATTCTCTCTACACCTCTCTATATTGCTTCTCTCCCTCCCTCCCTCATTCCCTCTTTACTCTCTCTCTACCTCTCCTTCCCAATCTAATTATCTTTATCTCCCCTATCCCTCTTTCTCTCACTAGATGTCTCCCTCCCTACCTTTTCCCCTATCTACTCTCTATCTCTCCTCTCCCTCCCTCTACCTCTCTCTCTCTCTCTCACTCCTCCCTTACCCTCTTTCTCTCTCACTCTCTCCTCTTTATCTCACCATTCTCTCTTTCCCTCTTTGTAACTCTCCACTTCTCTATATGTCACCATTCTCTCTCTAAATATCTTTATCTCACCTATCCCTTTCTCCCCTCTCTCACCCACCCTCCCTCTTTCCCTCTATCTCTATCTCTCTCTACTTCTCTCTAGCTTACCTATCCCTCTCTAGCTGCATATCCCTCCATCACTCCCTACCACACTCTCTATTGCTCTCTATCTCACCTCTCTCTCACCTTCCTCTCTGCCCCTCCATACCTCTCCCTCTACTTCCCTCTCTACTCTCTATCTCCCTAATACCTCTCTACCTACCTCTCCATCCATCACTCCCCACCACTCTCTCTATACCTCTCTATATTGATTCTCTCCCTCCCTTATTCTCTCTCTACTTCTCTCTACCTCTTTGTCTTTCTCTAATTATCGTTATCTCCCCTAGCCCTCTCTCTCTCTCACTAGATATCTCTCTCCCTGCCTTTTCCCCTATCCACTCTCTATCTCTCCTCTCCCTCCCTCTACCTCTCTCTCTCACTCTCTATCACTCCTCCCTCACCCTCCTTCTCTCTCACTCTCTCCTCTCTATCTCACCATTCTCTCTTTCCCTCTCTATAACTCTCTCCTTCTCTATATGTCACCATTCTCTCTCTACTTATATTTATCTCACATATCCCTCTTTACCTCTCCCTTACTCACCTCTCTCGCCCACCCTCCCTCCTTCCCTCTATCTCTATCTCTATCTACTTCTCTCTATCTCACCTATCCCTCTCTACCTGCATATCCCTCTATCACTCCCTACCAAAATATCTTTATTTCTCTCTATCTCACCTATCTCTCACCTCCCTATCTCTCCCTCCATACCTCTTCCTCGATCTATACTTCCTTGTCTACTCTTTATCTCTCATGTATCTCTACCTCTCCTTCCCTCTCTACTTATCGTTATCTCCTCTTTCCCTCCCAACCTCTCTCTCTCTTCCCAATCCCTCCCTCCCCCTATTTCTCTCTCCCCCTATGAGGGTTGACAGTGTAAGGTTTAGTGTTTAAGGTATAGGGTTGAGGTAACAGGGTTAATTGTATAGGGAATAAGGTTTAGGGTTTAGGATATTAGGTATAAAGTTGAGGGTATATGGTATAGGGATGATGGATGAGGATTTAGGGTTTAAGGTATAGGGTTGAGGGTTGAGGGTTGAGGGATAGTGTTTAGGGTTGATTGTATAAGGTTAAGTGTATAGGGTATATGGATTATGGTTTAGGACATTGGGTATATAGTTGAGGGTATTGGGTTGAGGATATTAGGTTTAGGGTTGATGGTTTAGGTTTTAGGGTTTATGTACAAGTTTAAGGGTTGAGGGTTGAGGTATAATGTTCAGGGTTAAGGGTATGAGGTTAAGTGTATAGGGTATAGGGATTAGGGTTTAGGTTGTAGGGTTAAGGGTATAAGGTATAGGGTTAAGACTTTAGATTGTAGGGTTTTTTGTTTAAGTATAGGGTTGAGGGATAATGTTTATGGTTTAGGGTATAAGGTTGAGGATGTAGGGTAAAGAGATTAGGCTTGAGGGTTGAGGGATAGTGTTCAAGGTTGAGGGTATAGGGCTAAGTGTATAGGGTATAGAGATTAGGGTTTAGAATAATGGGTATAGGGTTGAGGGTATAGGGTATAGGGATTAGGGTTTAGAATAATGGGTATAGGGTTGAGGGTATTGGGTTTCAGATTGAGGTTTAGGGTTTAGGGTTTAGTGTACAAGGTTGAATGTAGGTTTTAGGGTTTAAGTATAGGGTTGGGGGATGATGTTCAAGGCTTAGGTTATAAGGTTGAGTGTATAGGGTATAAGGATGAGGGTTGAACATGTAGGTTTGAGGTATAGTGTTCAAGGTTGGGGGTGTAGGGTTAATTGTATACCTTCTACCCTCAACCCTATACTTAAATGGAAAACCCTACAATATCATGTCTCTCCCTCCTACCTCCTCTCCCTCTCTCAATTATCTCTCTAACTCACTCCCTCTCTTAAGAAGGTATAGGGGTTGAGGGTTTACGGTTTAAGGATTGAGAGTTGATGGTTGATGGTTCAAGGATTAAGAGGGTATAGGGGTTTAGGGATTAGGGTTTAAGGGTTGAGGATTGAGGGTTCAAGGATTAAGAGGGTATAGGGGTTGAGGGATTAGGGTTTAATGGTTGAGGGTTGAGGGTTGAGGGTTGACAGATTATGAGGGTTTAGGGTTTGAGGGATTAGGGTTTAAGGGTTGAGGATTGAGGGTTGATAGATTAAGAGGGTTTAGGGGTTGAGGGATTATTGTTTAAGGGTTGAGGGTGTATAGATTAAGAGGGTATAGGGGTTGAGGGATTAGGGTTTAAGGGTTGAAGGTTGAGGGTAGAGGGTTGAGGGTTGAGGGTTAGCAGATTATGAGGGTTAAGGGGTTGAGGGATTAGGGTTTAAGGGTTGAGGATTGAGGGTTGACAGATTAAGAGGGTTTAGAGGTTGAGGGATTATTGTTTAAGGGTTGAGGGTTGAGGGTTGATAGATTAAGAGGGTATAGGGGTTGAGGGATTAGGGTTTAAGGGTTGAGGGTTGAGGGTTGAGGTTTGAGGGTTCAAGGATTAAGAGGGTATAGGGGTTGATGGATTAGGGTTTAAGGGTTGAGGGTTGAGGGTTGACGGATTATGAGGGTTTAGGGGTTGAGGGATTAGGGTTTAGGGGTTGAGGGTTGAGGGATTAAGAAGGTATAGGGATTAAGGGATTAGGGGTTGAGGGATTAGGGTTTAAGGGTTGAGGGTTGAGGGATTAAGAGGGTATAGGGATTGAGA
Source organism: Sequoiadendron giganteum (assembly GCA_007115665.2). Taxonomy (NCBI): domain Eukaryota; kingdom Viridiplantae; phylum Streptophyta; class Pinopsida; order Cupressales; family Cupressaceae; genus Sequoiadendron; species Sequoiadendron giganteum. Next base: position 72,267,586 of record CM021104.1, on the reverse strand, counting down.
GTTGATGGTTTAAGGGTTGAGGGTTGAGGGATTAAGAGGGTATAGGGATTGAGGGATTAGGGTTTAAGGCTTGAGGGTTGAGGGTTGAGGGTTGAGGGATTAAGAGGGTATAGGGGTTGAGGGATTAGGATTTAAGGGTTGAGGGTTGAGGGTTGAGGGATTACAGTTTAAGGGTTGAGGGTTGACGAATTGTGAGGGTATAGGGGTTGAGGGATTAGGGTTTAAGGGTTGAGGATTGAGGGTTGATGGATTAAGAGGGTATAGGGGATTAGGGTTTACGGGTTGAGGGATTAGGTTTAAGGGTTGAGGGTTATGGGTTGATGGATTAAGAGGGTTTAGGGGTTGAGGGATTATGGTTTAAGGGTTGAGGGTTGACGAATTATGAGGGTATAGGGGTTGAGG
>CM021104.1:71972147-72267084 GCA_007115665.2 Sequoiadendron giganteum | reverse complement strand
AAATCAAGTTTAGTGTGAATTTAGGTTTGCATTCACCTTTTATTTTGATTTTTATGCTTGCTCATACTCTATTGTGCTAGTTAGGATTTGTTATCTTGCTAGTTTAGTTTTATATCTGATTTTCCCCTAATTACACTTTTACAACCACTTCTAAATTCTTATGGGTAACAAGATGACCTTAGCTGATTTAATGACATGTAAACAAAGCGATGATGAAAAATTTATTGATTTTATATTGCGATATCAAATGCTTTATTCATAAATTAACATTTAGATTCCTGATGTTGACCTTGAAAGAATGTTTATTGCCAATTTACAAAAGAAAATCCTAGCCAAACTTGATATGTTGAAATTTCCATCCTTTACCAGTTTATGTACAACCATGCATGATTACGAAAATTCAGCTAGTAGTCGTGAAGTAAAAACTCCCTCTAACTATCCTAAAAAGTCTGAATCCACACCATGAACCAAATTTAAATATTTCAAGAAACAAAATAAGGGATTTTTACAACTTAATCCCCCTCAATCAAATCAACATGTTGACACCCAAGTGGCTGCTATAAATACAAAAAAATCAAATGCCTTTAGGGACAAAAATATAAAATTTACACCCCTACCTGATACCCTTCATATTACCATGTTGCAGCTCTTAAACAAGAATCTAATTTTCTTACCTCTTGTTAAAGCTTTGATCCTACTAAAAATTTACCTTCAAACTATAGGCCAAATGTGTATTTCCATTTTCATCGACAAAATGGACATGATACAAAATATTGTAAGTGTTAAACATCTTGTGCAAGACCTCATTGATTCTAATCATATCCTAATTGGTAGTGATAATTATGAAGGTAATTAGTCTATAGCCCCTCCTAATAAATATTTCCAAATCTTTACAAATCCTATGCCAAATCATACATTTCCTTTGTCAAAACTAGTGAAACAAAGAATTGTGTGATGAATGTTGACACAGATGATGATCACATGAATGATAATGAGGAAGAATTTATGAAATATATGGTTGGATTTATGGAAGTTAAACCTCATCAAGGACAAACTAATATTCCCCTTGAAACTTCTTTCTCGCAAAATGACATAATTAAACATGCAACCGATGGTCCTCTTTACATAGTTGGAAGAATCAATGACAAGCCTACTAATGGGATATTAATTGATCTTGTCCGTGTAGAGAATGTGATCACTGAGGAATTCCTATTTGTGCATGAGCTTTATCAAGATACTTATGAAAAACCAAAAGAATGGATCAAAACACATAATGGTTTTTCTTTCCCTATGATAGGTTCGATAAATATCCCTTTAAAAGTTGGACCAAAACAATTAAATGTCTCATTCACCATCATCCTGAATTCAAAGTAATTTCATGTGAAGTTAGGCTATATATAGATTTTATCCATGAATGTCACCCAGTTTGTTATGCATAAATGTTTAAAGTTTCCATTTGGCAATGAGATCTTTGTTATGCATCATAGTGTCTTTAATCCTATGTCTTCTTGGGGAACTTCTCATTGGATTTCTTTTGGCCCGAGCCTATAGAACCTATTAGACCATGTGAAGACTTCTTTTTCAAATCCTATCAAAATTTTAAGGAAAAGTACATAACAAAATTATCCCTTAGCAATATGCCTCAACCCGTGATTGAGCCTCCTATCCTTGATGAAACAATGATTGAACCAAAAGCCCATCCAAGTAATCAAGACCAACCTATGAAAAATCCTCCACCTATTTCACATAAAAGACCATGAGATAATCAAATAAGTCTTGTTGTGCCTCCTAAAGTCAAAAAAGTTTACAAAGCTAAAGAGAAAGTGGTTTAACAACCTCCCATGGTTCCTTTCGTTCCTCCCTTAAGGGAATAAAAGAAACCTATGGTTGATAAACATCCTCCTACACAATCAAAACTTGAAAACCGAATGAAAAGGAACCAGAATGCTAGAGAGTGTAGGCATAGACGTGTTATTGCTCATTTTTTGCAAGAAAAATAAGAAAATAACAACATAGAAAATTAGAATCCAAACTTGTCTCAAACAATGCATTATGCCTCTACACCTTTTCCACAATATAAAAAAAAACAACAAACTTCTATGGATATTGTCATTAGACCTCGTATTATGATTAACTTGGATGATGATAATAGAACTACTAAGATTGATGAGGAAATGCATAAAGAGCTAAATTCATTATTTTCCTCTTCCATGAGCTTAAGTGATGATCCTCCTAATAAGAGTGTTGAACTTGGTGCTTGTGCTAGTTTGGCACTTGATGTTGTCCCTTTGGCTAGTTATCTACCTTCTGCATATACTGAACAAGATTAGGATGTGAATGACCTGCTATAGGTTGACACGCATGTGCTTTCTAGTATTTTGATTTGTTTTCTTTTCATCTTCTTTGTGTGATTGCATGTGCATAATGTGATCTCATATTTTTTTTTTGATGTATCTCTTCATGTTCATTCCTCTATTTGTATCTACACTCTTCTATATGTCATAAACATTTATCTTTTCTTTTGTCTTGTGTTTTCCTTTTGGGGATGATGCAAGGCATCAAGACATTAAGTCTCTTCCATGTTGAACAAAAAGCTTTCTCTTTGTTGTCAATCTCTATGTGTTATTCTTCATGTTCTAAGAGTATTTGGGGAATGATGACATTTTCAAGCTCTATAATATCATTGTAGCAAAGACATATTGACCTAGAATCTATGGATCCCTCATGTGCTTAGGATTTCATTTTGGGGGCAACCCCTTCCTCTTTCTTTTTCATGATGTAGCTTCATTTGGAAACATATGACTTGGCATAGGGTTCTCTAAATAAGCTCTCATGTCTTCTTTATTGTTAGCATTTATTATTTGCTACTTTAATGTAAATTTCTCACAACAATAGTGTTAGAATTTTTTTAAAGTGGGGGCATACATTGGCATTATTATTTTTGAAATTTGTGACATTCCTTATGTTTCATTGTGCAATTTTCTTATGTCTTACTATGCATATTTTTCTTCATGGTGTCATTAGGCTTGATGTCCTCCAAGAGTGTTACCTTTATTGGCATATGACTTTCCTCTTAGTGGTGATGCTACAAGTTTCATTCCCTAAGTTGTGAATATTTTATACTTGACTTGTCCTCTCTTGCAGACATTAAGCACAATGTTCCCTAAGGGTAAAAGCAAGAAGTTGGGTCCACAAAGAGGGGAAGTTTCAGCCAAAAAAAATCTCACAGAAAATGCGTACACATTATTAAAAATTGCATATACGTTATGCTTTGGATACCCAAGCCTAAAAAATGTATACGCATTATAACACGTACACATTTTATAACATGTACACATCATTTGTTTAAAAAATTAAATACCTTTTAGAAATGTATACACCTTTTAAAATGCACACACGTTTTGTAATGAAAAACGTGTACGTGTTTTAAAATGTGTATGCATTTTGTAACACAAAATGCCTATGCATTTTAAAATGCGTACACGCTTCTAAAAAGTATTTAATTTTTTAAATAATCAAGCAAATAAAGAATGTGTATGTGTTTTGTAACACGTACATGTTTTTAAAAATACGTATGTAGTTTTAAAATATTGAATCCCCAACCCACATGCTTCCTCATTTTAGGCTCAGGAAAGGCTTGGCAACCCAACCCTTATCATTTGATCTACAATTATTGAAAAACTAAGGTTCAAGAGAAATGTCCAACTTTGGAAATATGGTTGATGGACTTTTCTTCTGAATCAATCTATAAAATTAAAACCCATTAGAGAACTTGATATTTAGTTTCCAAATACATATTTTTTTATGATTGGATTGTATTTGTGATTTTTTTATTAATTTCTAAGAAAACTAGTCCATAAACTTGAAATATCAAACTTTTTTTGGTTAATTTTCTTCTAAAAAAATTATATGACATCAATCTTCAGACAATTCTCTACACAATGAAAAAAAAATGATTCAAAAAATGTTTAGTTTAGGTCAAATTATGTTGTCCATACATGTTGATTTTTGAAAACAAAAATTAAGACAAATAAATATTTATTAAAAAGAAAATATTTAGAAAAAAATTATAAAAAAATATCCTCATCAATCTTCATGTTGTTAGGTATCTTTCCCCAAAATAATTAGAAAAATACTTTTTATTTGGGTCAAAAAGTGGTGTTTGTACATGTGAATGGTATGGTAAAGAAAAAATGACTTTTAAAAAGTGGTTTTTATTCATCCTTATCAAAATTCAATTTCTATCATCTCAGTATTTGAATACATTACATATTTGGAAACTAGATTCAGAATTCTAAATTTCACATTATTGACTTTTTTTAAGATTCATTGTGTAAGTACCTCAAATATTCAATCCAAGTGTGACAAATTATGAAAAACAACAAACAACACTTCCACTTTTTGAGCTTTTTGTGGACACAACTTTTTGCTTTAGCCCCTAAGAGGAGACCTTACATGAACTAAGAAAAATCCCTTTGAACATTCTTATTTTCATTTTTGTTCATAAGTGTTTAGCATAATAAGCCTTGCTAACCTTGTGAAGCTCAAACCATTTTCAAGGCCACCGAGTGTAACATACTTTTCTTGCCAATGGAGCCTTGCCTTGTTTGTTCATGCATGCTTAGCATAACACATCTTTTTAGGCCTTATGAAGCTCAATTTTTTTCTTTTTCTTTTATGGTGCCTTATTGAAGTTATCAGAAGGATAGCTTTGGTATGGTATTGGAGCCTAATAAGATTCTCTCATTTTCCACCCTTGGGGGCTCACCTAGTGGATAGCCAGAGTTCCATTAGCCCGTGTGAGTGTGCATGTTGTTTGCATAGTGGAAAACTAGGGATCTTCTTGTGAACTTTTTATGACAAATAGCTGAGGCATGTTCCACATCACATTGGACACTTGAGGCTTGATATTTTAAATTATGTTTTTGGTGATATTTTAATGTTTTCAAATATGTGATTAAATTTTAGCTTGTGATATTTGAATTTGGGGAAATTAAGGATACATATATATAAATATAAGGTTATTTCACTATGTTTCACCTATATTTTAAAGTGTTCAATTACAAAAGCGAAAGTGATTATCAAAGGAATTCAAGATCCAATTGTCATGTCAAAGTCTTCTTACATCATGCATGTTTCTGGAGCTAATATGGTGATGTAGGTTTCATGATCAAATCAAGCATTTAATGTACTATTTCAAGCAAGATCCACATACATTGAAGCCATTTAATGTAAGTTACAAATCTATATTCCAAGGTTTATTCAAGGGTTTGTTGAGTGGTAACATAGGTTTTTTCATTCTTCATTCCCTCTTTCATGTTTCATTTCATTTCGAGGTTTGATTAAAAAAATGGGGTTTAACCAAGGCAAACCACCATTCACCAAAAATAAATAATTTTTGCCTTCATGTTGTGTTTGCAGATCTAGGTGGAAGAAAGCTTGAAGATCTCTTGAAGAGAAAATTTGAAAAATTTGACAAAGTTACAAAAAAAATCATAGAAGTTGTCATCTCATGGAAAAAAATGGGTAAACCCACAAAAATGGTTTACAATTTGGGTGAGGAAGGAAAAGTTGAAAAAAATGAGCCCATGCCAAAAAATTTGGTTTTGGGGTTCAAACGAACTCATTGATTTGAGCGAACCAAAAAAGGGTTCACTAGAACCCCGGTTAGAGTGAACCCACTAAATTCCTTAGGCCCACCATTCCCACAAAAAAAAAAAGGAAAGCATTTTTTGAAAGGGGGTTCACTCAAACCCCCATGGTTCGCTCGAACCCCCCTTCTCCCACCTTCTCACCCCCTGGCCAAAAAACTCCATAATTTTTCCCTTTGAAGCTCAGGTTGAGTATGAAAATGGAAGAGACTTCATAGAACCAACTAGATGATGGTAGTCCTTAGAACAATCTATCCAACGAATATAATTTTAATATGTTTTTGTTTTATTATGTATTTGTTTTTTTAGTTTTATTAAACATAGATTTTTCACCAAAAATCAAGCTTTTTGTTCTACACATTTGGAGAAATATGAGTGCACTGGATATTGAAGTCCTTGATCCAAAAAAAAAAAGAATTTTGATACATACAAAAAACGTTACGTTGTATACTATCTACCTATGCCTGAATTGTAATTGGTTTGACTTTGATACTTGATTAAGGAAAAAATATTCAATAAAACACTATGAGACCAATTGGAAGCACTAGATATCATAGTTAAAAATATAAATTTTAAATAATGAGAATTTTATCCTTCGTGGAAAAAAATTTATGTTGTATACAGTGAGTGTCACTCCTTAAAAATATTGTTTGCTAAACAAAACTAGTTTTTGAAGGAGATGGAAAAAAAAGTGCAATCTGATTCCAAATTTTTTGAAAAATATATATTTAGAATCTATAGACAAAATTTCATAAATCACTAGTTTGCATTATCTTCAAATTCCTCATGGTTTAGCCACTATAGGTGCCCAAAAGTGAAGGTTTAGTTAGAAAAAAATATTTCAAAGTCCAATTTGGCCAAAAATTGTAAACCAGTATTGTGGGATCACCCTCATCTACATAATTTATTTTTGACACTAACATTGCCACTTGGATAAATTGGAAGATTTAGATCATTATCAAAGGCTCCTAAAAGTTGCAGAAAATCCTTGACAAAGGACCCATTTCCCCCTAGGAGAATGAGTCCCAACCAACCTTTGAAAATTGAGTTTTGGTGAAAGGTAAACTCAGATTTTCCCTTCTTTAATTTATAATTTGATTGTAGGTTTTATCAGTATTGAGCTTAAAATTGTTGTTTCAAGTGTTAAATTGCATTTTGGTGTTATTTTATTATTTTTATTTTTTCCCCCCAATTTTTTGTTTGACCTTGACCATTGTGATTCAAGCATAAGGAAATCTAAAGATTCACACCTTGAGTTGACTCACCCAAGGGTTGTAGGTCAATATTTGTGTGGATGTCATTTCCTAATGAAATTGAGGAAGATAGGTCCATCATAACCCTATTTCCCTTCATTTTTATTGATGCACCTATTTTCACCCTTTTTAGTGCTTAGCTTAACTATTCAACTATATAAAATTATTATGATCATTTACAAAAATACAAAATTGTAACATAGAAGAGGATCACATAATAGTAGACTGCAAATATAAAGGAACCTATGATATAAATTTGAGCTCAAGGTAGGTCGATAGGGGCGTTGGCACCCTCAACCTGGACATGGAAATATTTAGAATCATCAAATAGATCTCAAATGGTTATAGTTCATAGGTTCTTTATTTTTGGATTGAGCTTTGAAATTTCATAAGTTAATGATTAATTAAACTTTCCATAATTTTTTGAGGTAGAAGGCTTGAATGCTTGATCTTGCAATTAGTTATTCAATCATTTTCCAAATCCACTTTAGATCTGTCACCTTCACACAAGAGATAAGAGAAAGGGTTCTATTGTATAGGGGATTACCTAAATCAAACCCCATTTTGGTATTTTCACCTACAAAACAACTATGATGATAAGAGTGCTTACCTTAGGTCGGGAAATGGAAAAATGTATAAAAAATAATGATAAACTAACAAGTTCTTCAACTTACCACTCATATTTTCCTTCCTTGATAGACTGAAGCCATTGTGCTCATCACCTTGAAGGAGAATTAGATGCTTGATTAGAGGTCTTGCAAGTGTTAGTTCTCACAAAACAAGTGAACATAAAACATAGAAAAACTCACATGAAAAATCGATGCATTGCTAACATTAATATTGATTGATAATAACTGTTGTAAAGGGTATTTATGCAAGAAGATGAGTCCACTTCTAGTGGAAATTTAGACTTAGAAAAATACCTGAAATTGAGAAAAATGAAATGGGATCCTGTTATTTAGCAAACGGGATTATGTTTTCTTTGGGAGACTGATTCAAAAATGGGAACCCAAAATTCTTTAAAAATTTAAGCTTTTATGAAATGGGATCCTATTTCTATAAAACAAGATCCTGTTTTCTAAAATTTGAATTTTTGGTCAGGTTTGTACTTTTTTTTGGGTTTGGGAAAATGATTGGGGACCTAAACCTAAGCTTTGGACCTAGTTTGACTTGCAACTTGAAGGTCGTGTCAATGTCACAAGAAAAGAGTGACTTTGGACATATGTCTAAAGACTTTTTCTATATTTTTTTATGAAATTAAAACCCATTATAGATGAGATTGTGTAGATTTCCAATATGTATTTTTTTTTACAATTAATTTTTTTTCTAGTTTCCAATTTTTTTTTTATGAAACCAGACCATAAACTTGAAATATTAAGGTTTTTTAGTATTTTACTAACTTTTTACTAAAATAATTCTTTGAAAAATGAATTATACATGAACATTCTTCATAAATTCTTTTCATTTTAAAAAAGGAAAAAGAAAATGATAAGTTTAGGTCATCTTATGCATCACGTACATGAGGATTTTTTGAAACAAAAAATATGGCCAGTAAAAATTAACCGAAAAAGTATTACAAAAACATATCATTAACATTCTTCATTGAGTTATAAATATTTTCCAAAAAGGTTTCAAAATAAATAAATTATTTAGGTCAAAATATGGATGGCGTAAACGTGCATGGTATGGTTAAGAAAGTGGCTTTTAAATAGTGGTTTTTAGACATGCCTATTTAAAACCAATTTCTATCATCTAGGTATTAAAATAAATTAAATATTTGGAAACTAGACTCCAAGTACTACATTTTATGATTAGTGAATTTTTTAAGATTCTATCTCTAAGTGCTACAAATTTTAAGGTCAAATGCAAAAAATTCTGAAAATCAAGGAAAACACTTCTATTTTTTGGCCAAAAAGTGGACTCAACTTCTTACACACACCCTAAACTCTACTAATTATGCTCTTGACTTCTTTTAAGATGCTCAATTGAATAATAGATTTTCTAGTTCTTTCCTTAGGGTTTCAAATAGTGGAAAAGACTTTTATTTATATGCATTTCTTTAATTACTACAAAATTAGTTATCAAAAGCCAATAGATCAATTTAAATTTTGAAAATTTGAAATGTTGATGAGGACATATTAGAGCCAAAATATGCTAGATAGAGGTGCTAGCACCCTAGTCTAGACCTATTTTTGGTCTTTAAGTGTCATTAAATAAATATATCAAATTATAATTCCAAATGCAATTATGATTTTTTGAAGATGATCATAAAATCGATAATTTAAAAGAACAAATGGATCTAGGCACATAGAGGAGAGCTAAACCTAGTGTGAAATTTTCAAGGGTGATAATTTGTGATGCTAGATGTATTCCCCACTTTAGTGAGTGTATGATCTTATGCTCATTCTCACACTAAGGTAAGGATAAGACAAGAAGGGATCTTTTATCCAAATATTGAAGATATAGGATGCCATCAAATCTAGGGGATATGTGTGCTCCTAGGCTCGAAATCCTATGGAACAAAAATTTAAAGACAAAGGAACACACATATGAGGTGAAATACAACATGAAATACACACAACATACACAATAAAGACACAAAAATAACATAATGAAAAATTAAGACATAATGTCTACACTACATGATACAAATATAAACACAATGTAAACATGAAAGGGGGTATGACAATCATAGACTAGAAAGCTCTATAGATTTCTTACTAGGATCCATACTTGAGGTGCTCATAACTAACAGGCTAGAAAATTTTAATACTTTCTAGGTGACCTATGAACAAAAGTTGCATAGGCTAGTAAAGTCTGATATTCACTAGGTGAGTTTGATAAGAAACAACACATGCTAGTGAAGTCCAATATTGACTAGATGAGTTTTTACAATAGTAGAAAATGAAAACACATAAGGGCTAGTGAAGTTTGATATTGACTAGGTGAGTTCTCATGTAAATAATGTACCGAGACTTATAGTCCTAATATTTCTAATAAGCCACTACAAAATATGGTCAATATGCCAAGAATGCATTACAAAATTCCACATGTGTCAACAAATTCAAGCACATAATGAAATCTATGTCCCCACCTTAAAGTAATTTTTAATACCAACCAAGAGAAATTTCATTTAAGGTAGAATAATATGATATTTGATAAGATATGCGAGCTTGATGGGAAACCATGTGTCAAATGATATGTTCCCAACAAAGCTAACTCATTAAAACGGGTTCCTTGCAAGACAAACCACCTAATTAATAAGAAAAAAATAGTACATGAGGGATCCATAGATTTGGGGTCACTATAGACGAGAGATAATATATAATATGATCATGCTATAAATTGGCATCATTCTATAAATTTTTATGGAACTACGAACACAAGGGAGGAACAAAACATGAAGACAACAAAGATTTTGGGTCAAGATGGAAGAGATATAAATGTCTCAATACTTTGCATTGTTCCCAAAAGGAAATAAACATAATGTATTCATAATATAAAGATAAATAGAGATACAAATAGATGAATGCCACAATGGATTCACTTTCTTTGTATCCTTGTTCCAACAAGAATAACAAGGTTGAACATCCAATAAAAACTAGAAAACCCAAATAAATGTTAATAAGTACATTACAAGAGATCACATTTTGTGCGAGAAAAAACACAAAGAAACAATAGGGTACTACAAAGTACCCTATTGCGATTTATCTATATCAAATCATCTACATTCCAATCTTGTTCATCATAAATGGAAGGAAAAAGAAAAGGCTAAATAAACTACAACAAGTGCAATAGAAGGAGAAATACCAAGTTCAATGCATGGTTGGTGACTCTCATTAGGAGGATCATCATGACTACCCCCATCTAAATTCATTGATTTTGAAAATATAATAGGTACTTTGTTATGATATTCTTTTTTTTTCTTTTGTTTTATCTTGAAACTCATTGTTAGAATGTTTCACAATATATTGTATATTAGTACTATTAGCATGATTGCAAACACTAATATCCATACTTGTATCTAGTGAGATTTTTATTCTTCTTTTTGGCTAATATAAATAAGGTTTGACTTCATGGTTTAGCTAGGTTGGTGAATTGGAGTCAAATGATGACAAGGATCTAGTAGGAGGTATTTAATTAGATTTTTTTGGATGGATGAATGATCTTAGGTAAGGTTTTATGCTTTTTGGAAACCTAATGAGTCATAGCTTGACGTATTCACTTGCATTATTTTTCACTTTTTTTCTTCTCCCATGAGCTTCAACTTGTGTATGGATTGAGATATTTACAAGATTAGTCCCTTTTATTCCTTTGTAGGAGGAATCGAGGGGACTATCGAAGATTCATAAACCATAAGATTCTTAGGTTTTGCACATATACATTCTTTTCCTTGAGAGGAAAAAAATTGATTTGTGAAAGCCTTAATGAATGATTGTCTCATCATCCTATAAATGATGGTGGAGGGGGATCCATGACATACATGTGAGAAGGTTGAAGAAGAATACTTAATTTGGTCGGAGGTTTGTTTACTACTTGTGAATTAGGAGGAATAATCATCATAGCCATTGGAGATCGAGGAGCCTCAGTTGAAATGTTACTAAGGGATAATTCAACTATACATAGTTTAGCTTTAAAATTTTGATATGAAAAAAAAATATATATTCATGAGGTTTAATAGGTTGGACTAGTTGTCAATATTGGCATGGTGTATCATTTTAAAGGTGGTGTTTTTGTTCTTTCCACCAAGGTTCAAACCTCGTTCGGGTGGTATTTTTGAGTGGCTATATTGGGGATGAGGTCCCCCATTTCTGACCGTACAGGTTCATATCTCTAGACCTAAAAAGTGTTTACCCCTTAAATGGGCGATCCCACAATACTGGTTTACAATTTTTGGGCAAATTGGACACTTAACTAATTTTTTTTAACCAAATCTTCACTTTCGAGCTCCTATAGTGGCTAAACCGTGAGGAATTTAAAGATGATGCAAACTAGTGATTTGTGACACTTTGTCTATAGATTCTAAATAAAAAAATTTCAAATTTTTTGGAATCAGATTGCACTTCTTTTTCCATCTCCTTCAAAAACTATCTTTTTAAAAATAACCAACATTTTTATGGAGTGACTCTCACCGTATACAGCATAAAAAATTTTTGTATGAAGGATAAAATTATATTTTTTTTGAATTTAGATTTGTAACTATGATATCTTGAACTTTCATTTGGTTTCATAGTGTTTTATTAAATATTTTTTCCTTAATCAAGTTTTGAAGTCAAACTAATTACAATTCAAACATAATCAGATTGTATACAACATAACTTTTTATGTATGTATTGAAATAAATAAATAAATTAATGGATCAAGGACATCAATACCCATCCCTAACATATTTTTCAAAATTTTATTTTGATAATCTGCTAATTTTCCACATGTGCAGAACAAAGAGCTTGATTTTCAGTGAAAAAACTATGTTTAATAAAACTAAAAAAGAAAATACATAATTAAAAAAAATAAAAATTATATTATATTCATTGGATAGATCATTTTGAGGAATAACATCATCCAATTGGGTTTGTGAAGTCTCCTTCATTCTCATCCTCAACCCAAGCTTTGAAGCGTAAACTTTTGGAATTTTTTACCACCTGAGGAGGAGAAGGAGGGAAATGGGGGGTTCGCCTTTCAAAAAGGGTTTCCTTTGGGTTTTTTTGCAGGAATGGTAGGAAGTTAATTAAATGGGTTCACTCGAACCCTTGTTCATTTGAACCCTCTTTAGGTTCATTCAAACCTATTAGTTCGTTCGAACCCCAAAAACAATTTTTTTTGGCAGGGGGTCATTTTTTTCAACTTTTCCTTCCTCACTCCAATTGTAAACCACTTTTGTGGGTTCACCCAAGTAAATAAAAAAACAAGTTGAACTATTTGAGACCAAAATTAATATAGTGAAAATTTTACATGAGAGGCCAAAGGCTCAAATCCACTATGGTAAATAGTATTTATTTATTCTTCAAATGGGAGTTTAAGATATTTATGAATATTTGAAGGGATTACATTCATGGAGCTTACCAATGGATGACCTAACTTCATACAACACTGGTCCGACATTGGGATTATGCTAAATGAAACACTCAATTGTTTAGATCCAATTTTTATTAGGATAATTATAAAACTAATCATAGGATAAATAGACCATAATGAACCTTTAATAATGCTTTTGATTTTTCATAATTGTCTTTATAAAGTGCATGCACATATAATAATTCTTTGATGATCACATTCACTACACACACATGAGCAATGAGCATTCCCCTTGTGGGTTTATCATTAATTATACATAATAAAAAGGTGACCTTTGGGTGCAATTATAGAAGCATCAATATGTGTTTTAGAAATATTATGAAAAATATATATTTGACCCTTATGAGATTGATAATTTAAATCATGTTGATATCATTAAATAGATCCTCAACTTCTTCTTCTTCAATATCAGTTTGTTGGACAAAATTGGTTGAATGAATTGGTAATGTACATTTATAAATTTTTATTGGGTGGTGAAACCAATTTATTTCCTTTGTCATTTACACCAACCAAATGGATGATATTAGAATTTATGAGCTATTACACTTGGTTCTTAAGAGGCATACACCTTCATGTATCATGCTTAGGCATACGATGATATTGACAAAAAATATTTTGAATTAAAGTTAAGTGGTAATGGTTTAGTTGTGTCAATAGGCCTAATAAGAGGAAGTTGAATCATAGTTTTATTTAACAATTGGAACATAATAGTGTGGAGAAAATTATACAACTATGAAAATGACCTCTTTGCCTAAAAGGACACAAAGACACCTAGAAGATGCCATTATCATCCAAACATAGGAAAATGCTACCTAAATAGAGTTGAACTAATTCTAAGCAAAGGTTTGGAAATACAAGGATTCCCAAACATAGGACAAGGCCACCTAAACAAATTTTGATTGAATTTGAGTAGATTTTGGGAAATAAAGGACTACCCAAACATAGAAAAAGGCCACCTAAACTAAGTTTGATTATTTTATAAGAAGAGTTTTGGAAATACAAAAGTGCCCAAACATAAGACATGGTCACCTAAATAGAGTTAAGGTTATTGATTTAGACTATATACTTGATTGATATTTTAACAATGATAAAATATTAACTAGAATAGTTGACATAAATTCCTAGGGTAGCTTGGGCATGCTAGACTAACTCTAAAAAATATGGTTGAAAGGTGTTTTTCAATAAATATCACACATAAAGAAACTTTTTTTTGGATATAGGGACTTTGAGATATTTATCCAGGCACTAGTACATAACAAGAGGACACTTCATACACATTAACATTTCATAAAAGTATTCATGTAGGATTTTTAACTAATTAGAGTAGGCACAGACAATGAACTATCTCAATGATTTGATATGTGGAGATCCAATGGCTCAAGGGCTCACATTTTCCCTTTCTTTGGAAGTTTTATAACACATTTTATAAAGATTTTTTATCTCTACTCAAGAAGGTACATGGTGAGTAACTTTAAGAATTATATTAAATACCTTGCACCACACTAAGCAATAGATGAAAGTTCTCATCTAGGCTTGACAATATTCTATGAGATTACTCTAAATACCAAGAGGGTACATGAGGCACAACCATGAAAACTAGTCCATAACAAGTATGGATGAAGAAAATTCACTAGAAAGCTCAAACCAACCCTATAATCCTAGTCATGGTATCACCTAGGCATTGGAACTTTGCTACACACACATGACTAGATTGGGATACAAATTTCTTTGTCCACCCCTTTTTATAGCCCATTGATAACACATGGTTGAGGTTGTCCCTTAGATTGATGAAATCCCCAAGAAAGCCTTCTAATGGGAAAGAGTCCCTATTGGATATTATTGGATTTTGTTGATATTTGGTTGTCATTGATGTCAACACTATTAGTATTAATGTCTTTAAGGTTGTATATGTCGAGAATATTGAGAAAATTGTAATAAAATAAGTTACAGGTTGTCAGTGAAGTAGTGAAGTGTAGTATGTTGGATAGTTCAGTTTGTTGAGGATGAGAAGTTGTGGATTAAAGGGTTTTTTTCAAGCCTATCTAGTTTATCCACCAAAAGTTTCATAGGTTCGCATGAAGATTTGATCGAGTTATCATTTTCTGTCTTTCGACCAATTTTCTATTGCTTCAGTTGGTGTTCCTGGAAGAAGATAATGTGATTCTAGTAATTAGAGTTGTTGTGAATGCTCATATGGTATTTCATGATGCTTGTGGATGTTTCTAGATCATGTTCTATCTGTGTTGTATGATCTCATTGTTTGATGTGCTCGTGATTGGATTTTTTATCTTTCGTGTTCATGCTTTTCATGTTCATGGATGACAGGGTGATTGTAGCGTGTTGTGGATATTTGAGGAATAATTGTTGAAGGTGTTCCATGTTCGTGGATTTTATTTTGGGTCTTCACTATGTTGTGGATGACATTGGTTGATTCACATTGATAGTTATTTATGTTTTGGGCCGACAATTTGTACTCATTTTATATGTTATTGAAGTTGACATGTAGATGATGTTATTTTTGGTTGCGGATAGATATGAGCAATTGCTTTTATCATTTTTGATATGAGATGTGATGCAAAGTATATGCAAGAAGTGAAGTGTACAAAGTGTGAGTGTTATGTGTCAATAAATTTTAGATCATTCAAAGGCAAAAGTTAAGTATGAAGAAGAGTGAATAAATTTTATGTGCTTAACTGGAACTATAATCGGGCATTAGCAGATGCTATTTTCTCAGTTAAAAATATTTATATTGCTTTAATATTAATGTAAAGTTATAATATAGTGTGTCTTCCTTTGGGTAGTAAGCCTTTTTGTATTTGAGCAGTGAGCTCTAGGCAGTGTGCCTAAATGCAAGTGCATTCCCCATTTTCTATACTTTTAACAAGGTATAATCTTGTGGACTAGCCTCCATCGTGGTTTTTCCCCTAATAGGGTTTCCAAGTAAAAAAAATCTTGGTGTTATGTGTGTTTTTGATGTGATAATGATTTATTTTTTCATGGTTATTAATCAAATCTGAGAAAAAGTTTAATAAGTTAAATTTCTATGACAACTGATTCACCCCCCACCCCTCAGTTGTTTGCCCTTGTGTTGCCAGCAATTGGTATCAGAGCAAGTTCCTTGGAAGAATTTTAATAGCTTGAGGTGATTTGGGATGGTGACATATAAGAAGGATAGTTTGAGATTTGATGGAACTAATTATTCTCTGTGGAAGACTTAAATGGAGTGTCATCTAAGATGCATTGGTGAACCTTCTTGGAACATTACAAAGAATAGATATATCATCCCACAACATGGTCCTTCTACTACAAGCGAGTTTAAATATGTTGAGTACAATATTAGGGCTAAGGAAGCATTGTTGAGTGCTCTGACTGATTCCGAGATGAAAAATGTAATGAATATGAAGACTGCTTATGAGATTTGGAAAAAGTTGGAAACTTTGTATGAAGGTGATGCCCATGTGAAGATTGCTAAGATGCAAAGTCTGAAAGGGAAATATGAAACATTGAAATTGAGTGAAGATGAGAACATCACTTCTTTTATGCAAAGAGTGAATGAACTTGTGTGTAATATCAAATGTTTTGGTGGAACATTGGAAGAATCATAGATTGTTGCTAAAGTGCTCAGATCCTTTCCTACTGCATACAAACACAAAGTTGTTGCTATTGAGGAGATCCAGACTATGACAACTATAACCAGAGACATGTTGATTGGTAATCTTACTGATTTTGAGTTAAGTGAGTTTGGTAATGCTCTTCCTAAGATAGAATCTTCATTTAAAGCTACTACCTCTAGAAAAGAAAAGAAGAGATATGATTTGGGAGAAAGTTCCTCTAGAAACTTGTCCAAGTATGAGTAGGAAATGAGAGAGATTGAAGAAGAAGAGAGAAAACTAGATGAGCTTGAAGCACTTCTTGTCAAGAGGGTACCCAGAGGAGAAGGTAAGTATAAAGGGAAATTGCCTCTTAAATGTTTTTCATGCAATAAGATAGGTCATTTTTCCTCAAGGTGTCCAGAAAGAGTTCCTAAGTTGAGACCTAACAAGCCTAGATTCCAAAGAAAGTGTTATTATATTGCTAATGAAGGTGTGAAAGATGATGAATTTGATAAAGGGAATGTAAGTGAAGATGAATGGGTATTTATTGCTATCAAGGAAAATGATCCAGTACCTACTGAATTTGGTAGTTGCATGAATGTGGAGAAAGCTCTAACTACCAGAATTGAAGGAAAAGATGAATGGCACCCGACTGATAGTGGATTCTCTCATCACATAATAGATGATAAAAGTACATTTTTGAGTCTTGAAAAGTATGATGGTGGTGTTGTAAGATTTGGTGATGATAAAGCTGGTCTAAACCATGCCAGAGGATCCATTTCTCTTGATGGTAAGAATAATACCGATGATGTTCTATATGTGGAAGGTTTGAAGCATAATCTTTTAAGTGTTGGATAGATGGTAGACATGGAAAATGTACAAGTTCATTTTGGCACACTTGATCCTGATTACTAACAACATTTCCTCTTAAATCACATTCTCAGCATTTCATCACATTCTATCTCTTAATTTAATAAATCATTATTTATTGGATTAAGTCTTCCTCTTTCAATGATTAAATTAATCAATTAATTTAATTAACCATTGCATCCCTGTTTAATTAAATAAATCATTTTATTTAATTAAAATCTCTAAAGTCCTCCTATTAAATTAAATAAATTAAACCTTATTTGATTTAATCTAACATATTCCTTCTTGATTAAATAAATCAAATCATTTATTTGATAAATCATTTCCTCTCAATTCTTGACTTAAATCAATTCATAAATCTAAGTCTAAATTGTCACATCATCTAATTCTTCATTAAGTTAATCAAAACCATGATTAAGTTAATCCCTCTCCTTAAAATCCTCTAGAGAATGCAAGTTGCACAATAAATCAATTACTTTGATTTATTAATTTATCTATTTTCCCTCACAAAGCATCAAAAGGGAATATTCCCTCATTTGAATTCAAAAAGGCCAAGTGGACTTGGTCCTTCCAACAAGGCATTCAATGCCTCTTACATGTCCTTGACCTTGAGCCAAGTGACATTAACTTCACTTCTCTTCCCCCTTCAACAAGTCAACTCACCATTTCAAATTCAAATTTATGCATTTATCATGCACATTGGCCAAAATGTGCTCATTCCTCATCCAATCACATGTGGACAAGTGGCACAATGCCATTGGATTATCTTTTGTCCCACATTGCTCAATCTTGCTCACTTCTTCCAAATAGAAGTCTATAAATTGGAGACCTCTCTTCTCAATCTTCATCCACAATCTTCATGCAAAGTTACTCTCTTCAATTGAGAACTAATTTTGCTCATTTCATCCATACATTCATCACATTTTCACATTTGCACCAAGGTTATGCTCAAATCTCTTTGGAGATTTGACCATTTCTAGATCATCTTCATTGCAACATAGGAATTGGGAAAGGGCCAATTGCAACACTTCATTGGCACCAATTCCCCCATAAGATCATCATGCTATTAGCTTAATTAGGATTGCTTTCATTGTTATTTGAGTTTTGTTATTTATTTCCTAATTTTAGCTTGAATAGATGGATTTTATGGGGAATCTCTCATATTTGCATGCATTTTGATCTAACATCTAACCATGTTTGTCATCTTTGTGCATTTGCAGGTTTAGGGGTTCACATTTTGGCACTAGAAGGAGGGTAGCAACCATCTCATCACGTTTTTTTGTGGAAAATTCTGTCGTTTTCACATTTTTTGACCACACACAAGAAACTACACCACGGATCAGGCATGCGGTTCTGTATTGCACCGCTAACTCTGATGTAGCGTTGTATTGCACTGCAATTGCTTCCCATGCTTGAAATTTAAAAATTTACCAAGCTCTGCCACTTCCAAACTCCACCGCGTGCCAAAGTCCACCACACTCGCAGTCTCTATTTCTACAGAGCACCACACACAGTCGACCGCACAACACTGTATGGCACCACCTATTTGCTAAACAACACCACACCCGCTAACTCCGCCGCACCCGCTAAACTCCGCCGCGAGGAACAGTCTGTTTTTAAATTTGGACACGTTTTTAAAATTTTGAATTTTCCAAGCATTGACTTTGCTTGCTATATTATTGCTCTCTGGTTTTCTATCATTTTGCAGGTTGGAGAAGAGGAAAAGCCAAGAAAGAAGTTCATCATGATATCATACCCATCACACCCAAAGTGTTCCTAAACACTAAAAGTGTTCTTTAACACTCCTTAAAAAAATTGTTAAATATCTTTGGCCTTAGGAAAACTAAATTTACTTTGGGTTTAAAAAGAACAAGAAAATTTTTTTTATGACACCATGCTTATTTTGTACAAAGTGTTTTTAAACACTCTCTAAAGGATTTGATAAGTTCATTGATCTTAGGATACTAGTTTTCTTTTGGGTTCTAAAATTAACAATCAAATTTCTTTTCAAAAGTTGCCAAAGGGCTAAAAAGAACCTTAGACAAACATACTAGATTTTGTTTAAAGGATAAACAATTGAACAAAGCAAACTCACATTTCACTTGGTGCTTAAAAAGAACTCATCATTGCTTTAAAGTTTAAAAATGAACAAGTGTTTTCAATATTTTGCAATCTTTTTCACAAGTTAATATTATCTAAAATGTGTATGCACTTCTCTCATGCTTCATTGTGATCTTGAGAATCAAAAAAAATTTGGTAATATTAGGTTGTCAAAAGGATTGCCTCCACATTTCAATTTGGGCACTTAAAATTGAACAAAACATGCGAGTGAATAAAAATTATTGCAAGTGTTCTCCTTTTATTTTTAAACAAAGTTTGATCGAACTACGAATATGTTTGTTCCCTATTGTTTATCTTGGAGGGCCTTCCTTGTGGGAAAAAGTAATCACCCAAGGGAATGGCCCAACCGGGAACTCGTTAAAGCCAAGTGACCTCCAACTAGTATGTAAGTGTGGATTCTTGAGGAAAGTTCAAGAATCATGAGGATTATTCCAACGAGATGGACAACAATGGACTCTCGCCAATGTTGGATAATCCCCCACGAATGGAATGCCCGCATTAGAACCCTTTGTTTAGAAAAAGGCCAAAACCTTGTCTATCTTGTTGGTGCAAAAGGTCATGTCCTTTGAAGCCACCCCACATTATACATGCGGTTTTGTTGTGGAAATGGAAAGTATGCCATGGGAGATTCATGGGTACTAATTCTTGGCTGACCCGAATAAGTGAGTGTCATGGATGGGAGCCAATGTGGTCAAGCATTTATCCATTCACACAAGATATGCACAACTGGATTTATCCAAGTGGGAACCCAACAAGATATTGTCTCATCATCCTAGGATTGCAAAAGTGCTTGAAAGGAAAGAACACATTGCTTGGTCTTGAAAACATTTGAAAACAAGCATACACAAGACCTTCAAATTTCAAACACCTTGTGGGAAACAAATACCTTTGACAAATTTGGACACTCCTGCTTTCCCTAGGGATCATATTCCTAAAGGTTTCTAAGTGCACAAATTCTACCATCATTTGTTTTCAACAAGGTTAAACATAAGGAACTTTTGCCCTATTTTCCTCGATTTCCACACAATGGACCTTGTGGGATGAGAAAGAAAGTGGGACACTAGATATATAGTTTGAAACTTAAGCAAGCAAGTGTCTTTGATAAAAATAAATTCATTGAACCAAGATAAAGAGACAAATTGAACTTCATGTGTGTTATTTCCAATGATTTCCCACAAGATCAAGATCCCAAAACCAAAGTTCAAGAAAATTAGTCTAAAAACCCGTGAGCAATGCCTTGAGATGCTCCTTGAAGTAAGGGAAATACTTGTATACAAATTTTACAAAAAAGCCTCAAGGAATAATCCAACGTTGTATGCATTTTATTGTCAACAAAATCCTGAGATTTTTGAAAAGTTTGCTTTTCTCCCATAGGAAGTCTAGCATGTTCTTCAATACCGAGGTTTTGTAGAGAGAGTCGTGTCTAGGTTAAGGTTCAAGATCAAATTCGTCATCCCCATTCATTCCTCCATCAACCAAAATCTCATCTCATCAACAAAACCTTTTTGAAATCTAGAAGCAATCACCACGCTAAACTTAAAGGGCTAAACCAACATCTCCCTATCTTTGCTTAACACACCTAGCCAAAATAGTCAAACCTTTGGACATATTTATCTTTAGGATAACACAACTTCCTAAAGTCTATTAGTTCACAATTACATTGGCTTAACACACTTAACCAATTCATTTTTTTGTGCAAGTTCCCCTAGGATAACGCAACTTCCTGGGGAATACAACTTCACAAACAATCTTGTTTGACTTAATGCATCTAGTCAAATTATCACAATCAATTTAAAAGCCCTTACAAGTTTAGCATATACCTTCAAATGTTCTTCAAAAAAAATTTCACTCACTCATCCCATCCATTAAGCCCATCACCATTACCACCATCTTTGATCTTTTAGCTTCCCTAGTTCTTCTCTTTTGGGCCTAAAAGGTTAGGATCAAACAAATCCCTATTTTTTATGGTCCAAACAAGGTCTCAATACAAGAAGAACATGGAGAATATCAGAGAAATACCAAATTCTATGGACATGAGTCAGTTAAACTCTGAAGTGAACCTAGCAAGATCAAGCAATCCCCCAAGCAACTCTCCCTTATCATCACAAAATCCTCAAGAGGAGAGTCATCAAGAGGACATCACGAATGAAGACATGGTGATGACACAATCCGAAATCATGAAGATGGTTCAAAATTCAGAGAACCACAGAATTGTCAATGCTATGTTCAAATACCTAAATACGCTAGCAGGAGGAGGGGTCCAGTTCCCTCCCAACCTTGATGCAAGCACTAGTACAGATGTGCCTATTCCAAGCACATCCCCGATGTCAAATGTCAATCAAGAAGTACCTTACACCACATCAGCCATCACACCAACCTCGTCGAATGTGAACAAGGGGAGTTGCATGTTCCAAGAATTACAAAGGCATCACCTTGTGGCTAACAAAGAAGCAGTCATCACCACCACGCCGGTTACGTCTGTTCTAGAAAATCCATCCCACCCATACGTCCCGCTCACCTTCCATAACCACGTTGGCTCATCTTCATTTCATGCAACACCAGCCTGCCAATCAAACATACAAACTTCTCTACCACTTGAAGAAGGAAGCTTGTTTGAAACAACTGACGTAGCAAATCCCTTTTTCAAGGTAACATTCCACCTCTTCCCCCATTTTCATTTACCACCACATCACCTCTTGGATTGGGCTTTCCTCCTCTCAACATCGATGGTTTCTCAAAACCTAGCAATCTAAACATCAAACCCAATTCCCTCTTCTTGCCCACATCATCACAACAACAAGTGGCAACCATACAAGCCACCACCATAATTGGTCCTCAAATATCCCAAAGCATACCATCTCAAGGACCAATCATCTCAACCACCCCTCCAATAACCCAAATCCCAATCACTACCACAATCCCTGCACCTATCACAATGGTTGGCATGATTCCTGTTCCACCACCAATCCCACCAATAGCCAATACAACAAACTCATTCACCACTCTAATCCAGACCCTTCAAAAGGCCAACCAGTAGAGAGTACTCTAGCACAAGCTGTAGCCCAAGCGCAAGCTCAAGCACAAGCTCAAGCGCAAGCTCTAGCCCAAGCACAAGCTCAAGTGCAAGTCTAGCCCAAGCACAAGCTCAAGCACAATCTCTAGCTCAAGAACAAGCTCAAGTGCAAGTGCAAGCCCAAGCTCAAGCTCAGGCCCAACAACAAGCACAAGCACAGTACCAAGCACAATTGCAAGCGATCCATCTATAAGCCTACCAACAAGCCCTGCAAGACTTTCAGGCACAACAACAAGCTAACCAACAAGCTTTGTTGGCACAATAGCAGCTCGACCAACAAAAAGCTTTGTTGGCGCAATAGCAGCTAGACCAATAGCAAGCTTTAATAGCACAACAGCAGATTGATCAACAACAGGCTTCATGGGAACAACAACAGATGGACCAACAACAAGCGTTGTTGGAACAACAACAACAAGATCAACAACAAGCCTTGTTGACGCAGATGCAGGCATACCATCAGGCTTTGAATGCACAATCGAGCATGCAATAAATTCCCACTAGTACTCTCCCCACCCATCAAACACCTCTAACACCTCACAACTCATTCATCTCACCTCCCGATCTGAGCAAGGATGTCGCAACACAAATCAAACTGCTTTCGCAGCAAGTTTTGGACTTACAAGTAGGAAAAACCATAAGGACACCGGGGAACTTATGCCCTTACCCTTTTGATAGAAGCCTCACCATGATATCGTTCCCAAAGGGATTCGAGATCCCCAAATTTGACAAGTACAATGGAACGGGTAACCCTGAAAACCACATCTAGGAATTTCAGGTGCACTGCATGGAGGTCACATATGATGAAACGTACCTAATACGACTCTTCCCTCGTAGCCTGACTGGTCTAGCCATGGAATGGTTTTATCGCCTACCCACGGGCATTAAAACATTCGAAGAAATCATGGAAGCCTTCCTTAAGAATTACGCCTTCAATATGGGTGTGGATGTTAGTTTGGAAGAATTGTATGCACTCAAACAAGGAAAAGGAGAGATATTCACATCCTTCTTGCAAAGATGGTGATCGAAGGCCAATCAGAGCAAGTGGACCATGCTAGAAGAACAAAAAGTTTGCACCATAATAGCCAATCTAGATGAAAACTTGGCGTTTTACTTAAAAATGCAGTGCATCACATCTTATGATCAACTGATCCCAAAGGTGCTCAACATCGAAAGAGCCCTTACTGTGTGAGGACGTGCACCAACATTCACTCCACCATAGGATAACTACTCATCTAACAACTACAATGATAAACCTCGAACATGGTCGAGGAATAAAAATATCACGAATGACGGCGTGGTCAATGCTAAAGTGGTCATCAATGCCCCTAAGCAGAATACCCAAAACCATCATCAACCACAAAATCATAATCACAACAATGTGCAGACTAATGTGGTAGTAGCATAGCCACAACCATCTTCCACCAATCAAATCAACAATTTGGGTAATCAAGGAGGACCACCTCCCCACAACAAGTATCCCCCCAAGAGGAAGTTCACAGCTCTTGGTGAATCGATTGAGTCCATAATGAAGAAGCTAGTCAAAGAGAATCTAATCAAAATCTCTAACTCTAAGCAATACATGAAACCCATGACCAAGCCGCCGTGGTATAATGAGAACCTCTTTTGTGACTTTCAGAAAGTCAAAGGACACACCACCGCCAATTGCATGAGACTCAAAAACATCATCCAAGACCTCATTGAGGATAAGGTCATCAACATCGAGCAACTGACCAGAAACCAAGACTTGAAAATATACACAAACCCGATGCTGAACCATAACCAAGGGAACAATCAAGGAAATAATCAAGGGAATAATAAGGGCAAGCAAAAGTATGCTAGTGTTAATCAAGTATATGAGGAGATAGTTGGATGCGTCGATGAAATGGTCATCGTCATAAATATCAAGGGAGCCAACAATGACTGTGGAGTCACCACATGAGGCAGAAAGGTAACCATTGTTGGGGAACCTACTAAGACCCCCATTTCCAATAAAAAGGCCATCCCCTATGATTACAATGTCATTGACCAACTGAAAAGAACACCTGCCCAAATATCCATCATGGAACTATTGAAAATCTCTGCCGCCCATAGGAAGATCCTTGATGAAGCACTAGGTGCATCTACCATTGCCACCACCCTTGACACAGAGAAATTTCACGCTATGGTGGGTAACATCATTACCCCAAATCTCATTACATTTTCGGACCAAGATTTCCCTCCACAACCATCTCATAACCATGCACTCCACCTCTAAGTACTAATCCACAAAAAGAAATTCAAATGAGTCCTGGTAGATGGAGGTGCAGGCGTTAATATTTGTTCTCTAAAACTCATAAAGAAATTGGGATTCGCCAAGGATTCCATCAATAAGAAAAAAAGCATCACAATAAGGGCGTATGACGACCAAGAAAGAGTGTCTAAGGGCACTATCAAAATCCCTATCCAAGTAGGGCCGACAACTATGGAAACCACCTATTAGGTCCTTGACCTTGACCTACCATACAACATCCTCCTGGGGCACCCATGGATACATGGAATGAAGGAAATGGCTTCGACCTATCACCAATGCATCAAGTTCTCACATCAGAATGAGGAGGTCACTATATATGGGGATTTTGAACCCTTCACTTACTGCAAAAATTTGGAAGCCAAGTTTTATAAGACCCCTCAAGTACCCAAAAATGATGAAGGACCATCTACTTCATACATAGACCCGGCCAATCTTGCTTCCACATTTGTGACAGAGACACTCGCCATCCCTGACAAATCCAAAATCAAAAACATGATCTAGGAAAATGGATGTGGTGATTACAGATTGAAAAGAAATGCATTTGTTGTAGGAGAGTTACCACAATTTCCTAGGTCACATGGACAACCCTAGCCAGCTCAAACACCTGTTCGCACTGTTAGAGCAGAACCCTCTAGATTCCACCGTTGGGGGGATCTCAGTTGGGAGAATGTGGATGAAGAGGACATCACAAACACACTATACCAAGATGAAAGACCCACTCCCACCCTACCCATGGAATGAGAGCCTGGGAAGAAATAGTGATGGATGGTTGGAGCCCATCATTGTAGAAAGAAGAATGCGGAACCTTGGCCTTGGGTATAATCCTCCAAGTATAACTATACGTGGTAGAGGTACTCCTAGAAGAGCAGCCAGGTCCTCTCCTTAGGCAACAAAAACCACTCCTAGACTACCTATTTGCTTAGGTATCCCACTCGATAATTACACCTTTGATGTCACTGATGTTTGTCCTAGTAGTGACGATGATGATACCATAGTAGGTCTCCCTAGGCTTTTCGAAGATTCCACCTTGTTAATGATAAGTGCCTCTACAGCTAAGTCAAACCAACCAACCCACCGAATCACCTTAGTACACCCCCAACTCATCAATCATGACCAATGGGGACCATCGATTCTAGACTCATTCGAAAACAATGAAGTGCTCTCGAAATTTATGGGACTAAGGGATACAATCCAGTTTGGGGATCACAAGGCAAGATTTAGCATCACGTTAGATACTCGAGCATACTACAGGGCGACAATTGAGTCCTTCAATCGCAAAAGAAAAATATCAAGAATAAGCTCATGGTTATTGAGTGAAAACCACACTGCAACACTCTCTAACCATAAAATAGTAAAAATAAAGGATGCATCCAATGGTGAAAACCTCTCTGAGGCACCAGAGGATGAAAGATTCAATATCCCTCCTACTGCTCTACATCAGGAGAAATCAGTAGTATTGGCAGAACAGTGCAACCCGGTCAACTTAAGAACAGAATCAGAACCACAAATCACATTCTACGTAGAGTCTCTCCTGGTAGAAGAACAGGAACTATTGGTAGCATTCCTAAAAGAAAGAAAGGTAATTTTTGCATGGACCTATGCTGACATGCCAAGTCTGGATCCTGAGGTTCATCATTTGGTTGTTTACCCCAGAGCAAAACCAGTTAGACGAAAGCTAAGGAAGATGCACCCACAAATAGCCTTGCTCGTCAAAATTGAGCTACAGGAACTTCTGGATGTCAGCTTCATACGCCCAATTGACTATCCAGAATGGGTATCAAATCTTGTATCTGTCTCAAAACCGAAAGGGGGCATCCACATCTGCATAGATTTCAAAGACCTAAATAAAGCATGTCCTAAGGATGACTTTCCACTACCCAACATTGACATGATAGTGGATATGATGGCCGAACATGAGATGCTATCCCTAATGGATGGCTTCTCGGGGTACAATTAGATAATGATAGCAAAGGAAGACCAACATAAGAAATCCTTTAGATGTCCTTGGGGCACCTACTACTAGAATGTGATGTCGTTTGGGTTGAAAAATGTGGGAGCTACATACCAAAGAGCCATGATGTTGATCTTCCATGACATGGATCTTCCATGAAATGATCCATAAAACAGTCAAAGATTATGTGGATGACATATTGGCTAAATCAAAGAAAAGGTAGGATCACATAGCAACTCTAAGTGCAATCTTTGATAGACTAGAAGAATACAAGGTCAGACTCAACCCAAAGAAGTGTGTCTTTGGGGTATAATCGGGAAAGCTATTGGGGTACATAGTTTCAATGAGAGGGATAGAGGTGGACCTTGCAAAGGTAAAAGCAATCCTTGAAATGGAAGCGCCAAGAACATTAAAGCAACTCAGAGGATTACAAGGTAGACTCCAATCTATTCAGAGATTCATAGCATAGCTAGCAGATAAATAGATCGCCTATTCACACCTGCTCCACAAGGGAGTCACATTCAAGTGGGATGACAAGTACGAGCAAGCATTCAACAAAATTAAAGAATGTCTACTTACACCACCTATGTTGATGCCACCAATTTTTGGGAAGCCATTAATCCTATACATCTCAGCAATAACAACCGCCCTTGGTGCCCTTTTAGCCCCACATGATGAAAAGGGAACCGAGTGGGCCATCTACTATATCAGCAAAACAATGATGGGGCACGAGCTCAATTACACATCAATAGAAAAGGCTTGCCTGACACTGGTATTTGTAGCCCAAAAATTTAGACACTACATGCTAGCTCATCAAATAAAGCTAATTGCCAAGATAGACCCCCTGAAATATCTATTGTCAAAAGCAATGCTCACAAGAAGAATGGATAAATGGGTAATGATACTATCCGAACATGATATTGAGTATGTTGAGCAAAAGGAAATCAAAGGACAAGTTATTGCGGACCAGCTAGCAGAAGCTCCCCTCTACATAGACAACCCGTCATATCATAATTCCCAGATGAGTCCCTTTTCAACCTCAGTGTAGCTGACCACTGGAAATAGTACTTCGATGGCTCCCACATGCAACATGGATCAGGAGCTGGTGTATTCTTCATCACCCCGCAAGGAGACTATATACCCAGATCATATAAGTTGGCATTCCCCTGTACCAACAATATTGCAGAATACGAGGCTTTGACCATAGGCCTCAAGATTGCAGCGTAGTGGTGAATCATGGCATTAAAGGTCTATGGGGACTCGCAACTTATCATCAACCAAGTCAATGGTGAATACCAAACTAAAGATGATAAGCTCGCACCATATAAAAAGGTGTAGAAATCCTCAAGGAATCATTCATTGACATCACTTTTGAGCAAATATCGAGGGCAAACAACAGAGTAGCAGATGCAATGGTAACCATTGGATCCTTACTAGATATCCCTTGCAACGTCTCAAAACATGAATTCCTAGTAGAGCAGCTTCTCATACCCACTTTTTAGGTACCAGAGTCAGAATATGCATGTGAACTCGTTGGTCCTGATGATCTTTGGTATCATGACATATACACCTACCTAAGGTTAGGAATCCTCCCAACTAACATCACCCCAAACCTAAAGTGAACCTTTGTCAAAAGGGCCTAACGATTCATCATCCTAGGAGAGACCCTCTTCTATAGAAGTATCGATGAAACCTTGCTACATTGTTTAAAACCTAAGGAGGCCACAAATACTCTAAATAAGGTACACAATGGCACGTGTGGTTCGCACTCGAGTGCTATGACCTTGGCTAGGAAGTTTTTGAGAATCGGGTACTACTGGCCGACAATGGAGAGAGAGGCACATGACTTTGTTAGAAGGTGTTTGCAGTGCCAGCAACATGGAGACCTTATTCATGCACTAGCTCAAGAACTGCATCCCATTGTTACACCTTGGCCCTTTTCACAGTGGGGGCTCAATCTCATTCGTAAAATCTTTCCCACCTCATCCAATGGCCACAAGTTCATAATCACTGCCACTGAATATTTCACAAAGTGGGTCGAAGCAATTCCCATGACCTACATCACGAGGAAATAAATAACCAAATTCATCCTGAACTACCTCATTTGTCGATATGGTGCTCCCCAATCCATTATCTCTGGTAATGGGACACCCTTCAAAAATCAGGATGTTCATGATTTGTGTGAAAAAATCAAAATCCAACACCGCTTTTCCACTCCATACTATCCACAAGGCAATGGCCAAGCAGAAGCTACCAATAAAACCATTTTAAAAATCGTCAAGAAAATAGTCAATGACTCTGGTCATGACTGACATTTGCAGCTAAATCTCACTTTATGGGCCTACCGCACAAGCATCTGTATGCCAACAGGTGCCACCCCATTCTCCCTAGTCTACGGATCAAAAACCATACTCCCCATCAAGATCGAGCTTCCATCACTGAGGATATCTTTGTAAAACCTCATCATAGATGAGGAATATAGGGTTACAAGACTAAATGAGCTAGAGTTATTAGATGAACGATGCATGGATGCCCTAAATCTTCTACAAGTGTACCAAAATCGCCTAAAACGGAGCTACAACAGGAAGATGAAGCAATGCACTTTCCAAGTTGGTGACCTTGTGCTGAAAGAAAACCAAAAGAATGTGCCAAACCCAGATACAAATTAGAGTTTGAGCCTAACTGGCTGGGACCCTTCATCATCACCGCAAGCTACAAATCAGGGGCATATCAATTGTCGACACCGGAAGGCGAAGCTTTGCAGGAGCCCATGAATAGTTCGCACCTCAAAAAGTTTTATGCCTAAGAACTTGTAAGGTATGGAACTAGAAAATACAAAAACAGTAAAAAAATTCCTAAAAAAATGGTTACCTCGATGAAAAACTGGAAAACAGGCGTCTTGACAACAACAAAAAATCAAAAAATGCAAAAATCCAAAAAAATCAGAAAAAGGATTGAAAATAGTAAAGAGAAAAAATTCGTCCTCTAGTGAAAACCACTTCGGTGGCGCTTTGGACAAGTACCTTGGTCAAAACCTAGCAAACAGGCACCAAGTGTAAATAAAGCACCCCCCATCTACCAGGATCTGCACAACTCACACATTCCATCGCATCTCAATAAATCATCCATCCACTCAATCGCTTGCATCCATACCATAGCTTGAGTTGATGCCCATATCATATTCTACCATGGTACTACTTGGCCCATTCCTAAGGTCAATTTGTCCTGCCTTCATCGAAGTAGTCTATCACACCATGTTGGGGGCATGTTCCCACATACATCGAATTAGATTCATGTATAATCTTGTGATCTTCTTCAAATTCATCGAAAATCCAAAAATATGTCAAAATATCAGAAAATCTTCATCATTGAGTCTTGTCAATTTTTTTTACCTTATCGAACTACGTCATCTCTGAGCTTGAACGTAGGAAAGGTTGATCTTTGATCATCCCCTGAGACAGTTAGGTTCAGTCCTTAGGCGTCCGTCGCATTGGTAATCCATTTTCCCATCTAGTCTACATCTTAAGTCAATTTTTTAAGCAATAAAATGGCAATCCATTTGTCCATCTTATCATTGAGTCAATTTTGTTGTCAGTCGAACTACGTGGTCTCTGCATGTATAACGTAGGCACGGCTAATCTATGGATCATCTCTCAAGACCCCTAGGATCGGTCTTTAAGTTAGTCTCTTCGTCTTAAATCTTGAAAATCCAAATACATTTGTAAAACATCAAAATCCAAAAACAGCCTCAAAATATTTTGAAAACCCAAAATGGTGCATCCATCTCATCTCGCTTTCACCTGTGATTGTCATCACTCATAGTAAATCCATCGTCACCCTCACCCTTTGGTGAGTTAGTCAGAAGCAATTTTAGCAGGTTCACAAGTGAACACCTTATCGTTAGAGTTTCAAGCCTAAGTCAGTAAGCAAGCAAGTTGGTCAACTCTTAGTATTAATAGCTTATCACCAAATCAATCCCACTAAAACCCTGATCACTACATGTCCTAGGATGAAGCTTTCCTGCATTGGACATAAGCATCAGGTACCCCACAGTAGTTAGTCTTGGCTAGTGGTACGAAGAACATTAGCTTGTTTGTTTACTTTATCTTGGACTTTTAGACTTATCTTATGTTGCACTCATTTCAAGGACCTCTCGAGGATGCCTAGATAAAACGGGTTTAGAGAGAAAGAAATGGGGGCAACGATCATTATCTTTTTATCTACTGTCCTTGTTGGATATCCTTGTAAAATAACTTAGTTATATATGTTTTGTTTGGTTTGTGGAGATGACATTTTTGATATCTTGTTGACCACATAGGAAAGCTTTCTTTTCTGTGTTTCGGTCCGAGATATTTAGAATGTCTAAGCTACATCCCAAATGAAGTATGTATGTTAAAGTGTGAACAAGAATACTCCTATCTGATTGTCGAGTCAAATTCCATCACACTAGGTACCACGCCATCCTGGTCCTTTATACCTCGATGCATCGTACCTATGTGTGTTATCAAACATAATGCAATTGACCCTTTGAAAATCTCAATTCCTAGCAATACAAATCACCATCTCCATCCTAACTAACTCATTAATTCCGTGTTTCTTCTACCTTCTTTTCACACTAACATGGTATCATAATAGTAATCAAAGCATCACCCATACATACACCCTACATCCACATGATCATCAGCATTAAAACACATGGCATCATATCATTATCTTAAGTTACGAGGAATAATGTAAAGTTGTTATTCTAAACATCTTAAGCACAACATTACATCATACATAATCATTTATGGCCATTATCATTTGTAACCATTACCATTTGCATTGATTACCATCATTAATATGCATTACATTATTAAAACACGAAAAATATACAAAAAGAAATGCATCCATCAAATACATCACATCACATAAGCATAAGAATAGAAACATCTCATAGCATCATACATTTGCATATTATACATCCACATATCATACATGTGCACCATACATATCATAAAAGGGTGAATCATCTCATATATATCATCAAAAAATATTGTTATGATACAAATCGGATCAGATGTACATTGAATACATAATACAATAAGGCCAAAATATTGCAGCCCGTATATCAAAAATAAGGCAAATTGTCTTGTGATCAAGAGGGGGGTTGGCCCTGTTGCCTACTGCCCTCCCCATCCTATCTCTCACCATGGGCCTCTGTCGGTCGCCTCCCTGTCTGCTGGGAAAAGTCTAGCACTCTGCTACTTGATGGTACTACCTGTCGATAATGCTGCCGATAGTACTCGACCTCTCTGATGGCTTCTCTGTAATCATGAATATTGACTGATCGGCCCTAAGATGAGGATGCTACACTCTCTAACTGTCTCCACCAGCCTATCTCCTGATCTCTCTCTGAGTGTGCCTGGTCTCTCTCCGCAGTCAGAGCCTGTACCTACCCCTGTAGCTACTGAATCAACACATCTCGGTGATCGGGTTGTCCCGCTAGCTACCTTGTTGGCTGCTGTGCTGGCTACTACTGAGGATCTACCCTCGGCTAACCATCTTGTTCCCTTACTCAGGGAGGTGACTATTGTGTCGCATCCCTAGGAGGTGTTTGATGAGGAAGTGGCCCACCTCATCCTCTATCCCGCCCTCTACTAGCTGCCTGACCCCTGTGTCTGCATCATGGGACAACTACGCCTAGAACTATTAATCTGAGTGGAGGTCTAAACCATGCCATATAAGCTGGAGTGACCCCCACATCTATCGGCCCCTGATCATATGGCCATGGTTGAGCCACTAACTGCCTAAATGAGGACATCGCCTTGGCTGCTGGGATGGGCTGGCCCCATGCTGGCTCTTTGGTCGTACATGCAAAGATGGCCACATACTAGTCATCAAGCCTGTCCTCTACCTCCCCGAACTGACGAGCAACCTTGTCCGGAAGATACCTCTCAATCATGGTGTGCTTTCATCCCTGCATCAACCTGTCCTGTCAGGCAAAGAAGAGCTATTGATCATCATCTCGCCATGGACCGACACCCATCCACTGTCTCCAAACGAACTCTCTCATCTTGTCAAGAACTCACCACTAGTGTGGAATACCACCTGCGCCAGTGAAAGAAAAGTGAATCGCTGCCCCACCATACCACCAAACAAGGGGATCATCTATCTCTAAGAGAACTACTATGATATCCAGGTGAAGCACTGGGATCCTCTCCCATGCTTAGATGTGCAGTAAGGTACCTCCAGCCCCGATGGACTTGCTATCCAAATAAACAAACTCATGAGGATCTCTATAGAGGGACGCCAGTAATACTGGTCCCCAAGCAAAGCACTCCCTACAGTGAACCATCTAATCCCATGCTAGTCCCCATCCTAGATTGAAGTATCGCCCCCGCCAATCAGGCACTACAAGGCCTAAGATGATAGCAGCAATAATCAACATGTACATGGCACATGGCCGCGGTATAGCTCTAAGTCGATCTGACCATCAGAAAAGTCAATCTCATCCAACTCCATAACCCCGTAACAAGCCTCTCTGCTAGCGTCTGGATCATAGATGACTAGGGTCCCATGAATAGGCAATTAGAGGATGCACCATACATCCTCAAGAGTGATGGTGGCCTTGTTGGTAGGAAGGTGGAAGGAGGAAGTCTCACTATGCCATCGCTCCGCCAGAGCCGTAATCATACCTAAGTGATCCTGAACGGGAGGGATGTATGCAATATACCAGAGACCAAGGGCACCAAGGTGCTCCTAGACCAACTCATGCATACCCTCTAGTCTACTAAGCACCAGCCATCGATGCTCCCATGAGTAAAGTACACCAGGCTCCTCCTGCACAGGGAAGGCCATTGCATCAGAAAAAAAAAGTTTCATTTGCATCTCACGTTAAATTTTGCCCTAAACTAGCAAATGTGGCCCTGTTTATGGGTGTAGCGCAGTTTGGAAAGTTCCAAATTGCACCACTGTGGTGGAGTTTGAAATTTTGACGATCTCAAAGAGGCCCACACGGGGCACTTTGCATATGCGGTCCTACTTAAGGCAAACCCTAATTTCCTAACTATGTCACGTGATGGAGTAGGGGCACGCAACGGACTTTTGGTCAACTAAACCCTAATTTGCAAAGTGGCCCACGCGGTGCACTTTGCATATGCGGTGCAATAGAGGACCACGCGATGCCGATAAGGCATTTTTCGTAGTGCCATATAGCACCGCGTAGTTTGTACAGAACTTCGACCCTTTTTAATGCACATAAAACGATAAATTTGAAGGTTGGATAGGGGTACATACCATGGGTCCTGCGCCGGCTAGCCGTTGGTGCATTTGAACCCTCTCTGACACGTGCCTAGGAAGCTTTCGTTGTGCCATTTCAACCGAGACTCAGAGCTCAGACAGTAAATTTTTCTAAAGGCTAAGATTGCAAATGAATTGAAAATGACCCCTCGAGGTCTATTTAAGCCTAAAAATTAGGGTTTTTTGACCTAATTTGACCTTCTAGCTAGAGTTTTGGTCCCCCGAACCCGTTTTCATCCAACCGAGGGTCATTCTTCATCCCTTTTGGCATTTTAATGCATTTTTTTGGCATTCTGGGGCATTTCTAGCCTATCGGGCACCTTGTCATCTTTTTCGCGAGATCATCCAAAAATTCAAAATTTTCGTCCGATCTCTTGAGGGGGCAACATCCAACAATATCCTTCTACTAGGGCAGCAGTGGGGCATCTGAAAAAATTCAAAAAATCACAAACCTTTGATCACAACAGTTTATTCTTTGAAACAATGCAACAAGTACATTGCTTCAAAGAGGGGCAAAATGTAGACATGGAAAATGTACAAGTTCATTTTGGCACACCTGATCCCGATTACTAACAATGTTTCCTCTTAAATCACATTCTCAGCATTTCATCACATTCTATCTCTTAATTTAATAAATCATTATTTATTGGATTAAGTCTTCCTCTTTCAATGATTAAATTAATCAATTAATTTAATTAACCATTGCATCCCTATTTAATTAAATAAATCATTTTATTTAATTAAAATCTCTAAAGTCCTCCTATTAAATTAAATAAATTAAACCTTATTTGATTTAATCTAACATATTCCTTCTGGATTAAATAAATCAAATCATTTATTTGATAAATCATTTCCTCTCAATTCTTGGCTTAAATCAATTCATAAATCTAAGTCTAAATTGTCACATCATCTATTTCTTCATTAAGTTAATCAAAACCATGATTAAGTTAATCCCTCTCCTTAAAATCCTCTAGAGAATACAAGATTGCACAATAAATCAATTACTTTGATTTATTAATTTATCTATTTTTCCTCACAAAGCATCAAAAGAGAATATTTCCTCATTTCAATTCAAAAAGGCCAAGTGGACTTGGTCCTTCCAACAAGGCATTCAATGCCTCTTA
This sequence comes from Sequoiadendron giganteum, assembly GCA_007115665.2. NCBI lineage: Eukaryota > Viridiplantae > Streptophyta > Pinopsida > Cupressales > Cupressaceae > Sequoiadendron > Sequoiadendron giganteum. The sequence goes on along the minus strand of CM021104.1, from coordinate 72,231,802 downwards.
CATGTCCTTGACCTTGAGCCAAGTGACATTAACTTCACTTCTCTTCCCCCTTCAACAAGTCAACTCACCATTTCAAATTCAAAATTATGCATTTATCATGCACATTGGCCAAAATGTGCTCATTCCTCATCCAATCACATGTGGACAAGTGGCATAAGGTCATTGGATTATCGTTTGTCCCACATTGCTCAATCTTTCTCACTTCTTCCAAATAGAAGTCTATAAATTGGAGACCTCTCTTCTCAATCTTCATCCACAATCTTCATGCAAAGTTACTCTCTTCAATTGAGAACTAATTTTTATCATTTCATCCATATCTTCATCACATTTTCACATTTGTACCAAGGTTACCATTTCTAGATCATCTTCATTGCAACATAGGAATTGGGAAAGGGCCAATTGCAACACTTCATTGGCACCAATTCCCCCATAAGATCATCATGTTATTAGCTTAATTAGGATTTCTTTCATTGTTATTTGAGTTTTGTTATTTATTTCCTAATTTTATCTTGAATAGATGGATTTTATGGGGAATCTCTCATATTTGCATGCATTTTGATCTAACATCTAACCATGTTTGTCATCTTTGTGCATTTGCAGGTTTAGGGGTTCATAGACACATTTGATAGTTCTTGCGATGCAAGTGCTTTGTTGCGCCGCATCTTCTTGTACAAGTGACACAACTACTCTGTCGTGACGCATTTGACTCTCCGAGCGATGCAACTGACTTACCGAGCCACATTTGATAGAAACTAAGCCGCAATCAACATATCAAGCTGCATCTACTAGACAGAATGACACATTTTTCGTATTGACCCACATTCACTTTGTTCCGACACAAGTGACTGGTAAAAAATATTTTCTATTTTTTCCATATTTGTCCTATTTTTCTTCTTCTAGATTACAGATTTTTTGGGCTACTAATCTATGGGTGACAACGTGTGTCAAGTTGGAATCTAACCCATTTTTTTAATGTTTGTTTTTCCTACAATTTAATCAAACAAACAAACAATCATGCATTTCACTCATGGGTTAAAATGAACACTCACACATTCTCTTTGGGCTAAAAATAAAACAACATGCATGATCATTCATTGGTTTAAAAAGAACAATCACACAGTTTCATTGGTTTAAAATGAACTTTTGATTATCTCACACTACAAACAGTTAAAATGAACCCTTGTTTGATAACACTACAAATGGTTAAAATGAGCATGTGCATGATGTGTTTTGTGATTTAGTAACAATCTCCAAAGTGTGTATAAAACTCTCTTGCGCCTTGTGTGATCTGGAGAACCAAAAATACTAAAGAGTTGGTTACTAAATCACCCATTCATATTTTCAATTTGGGTTAAAATGAACAATCTGGATAGTGTAAGATTAGTACATGGCGCGTGTTATCTCTTTGTTTATGTAAACAAAGATTGATCAAACTACGGGTATACCAACTTGCTTTTTTTTTTTATCTTCGAGGGCCTGCCTGGTGGGAAAAAGTAATCACCCCAGGGAACGACCCAACTAGTAACATGCTAAAGCCAAGCGACTTCTAGAACCGGTATATAAGTGTGGGTTCTCGAGGAAAGTTTGAGAATCACAAACATTATTCCAATAAGAAGGGAAACAATGGTCTCTTGTTGCATGGATGGTGCCCCACAAGCGAAATGCCTGAATTAAAACCCTTGTTCTAGAGTGACCAAAATCTTTTTCTATTTTTTGGTGCAACAACGATCATTGTGAAGGCACCCACATCTTCACAATTTTTAATAGAGGTGATCAACCTACCTTGGTTTCCCTGAGAAGTGAGTGCACTATAAGGGGGAGCTCGTGGGGCCAAGCTTCCAGATTCATCCACTAAGAATATGTAGTTGGAGTAAAATTTGCATGGGATCCAAAAGAATACAATCTTTCAACCATAGGGATTGTACATGTTTTCCATGTGGTTTCTTTTACAATTTCTTTCAGATAATGTGTTTTCCAAGTGTATTCAAACAACATGAACAAGTCAACATCGTTCTAAAAATTTGAAACAACACTGTAAAATTGAAACAAATTTTCCAATTAGCCAATTTTTTTGCCACAAATTACTTTTTGTGATGCATTTTCCATCTTAAACCACATTTTCTTAATTCTGAGCTACAATTTCTTTGTCGAGCCGCAATCGTCATTTGACGCATTTGCTAGATCAAATGCCACAACCACCATTTCGAACCACATTTTCCTATTTCAACACCGCATTTTCTTATTCTATGATGCATCTTCTCTGTCACAACACATTTTCTATGATGCATTTTCATGTGCCTTACCCTTTCATTCATTGTCCAAAAATTGAGACTCAATTTTGTCCATAAAAGATTCCAGACTTTTTTCTCTATTATTTTTGTCCACAACCAGATCTTGAATTGCTCAACTTCCATCATCCTTGCATTTTAGGTTGCATTCTTAGGTTTCCATAAGTTTACATTGCACTTACTTAATTACATTGTTAGGCATTACCATCACCTTAGGCACTCATTTTTTAGATTTTAGGAGTAGATTGTTTACCATCCCTTGTCAAAAAATTTCTTTCAAGAGTAGGTTATCATTGGACTTGATCATGCCATTTCCCTTAGTCATTTTCCTTGTGAACCATTTCCCACTCATTAGTCTAGTGTGTAAAATTTCACTTTGTCCTCTTTATTCCTTTTACAAGTCCATTTACATTCCCGAAATTGAAACATTGCCAACACTTTGTATGGTTAGGTGTGCATCTCCTTAAATTTTTCAACATTGAGTGCATCCTAGAATCCATTTACATTAGTCTCCTTTGCATTCATCATTCAATAGCATTCATTATTCTAAAAAAACCAAAAAACATAGTATCATAACATTTTCATACTTAGGCCATCCCAAATTTGAGTAAAACTTTTATAGTTGAAACTAGACTAAAGAGAAGGAGAAGACTCATGGGTTCTTTTGGTCAAGACACCAACCTTTACAACTTTTCCAATGACATGAATGCCAATACTAGCGATTAACCTAATGATATGAAAAAAAATTCAAACATGGGAAATTCCCTCATTAATCCATTCAATGAGATGTCCATGCCATCTTCCTCACATAATACTTTTGAACAATTCATCCATAGAGATGCAAATGGGAAAGTCTTTGAAGAAGACATACAAGTTGCTGCCCAAAATCTTGAAGCAGCCTCCTTTGTGGAATATTTTGTCCTCAAGGATTCCACCGGGTATCTAGCCATGCTCCTTGACCAAGGGGCTAAATTTCCAAAAGGATTTGATATCAATACCATAAGAGAAACATCTCTTGAACCCACCAATCAAACAAGCCAATCATATGATGCAAACAAAACTTCCATGGGAGCCACTTCACAAAATGTCAACACCATTAATGCTACCTCCCTTAGTCATACTACCACCACAACCAATGCATCCAACATGATCAACACAATGTCTATTGGGGGATCATCTACCCAAAAAAACACCACATCACAATCCATCCCCCAACAAACATCCATAGTTTCTTCACAAACTTTTGGATCAACAATGGGTGTCAACACATCAAATCTCTTTGGGGCATTGTCTACCTCTATGGGTATTGTGAACAGGATAAATATACCTATCTAAAGTGAAAAATGTAGTAAAATGCAAGATAAGTACAAAACACCTAACACCTCAAATGATTAGCCTAGTTGGATTTAAAACAAAGAAAGATGAAAATAAAAAAATATTATTATACCCCATCTTGAATCAATCCTTTGGTTGGACCTTGATATTGCTTTGATGTGTGCTCCTTGGATTGATAACTTGCAATATTTGTGGTAGATATGTGACTAATGGAGGTGGGTGGATGCAATACTAGTGGTAGATGAAAATGCAAATACTATGAAGGCTACAATAAATGGATTAAATGGCTTGAAAGGTTTGAGAGAATAAGTTTGGTGTGCATGCATTCACTCAATAGTTCTAAGATGCCCCGTCGTTTAATGAAGGAAGAGGGGGGTATTTATAGAAGAAATTGAATTCTCTAGAGGATTCAACGATCAAGATTGAGCCACCATGGCCAAGATGGAGGGCTATGGTGAGTTGAGGACTCACAAGCGCTCACATCTTGCCATGTGGTGGGTGAAGTGTCCAAAGGAAAAAGTGAGATGGCAAGGGTACAAGTGACATGGAAAAGCCCATGTGGTCCCAAGGTACTTGCAAGTCCCTTGGGATGAGAGATGATCTTCATAAAAAGTAATCCCTTGTCCTCAAGTGGGGCTGAAAGTGACAAGTGAGGACTTTTAGAAAGTTCACCCTTGTCAACATGGGGATTGGAGATGGCCTTGGAGGAATAAAAGTGAATTTTTAATTCACTTTTTAGAAGAGGCCAAAGGGTAAAATAGGATTCCTCTAAAAGGGGTCTTTTTCCTTTGGCTATTATGTGACATATGAGATGTCATGGGGAAGACAAATGCATGGGGGGAATAATTTTTAATTTTTAATTCACATGGGCAAGAGTTCAACCCAAAAAAGGTAAGTACCAAGAAAGGTTGACCTAAGGACATGTAAGAAAGGGTAAGTGATTAGGATTAGGATTGTGAAAATAGGTGATTAGGCTAGTTAATGATGATTAGAGGCAAGTGGCTAGATTTGGAAGATGTGACATTAATTCTAATTAAGGATATGCATATTTTAATGAAGGATTAATTAAATTAATCTAGTTTAGTGAAAAGGTTATGGAGGATGTGACAAGGAGAGAGAAAGAATGAAATAAAAATGAAAAAGGATAATTGACTAAATTAAATAAATTGATTGGTTTATTTAATTTAGAGAGGAAATGGTAAAGGATAAAATATTTAATTAAATACTTTTGGGAACTTTAGGGAAAGGGGATGATATTAATTAAATGTGTCGTTTAATTAATATGGATGGATGCGATGAATAAATGATGATATTGTGACCATATGGAAGTGGTCAAATATAGGTGTCTACATTTTGTCCCTCTTTGAGATGATGTTACGAAGTAGCATCATTTCAAAGAAAATTAAAACATAGAACCTAGAAGAACATGGTTAGATTAATGAAGATGCCCCAGTCATTCAAGGGGTGACTAGGAGGAAAGATGATGGGAGTGGAGATGAAGATTAGGGATTAGGCCACCCCCTCGAGCGGACATGTGGGTGTAAGAGAACACGGGTGTGCTCTCGAAATGGATGAGATGATGCAAGGGTAGATGGGTAAGATGATGCAAAATGATGGATGAAAGAGGAGGATGATATGAAGAGATAAAGGCAAAAACAAATGGATTCTAGGAAAAATATGATGCTTCCCGAGTCAAGCTACAAGCCAGGATGGACTGATGTTCGATGGAGTGTTGTTGATAAGGGAAGGATACATCCAAAAACAACACAAGGATATGGAAGGAGACATCCCAATGAGAGTTTTGTTGATGAGGGAATGATACATCCCAAAACAACACAAGGATAGGGAAGGATACATCCCGTTGATGATGATGATGATAGTGTTGTTGATAAGGGAAGGGTGCATCCTAAAACAACACAAAAAGATAGGGAAAGATACATCCCGATGATGACGATGATGATGATGATTGGATCAAGGATTTTAGCAAGGCTAAGAACAAGACCAAATATGTGATGAGATGATTTGTGCTAGATTCAATGGATTAGGATTGGATGGAGGTGAAAGATGTATAAAATGAATGAAGATGATGGAGGTAAAGATGCAATGCAAGTTGCCATTTTCAGAGCACTGATTTTTTCTATAGCATAAGACACCAGGTACCATGGTATGTGGAACTAAGGTGGATTAGTTTCTAATGCATAAACAAACACAACAAACAAGAAGGCTATCCCAACACCCAAAATTGTGATGACTTTGGTCGGGCTAGGTATTGGGATAACCACAAGAAAAAGAGGATGTCACAACGTAACACAAGACCACGGGGGTCTTGGTGGGTACTATGTGGGACAACCAAGAAGATAACAAACAAAAGAAAAATCAAGATATTCTCCTATATTAACTAGTCAAAACACACCATAATACGATTGATCATGGCGGCCTTGACAAGTGATGATAGGGAGCTCAAATGATAAACAAAATGTCAAAAGAATCAAAAAATCACAATCAAATTTCAAATGTCCTTTGCCACAAGATCAAAATGATGGATGGGATTGATGCGATATGTTAGGAAGGATACATCATGTTGAGACCAAATATGGAGGATAGATTTGTTGATCGACATGACATAGGATATCTGAAACCGAGTGAACCTCATGAGACTAATGAACTTTGTTTATAAGCACTATCTAGGATAGGGACATACTTAACGACACGATAAGACAATAGGAAGGGATGACAAGGTGGCAAACAAGACATACACACCCTAAAGACCTAGGGGAAACAAGATCGACACACCCTATAGACCTAGGTGCTAAGAGGTTGATCAAAGACCAGCCTTTCCTACGTGAAAGAACATAGCCCTCGTAGTTCGACAAAATACCATGGTTGGAGACCTTGATGGATGGTGAAAATTAGATGGAAAAATTCCCTAGGGGTGGATCCAATGATTGACCTTGCCTAAGTGAAAGCATAGGGGCAACGTAGTTCGACACGACCAAATAAAAATGATGGGAGATTAGAAGATAGATAAAAAGCAAAGCCCCGGGGGCAGATCAAATGATTGAACTTGCCTATGTGAAAGCGCAAGGGAAACGTAGTTCGAATCAAGACCAAAGATAGAGTATGGAAGATGAAAAGACAGATGAAAAGACAAAACCCTGGGGGTAGATCAAATGATCGACCCTGCCTATGTGAAAGCGTAGAGGCAACGTAGTTTGACACAAGACCAACAACAGACAGTGGATAAGGGATGATGAGACGAATATGGATAAAATGATGGAGCTGATATGATAAGCCCGGATAGGCTATGCGGATGGGATGGTCGATATGTGGGATGAAGCTTAGGGATGGGATAGTTATCCAGATCATCAAAAGATGAAGTGGGAGGATGAGACGATGGATAGATAAGTGAAAAGTGATGAGATATTAGGAAGATGTGAGGAATAGATTTTATTTTTTGATGGTAGTGTAATGTACGACATTGGATTGTGTGGGAGTAGCCTATAGCTTGATACCAATGACAAGGGATTATGAAATGGGAGGAAAATAGAGATAAATGGATGGATTGATAAAGATGGGGAGATAGAAAGATGCTAGGATAGGTGGATAGAGGGATAAGGATTTGGGAAGATAAGGATAGGGAGATGGGCAGGATGTTTAGATAGAGGGATGGGTAGATAAGGATGAAAGGATGAAAAAGGACTAGTGTATGAGAGTATAGGAAGATAAGGATTTGGTAGATGGAAGGGATTACTGGATGGATAAAGGGATGGGGAGATAAGGATGGGAAGGATAGAGTAGGACTAGTGGATGGATAGATGGAAGATAAGGATGGGGAGATGGAAGGGATATCTTGGATGGATGGATGGATGATGTCTCCAAGGACTCTATCATAAATAAGGATATTCCCCTACTCTAGATGTGTCATGTGTGAAAAGGAAAGAGGGATAGCATGATGGGTGGATAAGGATGTGAGATGGTCATAGATAGGAGATATGGGTAAGGAAGGGATATGGGTGGCGACATGATTAGATGGATGATGAAGGTAGATGGATGTAGATAATATGCATAGATAAAAAAAATGTAGATGGGGAGGACAAGGAATATGATAGCAGATGGAGGGGAATATATGCCAAGAGGTGTCCAAAGCAAGGTATACATGTTTTCCCCTAGCTAGGTCAATATCACAAGGAAGATTGAGGGACGAGAGTAAATGGGATATGATGGATAGGATGTGGAAGATAGGCAGATGTAGGAGATGGAGGAAAGGAATGTGGAAGTTGATGTTGCCCCCAATCATGGAAGTAGGCTACATGAGGGATTTACGCATAACACCTATTTGCCAATTTTTCATCATGGTACTTATCCAAGGAGCTTGTTTGCGAATTTTTCACCATTGGAGGAATTATTTTCTCTTTACTATTTTATTTTTTCTTTTTTTTTTCTCTTTTTCTCATTTTCTTTTCTAACTTGTTGGACTAGGAAGTGGATAAAGATAGGGATATGGATATGTTGATTTGAAATATATGTGGTAAAGGAGAGGGATAAAGGAATCAAGCATCAAGGTCTATATGAGGTAATAAGAGCCCATGGGTAAAGCAACCACTAGATATTGGTACTAACCTTTTAGAATGGATGGATTATGTAAGGGGATGTATTAAAGGGATTTGATGGGGGGGATAGGTGGGATAATGGATGGGATACTAGAAATTGTATGGATGGAATGATGGAGTGGATGTGTGATGGGGGAAGGTGTTCATGACCAACATTGGCACATGTGGTGGATGTGAAATGATAGGAGGGTTGATGGATGGAGAATGTGGTGATAATGGAGGCGTTGGGATAGTGAATTTTGGGACATAAGGACCCAAAACAGATTTAGGAGATGGAGGATGTAAAAGATTAGCTTTGGGATTAGAAAATTTGGATGTCTTTAGGGATTTCGTATTTGAAGGCATGGCCTCTTTTTTCTTGGGAATCCACATGGTTTTGATCTTTTCTTTAGTGGGCCTTTGTGGCCATTTGGAGTAATTTGGATTTTGGATTTGATTTTTATCAACATGTCTTTTCAAGGGAACATTAGGAGCTTTAGATTCATGTGGATGTTTGGATTTATGCATTTTTACTTTGGCATCGAAAGTTCTTTAAGTAGAAATGGGATGGGCATGGGGCGATGGATGATGTGGAGAAGAGAGTGATAGAGGTAGGATTTTGATGATGGTGTGTGGATGGAGGATGTGAGATATCATGCATGGAGGGGTGCCTTTGTTGATCTTGATTAGGAGTTATGAATTTAGGATTCTTGTGATGCATGTGAGGGATAGGATAGGATGGAGGGGGTGATTTTGGGATATAAGGACCCAAAATGGACTATGTATATGGAGGGTGTGTGAACTTTGGTGGAGGGATATAAGGACCCAAAGTAGTGGAAATGGATGGTGGATGAATGATGGTAGATTGAGGGACATAAGCATCCAAAATAGACTTAGAGGATGAAGGAGGAATATTGACGGTTGTTTTGAGGAGGGGGGATGGTGGAAAATGATTTGGTAGAACGATGGGAAGTGCTTTTCATTCCTTTAGAAGAGGCTTGCTTAGGATGTATGGAGGTTGTACCAACATCTTTGGAGTGTGATTCTTGGGAGATATATCCAAGACCTTGTGTTCCTGGATGTTCTTTGACCTGGATGGGCTCTAAAGTACCTTTCTCATGAAGCCCTAAACCTTTTCCTTGATAGTTCATGTTCTTGAGCATGTGATATATTGTAGGATGATTATTCTTTTGGAATCATGATACAAGTGCATTATTAGGTAAAGGAGGATGGGTGGTGCATATACTTTGGCTTTCTTCTGCAAGGAGATCACCATGGATGAGTGTAATGTTACCGAGGTGATATAAAAGTGGTGTTGGGGTGACAGGGCTAGGTGGTGATGGAGGATCATGTGATGGAGATGAGGAGGTAGCAGCATCCTAATCATGAGGAATGAGTGGGAAAGGATCGAGAGAGGGATCAGGTGGTATGACAAGATCTGGAACTGGGGAAGCAGGTGGTAAGGGCTCCTAAGATGGAGTGATTGGATCTTGAGTGCAAATGGGATCATGGGATGGAGCGGATGAGCTAGTGTGATCTTGAGATGGGGCAGATAAGATGATGAGATCAAGATTTGGTGGGGGAAAGCGATCATGAGATGGATTTGATGGAATACTACGTTCTTGGGATGGAGTAGATGAGATGGTGGGATATATGTTTGTGTGCTTTGGATTAATCTCTTGGCATGAATCATCTTGTGTGGGATGCATGATGATGGAGGAGAGTTGGAGGGACTCCTCAAGTGGGGGAGATAGGAGGATGGAGGATTCATGAAGGTCGTGGGATTGAATTTTGGTAATATTAGGACTAGGAGGAGTGGATTGGATGTCTCCATTAGATTGGGTGGATCTAGTAATAGAAGATAGGGATTCAATGGACTGAATGGGTGTGACAAACTCAACTATTTGGATGGTGTTAGGAATGGTAATGGCTGATGAGCCAATACTTTGGTGCATTTTGATCATACTTTATTAAATACTTTTCTTATTTTATTATGACTAAATCAAACATTCAGTCTGATTATGGGATATAACATAGACCTTTTTATAACTCAAATATGATGACTATATTATGATAAAAAGTCCCATAATTATTATCTTTAATGTTTTATTAGTCTGATAAATAATTTATGACTTTCTGTGATCATAAAACCTTCCTGCAGCTTCCACTACCAAACTTCCTACAGCCATGTCCGAAATGATGTTTACCTTAGTTAATACTTAATGAATGAATGAATGAAGTAATGAATTGTCTTAAAGATGAACATGTTGAGCTAACCTTCTTCTCCAGGAAAAGGTGGTGAGTTATTTCGCAGGTACCACGATTGGAGGAAGGAATTCGAATTTCACTTGAAGAGTAGAAGGCCAAATCTATAAAGACTGGTTCAACAACGAAAGATGGGGAGTCGATTTTCACTCATCCACCAAGCAGGGAAAATGTTCCAGAAATCCAGGCCAGGCGTTCTACTATTGCACAAATCCAAGGTGATGGCGCTTTAAGACTGCCAAACCGATTTGACTTAGTCCTTGCATTGTCATTCACCTCTTTACTTAAGTTAGTTGGATGTAATAAACACCTCCCAATTTATAAGGGAAGGTTGGTTAGTAGTTAGGATTAGTTTTCAATAAATAGCCCATTCTCCTTCAAAGAATGGGCTGGAAGAGCTTGCTATTGTAATACATTTTTTAGATCAGAAATACAGTAAAGAAAGATTGCTCTATGTACTTGTTCACTTTAGATCAATAAAGTTTATGAAGCTTTTCACCTAATCTATTGTTTATTTTGGCATGACCTGAGGGGACCCACTTAGGAAATTGCCTGTACTTTCATTTTGTAGGATTAGGATAACTGTACTTGCTTTTATAGGAGTTAAATGTGTCTGTTCCTGCAGCAACAGAAATACAATGCTGTTGATTGTTCCTGTAGCCACTAGAAATAGAGTAGTTTTACCTTTCAATTCTGTTTCCAAGCAAGTTATTCAGTAAAGTAATTCCAGAATTTAGAGTTCTAGCATTTTAGAAGATCATGCATGTCTGGAAGGGTGGTTAGTGCATATATTTTGCTGTCCCATTTCAAGTCTACGTCCTTGGGTTGATAAGTAAATGAGGCTCTTTAAACAGATTATAGCTGCTTGTTGTGATGTCCAATCCCTAAGTTGAGGAATTCATATTCCTAGTTATCTAGTTGATTAAAGAACACTACAATGGCAATGATGGGTGTAGGATGGAGGAGGGCCTCATCACTAGTGACTGTACATGATAGAGTGGGAGGGCATGGTTTCTCTTATGTCATGAGTCCTTGGGAAAAATTTGGAAGGGATGTAGGATTAGGTGGGGTGGTGGGAATGGATAGAGGGTTCGAGGTGGATGGAGAACTGGGATTAGGATTAAACATGGGGATGGGATTGGATGAAGGACTAGGAGGAGATGGAAGATTAGGGTTAGGGATTGGAGGATTAGATAAGTGGATTGGTGGATTAGGATTAGAGGTAGAACTATGAGGAGATGGAGGATTATGATTAGATGAGTGGATGGGATTGGATGGAGGACTAGGAGGAGATGGAGGATTAGGGTTTGGGATTGGAGGATTAGATGAGTGGATGGGTGGATTAGGATTAGGATTAGAAGAATGAATGGGACTAGATGGAGGACTAGGTGGGTTATGATTTGATGGAGGATTAAGATATAATGTGGTAAAAGGGGGAGTGATGTAAGAGGGTGGGGATTCTGAATTAGGTTGGGAAGATTGGGATGGTGGGTAATAGTAGGAATATGTGGAAGATATATTAGGATAAAAAGATTGGGATGATAGATAATAGTAGGAAGATGTGGATGATGGATTAGGATGGGAAAATGTGGAATTAAGATACAGATATTGGGATGGGGGATTGTGATAGGAAGGTGTGGATGTTGGATTAGAACAAGAAGATAGAGGTGGTGAACTACCATAGGAAGACATGTATGGTGTGTTGGCATACAAGGATATGGATGATGGATTAGGATAAGAAAATTGGGATGATGGATTAAGATAAGAGGAATATTGGGATGGTGGATTATGACAAGAATGTGTGAGTGTTGGAGTAGGATAGGAAGATGTGGAATTAAGGTATAGGTATTGGAATTGTTGATGGTGGATTGATATAGGGGTTGTGGATGTTGGATAGGATAAAGGTGGAGAGGGAGGACATGATGAATATGTAGATGGTAAGGATACTAGATATCCCTTGTCAAGGGTAGTATAAGGCATGGAGGGATAGTTCAGAGAAATAGTTGGATTTTGGGAGGCGAGTGGAGAAATCTTGCTCGAAATGTTAGCATCAAGGGGATCTATATTACACTCTTCGTGATCAACAAGACTTTCATTATCGTCATCGACGTAGTTAGGATTCCCCTTGACTACTATTATTGGTCATGCGAGAGGGGGATAAGGATTCATGATGGATGATGGAAAGATAAATAGGATGGATTGGAAGAAGATAAAAGGCATGATCTTAAGATGGACAAAAGCTCAAATTTGGATTCACGTCAAGCTTAGATTAGGATCATGTTAAAGCTCAGATTAGGATGATGGGGTTAAAGCTCAGATTAGGATGATGGGGTTAAAGCTCAGATTGAGATTGGATTAAGGCTCAAATTGGAATTGGATCAGAGGATATGATAGGATTGATTTAAAACCAATTTCAAAGGTTTTAACTAGAGGACGTAAGGTGTTGGCAATCAGATTTTTGCCAGATTTGGTAGTTTTCAAAAATTATCAAATTTTGCCATTTTAGGAAACTTCATAGGCATACCTTTGAGAGTCCAATTTTTTCCCAAAAAATACCCAAAACTAAGGTAGGATGAATTTCCAACTAACATCCCAAATCTGAGACATGTGTTTTGAGTTATTAACAAAAACGATTTTTCAAAAACTGGAAAAAAACACTAAATTACGATTTTGAGGGTCAAGATGAAAGTTTGAGGCCCCAAAAATGTGTTGAAGTAAGGTCCAACCAACTCGAGGCTTCTTGAGAATCCACATGCCACCTCATAACACAACCACCTATAAAATTTTAGCCCAATCGGACACCCGAGTCAAAAGTTATGGCCTCCAAAAGTTTCTGCATAAAAATCAAAACCCTCAAAATGAAGCCTAGATGATTGGGATAGATGATTTGATGATGGACACACGATCTAAGGGGGTTCCAACATACTTTTGGAGGATCCGAATGATGAAACAATGATTTTTTTAGATGAGAAGGATGACAACGAGATATTTCATTTGCGGTGAATGACTCAAAGAACAAGAAGGTTATCAGTTACCTGTTTGAGGGTAGAGATGCCTGTTCAAAGGGGGCAAGCCCACCTGTCCAGGTTAGGGCTGTCCAAACAGTGGGCGAGGTTGCCCAAACAAGGAACACTGGGAAAATTTTAACTTAAAAAAGACAAACAACAATTGAGGCAAGGGGGAAGGATACTTAGAATGAGCAAACGAATATCCGAAATGGATAGACGAATAGTCAGAATAGGTAAACGAGTACCCTAGAAAAAGGAGCAACACTTGGAATCATAAAATAGGTTTCCAAAATAGGGTAATGACAAGTGAACGGAGGTCAAACCGGGTTGTTCGGAAGGGCAGGGTTTCCCTTTTAGGACAAGGCCTCCTCTTTTGGTCAAGGTTGCCCAAACTTAGGTCAGGGCCACCCAAACAGGTCTCCGTTTCAACTTAGAGCAAAAAAAATTGGTAATTAGATTTGCTGAATGGATAAATGACCACTCGAAATGGGTGAACGAATGTACGAAGCTGATGAATTGTACTTGGAATGAGAAAATGAGTTCTCGGAATGGGTGAACAAATTCCTGAAATAGGTAAACAACTTCTCAAAACAGGTGAACAACTGGGTGAAAAAGGGGAATGGTGTTCAGAACTAGTAAATGGATATTTGAAATGGATGAACAGATGATCGAAATAAGTTAACGGGTATCCCAGACGAGGGAACAACACTCAAAATTGGAAAATAGGTTCTCAAAATAGGGTAACGACAAGTGAACGAAGGTCAAAAAAGGCAGTTTAGATGGTCAAGGCCACCCCTTCAGGACAAGGCAACCCAAACTTAGGTCAGGATCACCCAAATAGGGAAAACTAGGAAATGTTTGACTTAAGTAAGGAAAAAAATAGTTAAGGCAGGGGGCAGAGTCGCCCCTTTAGGTCAAGGCCACCCAAACTCAAGTCAGGGCCACCCAAACAGTGGGCAAGGTTTCCTCTATAGACTAATCTAAACCTAACTTAGTCAAAAAAAGTAATGGCAAAGGATGAAAACAACAAGTAAAAGGCCAAAACTAACTGACAAGTACTGGTTTTGCATAAGAAAACATTTCAAGCAACACAAGCCTAGTTCTAGTGTTAAGGGTATGGTCAACATGGTTCTCTATCTAGGCTAAACAAGTTTGCTAAGGGTGTCCCTGATATATGCATGGTACATGGGGCCCAAATCGTGAACACCAATCCATCATAAGCGTGAGTCGAGAATAACCAACGAGAGATTAGGAGCTCAGACCAACTCTTCACGTCTATCTAGGCGTCACCCTAGCTTTGATGCTCCACCAATTATGACATGATTGGATTGAGGTATAAATTTTACCTTCCCCCTTTATATACCCTGCCAATATGCGTAGTTGGAATCATCCCTTGGGGTGATGAAATCCCCAAGCAGGTCCCACTAATAAAATGAAAAAAAAAGGGGTAAAAGAAAAGAACTAAGTGAGCTACAATTTCTCTTCACCTAGGATCGCCAAATGATGCAAGGGGATTGGATACATCAGAGCTCACTTTCAAACATGACAAACAAATAATTTGACCATTTTAATTAGTCCTACATTCCTAGTTTACAGAAAATAAAATCACAAGACTATTTAAACCATTTTCTCCACCTGCAATATGATTGTTAGTAGTTTTGTTTCCTATCTTTGACAAATGGAATCTATTTTCTAGACATGTTTGCCTCTGTGTTTTGGATGTGGTCGTCCCTTTATGAACCTACAAACAAAAGGGGTTAAACATAGTGAAAATAACAACACAAATCTTTTATTGTTTGGACAGGGCCGCCCATCTTGGGCAAGGTCACCCCTCTGTGAATCTACAAGAAAACTTATGTTAAAATAGTTAAAACAATCAATAGAAATAGTTTGTTGCTAGGATAGGGCCGCCCCTTTTGGTCAAGGCCGCCCAAACTGTGAATATATAAGAAAATAGATGTTAAAATAGTGAAAAAATCAGCAGAATAGTCTGTTGTTTGGATAGGGCCATCCCTTTTGGTCAAGGTCGCCCAAACCATGAATCTGCAAGCAAATAGATGTTAAAACAGTGAAAAAATCAGTAGAAACAGTCTACTATTTGGACAGGGCTGCCCCTTTTGGTCAAGTTCACCCAAATTGTGAATCTGCAAGCAAATAGATGTTAAAACAGTAAAAAAATTACTAGAAATAGTTTTCTATCTGGATAGGGCCACCCATCCTCCATCCTCTTTTGAATTACATGGAGACTATCAGCCAAATTTTTTTTCGATGAAACACACCCCCAAACACCTGCTTGCTCCACCCCTTGACCATGTTTTTGATGTGTTTAAGCCTATGGAATGTTGCAAGGTGTGACCCTTGGTCTCCTCTTCTTGTGGTGGGTGTAGTCCAGCATGGCACTTGGGCTTCGTGACATGTTTTAACCACCTCCTATGGATCTTAATCTTGTATAAATCTAGCGGTTGTATCAGGTATTAACAAGTCGATCTTTTGGTGCAACGATAGCCACCCGTGCAACAATTGGTATCAGAGACGAGGTCGTAGGTTCGAACCCCATGCTTGTGCTTGGGGGTGGATTGTTGCAAGGTGTGAACCTTGGTGTCCTCTTCCTATGGTAGGAATATTCCAACACGGTTGGGCTTTGTGACATGGTTTAACCACCTCATGTGGATCTTGATCTTGTATAAATCCAGCGGTTGTATCGGGCATTAACAGGTCGATCTTTTGGTGCAATGACAACCGCCTATGCAACATGGAAGACCTTGAACATAGGGGAACCATGTAGAGGGACATTCCACCAAGTAGAAATCTTATTCCTAAAATTTGGATGGGAGTTCCACATAATCTTGAATCTGAAAGGGAATAAACCCACATCAATATGCTCATTTATGACCAACAACAAAGGATTGTAGTTTGAAATTGTTTAGGAAAAATCCAATAGATTATCATTAAGTAAGGAAATATTGTTGGGATAAAAAAGGAATCTATCAAGATGAACCTAAATCAAACCAGCCCCCAGGTGTCTATTAGACCAAGTGTAAGACTGGCCCTGCAAGTCAATATCCACCAAGCCAATATAATTCAAGAAGTCAGCCAAATCAGACATGTTGTCAGAGTAATCAATCAATCCTCCACACTTCAGTGAGGGGTATAGGGGGGAGTTGAAATCACCATCCACCAGCCATTAGGCTCCCTTATTAACTAGAATCCAATCAGATAATTCTTGCTAGAGGGTTTTCCTCGCATTCCTAATATTAGGGGCATAAATGTTAATCAAAAACCAAGAACCCCTAGCATTGGAGAACTTGACACTCACACTATTCCTGCATTGGAATAAATCAAAATTAGTTATCCTAATGGGATTCTACATCATAGATAGCCCACCCAAAGCCCCATCTTCATCACTACAAGAGAAAAGGGCATTCAACCAAATATACCTAGCTATGGGTTCAAAATTAGTTTTCTTCATTTTGGTTTCTTGTAAGAGAAAAATGTCAATCTTCCATTCCAGCACATAATTCTTCAAGGCAAACTACTTGTGGTTTCTATTTAACCCTCTCACATTCCATGAAAGGAATTTCATTTAGAAGCTTTCTTTGAGGACACTTCCAATGCCCTCTATTTACCTATCACAATTTGTTTTCATATCTATATGTTCCCAATTTGTCATTGATTAGGTCTACCAGGTTTGGATTCACCTCCCACGTCTACTTTCTTTTGTCCCTTATTCTTAGGATTTGATCAAAACTCTTCTTCTGTAGTGTGAGCATAAGGCACAATGGTCATCTTAGTCTGTCCAAGACCAAGCATTTCCTTTTTCACTCCTCGAATCTTTCCTTCCTCAAATTCTATAAGCTTAGGGGAAAGAAGTTTCTCCATAGTAACGCTATTCCCCAATGACAATCCAAAGTCAAGTAATGGGGACTTACACACCTACAAAAATTTGGGAGAGGAACCATTGAGCTCCAAAGTAGAGTCAACTGACAACAAATCATCAAGAAAATCTGTCAAGATCACATGGTCAGCAAGCCCAGCCTTAGTTTGGGACTCAATGATCTTAAGTATATCATATTCAAAGGGGTAGTTTTTAGTTGGGACCTCCTTTGTAGGTTCACAAGGGTTGGGGTTGTGTCTAGCCATGCACATGTAGTCCAAAATAATCTATCTAGGTTTAGCACATTTCTAACAATAAATCATTACATTCTCATAGAAAACTTGTTGAGCCCAAGACCCAAATTTGAAATAGAGCTTCACAAAGTTGGGGAAGGTCTTATTTATATCAATGTTGACACTAAAGCGAGAAAAAACTAACCAAGACATGGATTTGGTGATAGAGTCTAAGGTGATGAACTAACCCAAAGAGTCAACAATACTTTGAAATTTTGATTTGTCCTAGTATTCTAGAGGAAGTCCTGGAAGATGCACCCACACAAGCGCCAAATTTTTGATATTCATAGAAGGGTTGAACCTTGATTTCCAATGGCATAAAGACAACCCATGCTTCCATAGACCAAGGGACCCGAAGAGAGAACAATAATCAAATCCTCCTCAACCATGAACTTGAAAAGGAAGATTTCATTGGCCATGGCACAGACACTCACATTTCCCTTCAAACACCATTTCACAGAAGCCCATCTCCTAACCATATCCATAGAGGGTCAGAAAGAGAAGAATTTAATGACCACTATTGTCTCTATAAAAGAAACAATCATGTTGCTAATAGTTTTAGGGATATAGAGTTAAATTCTCAAGATAGAGATCTCTACCATAAGGCAAGGAAAGGAACTATTAGCATCCGGGCTCAAATTATTAAACACATCTTTTAATCCCTTTAAATCTAGAGTGATAGGGATCACAAGCACTTCTACAATAGGCCAATGAAGAATCATGGGATCTGGTGAAGTCATGGTAGGAGGGTCCTCAAAGAGAAAAATCTGGTTCATGCAGCTAGAGTAACACAATAGAAGCAACACAAAATATGGAGGCAAATGAAAATAAAGACATTCTTATTATCATAAAATTCAAGTACATATAGTCGGCCACATCTAGGCATACAGATTCAGCTCACAAGCCTTATTACAACATGCTCAAAGTATAGTGCTCATACATGCAAACGAAAATCTTACAAATCAAATTCTATATACATCCTAATCTACTTCATTGTATTTTTCTACTTTCCTAATTATCCATTACAAGCTTTATATCATGTTTGCGGGTTAAGAAACATTTGCGTTTGCCAAAGATCATTACAATCTCTGATGAAGGAAACGTAACATGTGCAAGAATAGGTCAGCCTTAAATTTGAATTTCTTCCATAGTAGATGCACATGATGAAGTGTGGACCTAAAATCAAGGTTGGGAACTCTCCATGGTACAATCCAAAACACACCGTGACGATCCGCAAGTTACAGGAAGGACCCACGATCGATCAAACTAGTCGTTAGGTTTTGAAATTATTCTGGGGCTAGTTCCAAAATTATCACTCAATCTGAAAGAAATAACTTGTCGTTAAAAGATCCAATCAAGCTGAAAACTTGGAATAAGGTAATTGAACATGTCCACGATGAAACCATAGGTACACAAGATTTGGTGAGAACACGCGAAGAAATATCGGATCTACCAATTTGAACAAGAGAAAGAACAGAACAAGAACAAAACTGAATGAAAATATTTTTGGTTGATGCAAGATTTCCAAGAACCAGGGATTCTTCTACATCAAACATCTAGGGTTAATGAAAAGTGAGTCCCTTACTTTTTGGGGGCCAAAGGTAAACCAATACGGTCTACCTCATCCTAATAAATCCAAGAAGAATCCTCCACTAGTCTACCTTTCCACTTCACCAGATATTCTTTGTATTGTCTTCCACTAGTCGTTCTCCCATCTCTGACATCCAAATTCTCTTTTATCTCGTTTGATTGTTGTTTAGGAAGTTGTTCTTTAAATTTTTCCTTACTATCTTCACTGAATTCTACTTCATGGTACTGATGAAGATCTGCAACATTGAATATAGGTGATATACCCATGTCATCTGGTAA
Organism: Sequoiadendron giganteum; assembly: GCA_007115665.2. Taxonomy (NCBI): domain Eukaryota; kingdom Viridiplantae; phylum Streptophyta; class Pinopsida; order Cupressales; family Cupressaceae; genus Sequoiadendron; species Sequoiadendron giganteum. Next base: position 72,212,281 of record CM021104.1, on the reverse strand, counting down.
CTCTACTTCATATGCATTTCTTGAATCAAATTTCTTCAAAATATTATAGGGTCTAAACTTCCTTATCTTGAGCTTACTGTATGTGCTAATTGGGAATCTTTCCTTCCTCAAATATACCATCACTTCATCTCCAACTTTTAACTCCTTATGTCTCCTCTTTTCATCTACTCGCTCTTTATATTTTTGGTTCATATCTTCCAAATGCTGCTTCACTTGAGTATGCACTTTCTTCATATGTTTTGAAAATTCCTCCACTTCTGTATGCCTTTTATCTTCTTTACTGGTGTGTCACAATTGTGATATACCTCTAGGATAAACTCCAGTAAAAATCTCAAAAGGTGTCTTCCTTGTACTCATGTTCACTAAATTATTGTAGGAAAACTCTGATTGTGCAAGGGCTAATTCCCAACTTCCGGTCTTCTCTCCAACCAAACATCTCAGAAAATTTCCCAAAATCCTAATCACTACCTCTGTATGTCCATTAGTCTGTGGGTGAAAATTAGAACTGAAGTTCAAATTTGTCTTCAAATTCTTCCAAAGTGTCCTCCAAAATTAACAAAAAAAATTTGTATCTTTGTTTGAAACAATACTCCTAGGTAATCCATGCAATCTGACCACTTGTCTAAAAAACAAGTCTACTACATGAACTGCATTTGTTGTCTTCTTTCAAGGTATGAAACGTGCCATCTTAGAAAATCTGTCTACCACCATAAATACAAAATCATTACCTCTTTCTGTCTCTGGCAAACCAAGTATGAAATCCATGCTAATATCCTCCCAAGGTCTTTCTAGAACTATCAAAGGTTTATATAATTCAACATTCTGACTACTCCCTTTTTCAACTTGACAAACTCTAAAACTTTGAATAAATTTCCTAACATCCTTATGAATCTATGGCCAAAATTAGTTCTCACTTACCAATTCTACTGACTTATCAATTCCAAAGTGTCTTGTCGATCCTCCACTATGCTTCTCTTTTACCAAGTTATCCCTCATTGAACTTTGAGGTATACACAACTAATTTCCTCTGAACAACATATCTTCCTGAATGAAATAATCCAACCACTGACTCATATCCTCCAAAACCGATTCTTTACATGCTCTCCAAGGTTCTACAAAATCTAGGTCTTCCTCATACAAGTTCTTCAATTCATCAAAGCCTAATACCTCCACTTTCATCTATGCCAATAAATTCCTTCTACTACTCAAAGCATCAACAACTCTATTTGAATTTCCACTCCTATGTTTCAAAACAAAATTATTTAACTCTACAAGAATTCTATCGATCTCATGTGTGGGTATGTGCAGGATCATGATGGGCCAAAAAGTGGCAATATGTAAGTGATATGATGGCCCATGTGGCTAACATTTTTTTTTTACCCAAAATTGATGAAACAAAAAGGATTTTTAAAAGAGATTCTCGGCTTTCCACCAATATAAATTATGCTTTACTTTTAATTTAATAAATAATTATTATTCATTTTCTATTTGAATTACGACTAAAGTCCTGATTGATAGGCTGATTGAAAAAAATCTATAGCTCTCAAACAGTATCACTTTTTTGAATCCAAAAAATGTGTCACATTCTATGCTTCACATACTATAGGATTAAAAAAAAAAATTGAATTTCATGAATTTTTGACCAAGTTAAGGTGGTCAGACATATGAGTTTTTATATTTTTTAAAATTTGTAATAAAAAAAACATAATTAATTATTTACTTGGAAAAAAATTACAAAAAAATATGCATCACATTGGGACATTATTCCCATACTTACATCTAAAATATTATAAAAAAATATTATCTTTTTATTGTGGCTAGGGTGGTCAGACAGACACCTACTTCTTATTTTTTCCCTGAAATTTAATTACTTCTGCATTGAAATTTCAAATTTTCACCAAATAGATTTAAAATAAAATAAAATAAACCTAGTAGTTTAGAAACTACATTCAATTTGCTACAGATTCTATTCTTACATATTTTTGAAATAATATAGATAACTTATTCAAATTTTTATGTCAAGTTGCCTAACTCTGATTTTTTTAATTTTATTGCCACTTAAGGGCCTATTTTTTCCATGATGATCCTGCACCTACCCTTGTTTTTGATTTAACCTACCTTGACTTTTCAAATACTGCAAAGCCTGATGATCTGTGTACAACACAAACTCCTTAGGCAACAAGTAATGTCTCCACTTCTTCAAGGATTGAACTATGGCATAAAAATCCTGATCATACACTAAATACCTTTTCCTTGTATCATTCAAATTCTCACTGAAATAAGCTACTAGTCTTCCTTCTTGACTTAACACTGCTCTAATTACATTTACACTTGCATCACAGTCTACCTGAAATACCTTACTAAAGTCTGGTAAAGCCAACATAGGTTGCTCAGTCACCTTATGTTTTAACAACTCAAAACTTTTGTCTGCTCCAGATGTCCATCTAAAATCCTTCCTATCTCCTCTCATTGTTTATGTCATAGGACTACAAATAGAACTGAAATTCCTAATGAAATTTCGCTAGAAACTAGCTAATCCATGAAATGATCTTATCTCTCCAATGCTTTTAGGTGTAGGTCATTCAACAATTTCTCTTACCTTCTCAGGATCCATCACTTGAAGAAGTTTGGTCACTTGAACTTGTGCATGCATTCATCCACCATAGTTCCTAGGACTCTTTCATAGCTTCTTTCTCCTCCTCCTTCTTATTCAGAGAGCATACCTATTGAGCAGGAAACTAGTCATTCATTTTCTATTTTGTCAGATGACTAATTGCTAGATATTACACAACTATTTTTTGAGTCACACATTGTAGTTATTCATACCATTCATTTCCCACCATCATTCGTGCCTTTAGAGGTTGCATTTTAGAAGTCTTTAGATTTTTTTGGTCTTGGCATCATTTGTCTTGGTTCAGATACAAAGATTTAGTAGCATCCTTTCAGGGCATCCATCTTCAGGCTTCTTGGTCCTTCACTCTACATTGAGGTTCTTCAACATCATCCTTTGGATTATTTTCTTGCCAAGGGGAGGAACAATTTTTTCCATTCTTGGATCATTTTCTACATCCTACATTGATCTTACACCATTGTGATAGGAGTTCCTTCATTGTGGGGGGGGTCTTCTAGTCTCCTATTCTTTCTCCTATGGAAATTCTTGTATATGTATTGATGAGATAGAAGTTGTATTTGGGGGGTATCATGTAACCCACATTCTATTCTTCTCTCACTCTCATTAGTGCATTACATTCTTTTATTTTCTCTCTTTTTGGAGGGGATTTTTATTCCCATGAGGTTTTCTCCCTTTCTCCTCTTTCATGAGAGATTAGCTTCTTGTGCATGGGTACCTCACCAGCCATTAGGGCATGACCCATTCATGCATCCATTCATGTATTTCTTTATCATAGTTTAGTTTCTCCCTAGTTCATCTTAAGGAGGGTGTTAGAGTAATAAAGTTATCACCTAATTAATTAATTAATCATTAATTAATTGGGTCACTTTATGCTTTATTACACTTAAGCTAAACTTAGAATTTATTTTATTTCATTATTTTCTTTAATGAATTAGTTATTTTTTGTATGATTAAAGACTCTAATATTAGAAAATGTTGTCTCATTCATTCCTATGAGGACACTTGTCATGTTCTAATATAACCCTAATCTAGGGTTAGCTTTCATCCTTTTCATAATGATTGATTTATTGTAATTGTATTTCATTCTCTACGGCAACATATTCAATGTGGAAGTTGTTCACATAATGCATATTGATGTTTTATCATATTTGAGTTGTCGAGCAATAATATCTTTCTTATTCTTCATAGTGTGATAGGTTTATCGATGTAGATGATTCTTGGAGCTGTGGGAGTACATACATCTACTCTAACATGCAAAGCTTCTAGTTGGAAAATCAATATCATAGGAGTACAATTACTTGTAAGACCACATGTATTTTATATTAGTGATTATAAAGAGCACAATAAATACTTCATGCAACTTTGTTTTCAACCATTCTATATCAGTCTTGTTGGTGAAATAAGTAAGAATTTTTTTAATTATTCTATTAGATGATTCTGCCTCACAATTCAAATTTCATAACCCTTTTTGCACTTTATTGATTTGATTGAACTATAAACAAGCCTCAAATTTAGATATTTTAGTGATGTTAATGGGAATAATAATGCAAGATATTATATAAAATGTGCAATTAGAAAACACAAATCAATTATGAGGAAGATAATTAAAATGATGCAGTATCATTATTCAATGGTGTTTTGAGCATTTCCCATGTAACACTCACACTTGAAGGAGGAAAAATCCTCCGCATAATATTTTGGGATATAATAGGTACATAATAATGTAATATTTATTTTATTTAAATTAAACTACAAATTGTATGCATTCCTCACAATAAGCATCTCATCTATAAATAATTTAGAACTTCTATATGCAAAATAAATTTTAGAAATTTAACTGTCCAATACACTTGCAATTCAAGCTATGAGAGCTAGACTCACCTGTATTTAGTGCAAATGCTTCACATCACCTGAAGTGTCCTTTTAAATCCACCTAGCCTTGTTTTATTCAATTTTGTTTTGTCACCTATATCAACCACCTGGAAGGAAGACAAGTGTTATCGATAGATTAAATTGGTAAATTTAAGATATTTGGTGCTACAAATAATTTATTTTCTATTGGATTATATGTTGTGTTGACTACAACATGTTAGCTTGTACAAAGAATAAACAAACATATTAAATTGTTTAATGTTAATTTAATTTCCAATTTAACCTATTGCTAACACTACTAATATATATCAAAAATTATATTTATCATTTTTCCATTCTACTAGAATTGTGAAGAACTGTATCTTCATTCGAATATATGAAAAAATCATATGTCCTAGCATATTTATCCTATTTTTTTCTTGTATTGGTAGTAAATGGCATAAACTAATCTCCCTACAAAAATGCATGTCTTAGACATGATAGCATAATGCCCCATCCCCCATACAATGGAATCACTACGAGATAAGACTAACGAATGAACGCTTAGGTGTGTGTCGTTAGCGAGTGTCATTACTTGTCCTTGTACATCGGAAAAAACATGTTTAAATATGTTTTCTATTTTATCATGCCTCTAACATGCATTTTTTTAGGGATAATAGTCGCACCTGTAGTAATGATAATTAAATTCTAAAAATCACATTGTGCATTGCCATATGGAATTTTATATACCAATCTTTTCTAAATGCACAAATTGATATCTAAAAATGCCAAAAAAATTATAGTAATGATTGATTTATCATTTGGTTTTTAGTTCAATTATAGTCTCCAAAACTCTACAAAGATACAAGTGTCACATTATCGCAAGAAGTTTAAGAATATTGAATAATCCAAATGGAAGATGTCTACTATGCTTAGTTCACTATGCTTGCATGCACTACCTGAAGATAGCCATGCATCATCGTACACACAAATCACTGACCATGGCCAATATTATGGCAAACAAAATTTTGCAGGTTAAGTAGAATAGAGAATCAATGACAATGTACTTGGACTTGTATATATATGAATCAATGAAAGCATATGATAGCTCGACCATAACTTAAAATAATAAAAAAGGGAACATAAGATAGACAAGAAGGATACCAAGTACCACTATCAAACTTTTGTTTAAAACTCGTGTCTCTCAATTAAGACCTAAATGATGAATATTGGTATCATAACCATTGTTCAATAATATTGTAAACTGAACCACTACTTGTAGGGTGATCCCACAATGCTGGTTTATAATTTTTGGGAGATTCTGATTTTTGCTGAAATCACATATTTTTAGAAAATATAATGATTTAAGCCTTAAAAAGTTCCATTTTAAGGATTCCAATTGAAGAGGGTTTGATCGAACCACCTTATATCAAACCCCCTTGGATATAACCCTATTAGTATTAAACCATACCTATAATGAAGTCTCCTTTACACCTATCAAAATGCTGATAAAAAGCCACTTTTGTTTTACCTTTTGGGGGATAAAATTAATTCATTTAAATTTTAGTTTTTTTAAGTATGTAGTCCTTATTATAAGCTTCCCAAAAATTTATTTAAAATGTTGATAAAATGAATGTAGTTTTTTCATTGAAAATCAAGGTCTCTATTCTACACATGTTGAAATATAGCAAATTATCACAAAAAATTTGAAAAATATGAGTGCACCAAATATTGAAGTCCTTGATCCAAAAAAATAAAAATGAATTTTGATACATACAATAAAGTTACGTGTTATATGGTTCGCCTATGTCTGAATTGTAATTAGTTTGACTTTGAAACTTGATTAAGGAAAAAATATTCAATAAAACACTATGAAACCAATTGGAAGCACTGGACATCGTAGCTAAAAAATCTAAATTCAAAAAAAATAGAATTTTATCCTTCATGGAAAAAAAATTATGTGTTATACAGTGAGCGCCACTCCTTTAAAAATGTGTTTACTGAAAAAAACTAATTTTTGAAGGAGATGGAAAAAGAAGTGCAATATGATTCCAAAAAAAATTAAAAAAATATATTTAGAATCTATAGAAAAAATGTCACAAATCACTATTTTCCATCATCTTCAAATTCCTCGCGGTTTAGCTACTACAGGTGTTCAAAAGTGAAGATTTAGTTAGAAAAAATCAGTTCAGTGTCTAGTTTGGCCAAAAACTGTAAACCAGTATTGTGGGATCGCCCTATATAGATGAATGAATATATACATAATATTGTAAGAAACATTGGTTGTAAATCATAGTGTGCATCGGTTATGCAAGAATAAAGGTTGAGAAGTCAACGAAAACCTTTGTGATCACCTCGATTAACAAAAATAGAGCGACTATTCTCTGTACAAAAACACATGTCAGAGGCATGATAAAATACAAAAATGCATAAAAACATACATAGATGCATACATAACATGATGGAATAACATAGTGTAGGACCCGCCAAGATGAGGGATAAAATTGAGGAATTTGGTAAATGAGGGAAACGTTATGGCAATGGAAATGAGGAGATAACGATGTCGTTAAGTTGTGTTTCCCTCATTTTTTTAGTAGTTAGCATTGTGGGTAAGAGTTTTACCATAAAAATCGCCAGCCCAATGTCTTGCATGAGAAGCTATCCCTTTCTCTAGATGCTTCGCACCCACAAGCATTGGAGACTGGCGTGAGTCAAACATGAATTTTAAATTGTAATAAGTATTTTTTTTGAGAAGATGTGTTTAAATATGATAATGCATAAAATAATTGTAGGTTGGAAAATACTTTGTGTTATGAGTTATTTCATTCTACATGCTCAAATATAAATGGTGGAGAGCACAAGGAGGGAGTTGCAAGTGGGGGATACATAAAACTAACCAAATTCACCTGAGGGGTGACTAGCCAATTGGGTTATTATATGTAGAGAGTTCTACTACAATATGTCAGTTGCAGGTTTAATAACATCGAGTGTTTTACAACTTGTAATTTTACAAAATAGTATGAATTTAATCAAAACCTTTTGTGATTAACATAGTAACAACCCAATTGGTGTGTCACCCCTTCATTCAATTTGGTTAGACACCCAATGTTTTCCAACATGAAATTATATATAGACAGTATGAATTTAATGAAAACCTTTTATTTTGTAGACAATAAGAATGTAATGAAGTTCACTCTCAAGATTTATAACAACTCCTAGTTAGAGTAAATAATGCATTCCAATTTCTTCATATCATTGGAACATAGAAAGTATGATAGATCAAAATATAATTATGGGTTAGAATAGTGTTCTTTTAGGATTTTTTAGGTTGTATCTTGAAATGTATATGCATCATCCACATTTCAAAATTGGAGGCAATAGGTACTAGAATGCATGAAATGAAAAAGGAAGTTGCCCTAAAAACACTTGAAAAGAAGTAGACCAAAGTGAATGAGATAGATAATGTGTTGACTGAAGAGATTGTCCCTACTCTTCGGAAGTTGAGGAAGGTGTGTGTGTAGAATGTGTAATGGGAAAATGGCAATGCAGAACTAGAGCAACAAGTATTAGAATGCATAAAATAAAAAAGGAATTTGCTCTTAAAACACTTGAAAATAAGCAGACCAAAGTGAATAAGATAGATAATGTATTAACCGAAGAGATTCTTCTTTCTCTTGATAAGTTGATGAAGGAGCGTGTGTAGTATTTGCAATGAGAAAATTAAAATGTAGAACTAGAACAATAGTTACTAGAATGTAAAAAATGAAAATGTAATCGGCTATAAGACACACTTGAAAAGAAGCAAACCAGTTGAATGAGATAGATAATGTATTGACTACAGAGATTCTTCTTTTTGTTGAGAAGTTGTGAAAGGAGCATGTGTAGTATGTGGAATGGGAAAATGGAAATGCAAAAGTTGAAAAATCAAGAGGTTTTCTATTGAATATGAATTTGTGCAAGAAAATAAAGTGATAGATGATGCTATATGTGGAGTTGAACAAATGAAGTCAAGGATTCTTGAACATAAGAATTCCATGGAACACATAGAATTGGAAATAGATGAAAAGGAGAAGGAAATATCAGATGTCAATGTAGAAAAAGAGAATCAGTTGGGTGGAGACATGAAAGTCCTATGTGAAAAGGTAGACAAGATTTCTAAACAACTTATTAAAAAGAAACATTTGCATTCTCTAATTAGAAAGACACTCTCAAAGCTAATCAAAAGCAACTACAAAGCTACATAAGAATATTCAAGACATTGAAAACTCTATCCAAGAAATGGATGTTATCGTCCTAAGGGTTGATGAGGGAGCAACTTCTCCAAAGCTTAAAGTAAAACATATAAAAAAGAAGTTAAAAGATCATGAAAAGGAATACCAGGGGTTGTTAATAGGTAAGAGTAGTGGGGATGAGGAAAATGTGTCAATTATCAATTTGAAAATGAAAAAGCAATAGTCGGATGTGTTGAAACTGAAGCAAAGCAACTAAAGACTATAATTAACCACTTAGAAAAGGAATTAAAAGATAAGAAGAATATTTTACTATCAAAAGAAAAGGAGGTTAATTAATGTTGTTGAGAGAGAGTTACAATCTAATAGAAAGGAAGTTGAGAAAATAAATGTATAACAATGGAAGGTGTTTCTTATGAAGGAGGGTGCATGGAGAGATTAGAAAATGAGCATTTGAAAGAATCTAAGGGAGTTCAAAAGTTGCAAGCTAATATCAGGCACCTCAAGACTAAATTAGAAAATTTTCAATTTAGTAATAATGATCTTGTAGAGCATTTTAAAATATTAAAATTGAAACTTGTTATTACACAACTTATAAAAGCTTAAATTGTACATGAATGGTAAATGTTGAAGGTTCCTTTCATTACACTCCTACAATGTAATTAAAAAAAGGTGTTAATTTCATTAATACTATTTTGCAAAATTGTAAATTGGATAACATTGGGTGTTATAAAATCTACAACCCGCATACTATTGTAAAACCCTTTACACATAACAACCTAGTTGGTTATTCACCCCTTTGCTCAATTAGGTTAGAATGTATGAAATGAAAAGGAATCTATTATAAAAATACTTGAAAAGAAGTAGACCAATGTGAATGAGACAAATAGTGTATTGACTGAAGAGATTGTTCTTGCTCTCAAAAAGTTGAGTAAGGTGCTTGGGCAGTATGTGGAATGGTAAAATGGAAATTCAAAAGTGGATAAACGCAAGAGGTTTTGTATTGCATAAGAATTTGTGTAGGCAAAGAAACTGAGAGATGATGCTATAGGTGGAATTGAAAAAATGAATTCACATATTCTTGAACTTAAGACTTTTATGGAATAAATACAATTGAAAATATATGATAAGGAAAAATAAATATTTGATGTAAGTGTAGAAAAAGAGAATCAATTGGGTGGACACATGAAAGTCTTATCTGAAAAGGTAGACAAGTTTTATAAAAAATGTTTTAAAAGAAACATTTGTATTCTCTAATCATAAAGATGCTCTCAAAGTTGAGGAAAACATGGTTGCAAAGAAACATAAAATTATTCAAGACATTTAAAACTCTATCGAATTCAATATTTACGTGTAGAGGATTTTACAACAGTATATGGGTTGTAGGTTTTATAACACCCAATGTTATCCAACATGCAATTATATATAGACAACATGATTGTAATGAAAAGCTTTAGTTTTTTAGACAGTAATAATGTAGTGAAGTTCACCTTCAAAATTTATAGCAACTCTTACTTAGACTAAAAATTGTATTTCAATTTATTCATATGATTGAAAAACATATGCAAAATATAGTTGTAGGTTAGAAAAAATGATGTGAGTTGCCATTTATTTAATTTTGTACATTCAAAGTTAAGTGGTAGAGAGCGTGGGGAGGAGTTGTAGGTGCAGTATACACAAATCTAACCAAATTGAGTTGATGGTGACTAACCAATTGGGTTGTTATGTGTAGAGGGTTTTACAACACTATGTGGGTTGCAGGCTTCATAACACCCAATATTTTCTAATTTTATTACATTCTTATTGTCTTCAAAATAATTTTTTCTCAAGAAAATCATAAAACAAAGCAACTGAGGTGAGGAATGACTAACCAATTCAGATCTTACTAATAAACGGTTTTAAAACATAATGTGGCTTGCAGGTTTCACAACACCTAGTGTTTTGCAACCTAGAATTTTACAAAACAATATGAATGTCTTGAAAATATTTTGTTATAATTTTAGATAGTATGAATGTAATGAAAGGCACATTCAAAATTTATAACAAGTCTTAGGTAGAGTAAAAATTATGTTTCAATTTCTTCATATGATCCAAATATACATGCATAGTATAGTTGTAGGTTGGAAAACACAGTGGGTGGTGAGTACATGATTTATGAAACCTCCAACCCACACTATTGGAACACAATAATCTATCAAGAGGGAGGGGGTGAATCAGTAGATATTAAAATTTTAACCCTTTAACCTTTAGTGTAGACTAATCTATTGAAACACTTAGTGTGTAGATTAAAACATGAAATATGGAAATCTAAACAAGAACACAAGTTAACAACTCATAACACAAGATATACGTGGAAAATCCAAGATGGAAAAAACAACGGTAAGAAATGCTACTAGGAGCTACTGTCCTAATCTAGCCTCATAATCCAATGTTTAGTTACAATTATTTAATGGAACCAACCTTAAGGAGACATCAATTCCCTAGTTTTAGGAGCACCTACTCCAAGGAAGCACCCACTCCCTAATCTGAGTACCTACCCAGATATCTAATGGAACCCCACCTATCAGATTTATAATCAAAGATATAAAATTTTTATTACAATCCTATGTTGCAACCTATTTACAATTGCTCAATCCTTTCTTGTTGTCTTTGCAACACTTTCTTCCCTACACACCCTTCTCTCTCCATCTTACACACACTCTTTGTTCCACAGTCAATAATTGATCTTTTATTTTGTGTAGTTTCTGACCAATGGTGATTGCCTCAAGATTCTCTACTACATGTAGATCTTCTATTAGGTTTTCAGGATATCTTCTACACCGCCATACTCCTGCATTGAACCGCACCATTAAATTTTTGCGTAGAGAATTTTTCATCTTAGTCTCTTTGTCAAACGCTAAGATTGGATATGCATTTAATTTGTTCTATGTTTATTCGCTTCAACCTAATCTTTATAATCTTAACAATTTGTCTCACCACTTAGAAGATCAAATTTTCCATCATATTGGGGTGATCCCACAATAGTGGTTTATAATTTTTGGCCAAACTGGACACTGCAATTATTATTTTTAACTAAATCTTCATATTTGGGCACCTATAGCGACTAAACCATGAGGAATTTGAAGATGATGAAAAATAGAGTCTCATCACATTTTGTATGTAGATTCTAAAAATATATTTTTCAAAATTTTTGGAATCAGATTACACTTTTTTTTCCATCTCCCACCAAAACTAGTTTTTTTCATAAAACAACATTTTTAAAAAGTGACACTCACTGTATACAACATAACATTTTTTGTATAAAGGATAAAATTCTATTTTTTTCAAATTTAGATTTGTAACTATGATATCTAGCACTTGCATTTGGTCTCATAGTTTTTTATTGAATATTTTTTCCTTAATCAAGTTTCAAAGTCAAACCAATTGCAATTCAGACATAGGCGGACTGTATACAACATAACTTTTTTTGTATGTATCAAAATTCAATTTATTTATTTTTAGTGGATCAAGGACATCAATACCCAGCCTCAACGTATTTTTTAAAATTTTATTTTGATAATCTTCTATTTTTCCACATGTGCAAAACAAAGAGCTTGACTTTCAGTGAAAAACCTATGTTTAATAAAACTAAAAAACCACATACATAATAAAACCAAAACATATTAAAATTTAATTCATTGCATAGCTCTTTCTGAGAACTACCATCTTCTAGTTGGGTTTGTGAAGTATCCTCCATTTTCATCCTCAACCCAAGCTTTGAAGGGCAAAATTCTGCTAAAATTTGGTGGAAGAGGGGGAGAAGGGAAAAAAAGGGGGATTCGAGCGAACCCCCCTTTGAACGAACCCCCCTTCGCTCGAAAGGGTGAAGCGAACCCCCCTTTTTTTTGAATTCCCCATAAGGGAATGTGGCATCACAGGTTTTGAGCAAACCCACCATGCAAAAGGGGGTTCGCTCGAACTAGGGGTTCAACCAAACCCCTCTTTTGGGTTCATGCGAACCCCCTAATTCAAACAAACCCTTTAAAACATGAAATTTTCAATGCATGAGAATTTTCTCAAATTTCCTTCCTCATAAAAATTGTACACCACTATTATGGGTTTACCCATTGGCCATTGGTGTAGTTGAGCCAATTAACTTTAAGCATAGCAGGTTTCTAGCTTGAAACCCTATTCACATGGACTTGATCGTTGTAGTTTTACATATTTAAATCTGGTTCATATCGATCACAAGTCTTCACGCCATGATCCTACTATATTTGTTCATCTTAGCATATCTTTAAAATGTTGTCATCAGATGAACCCTTATTTAAATCTCCATCATTGATCTTTCCATTCATGGCCATCACATATCGCTACTCTTCATCAAATTTTCAATTCACAACAACAATGTGAATTGATGCAGCGATCACTGTTGGATCATTCGCCAACCAATCTACACCATCTCCTGCTATACCACTAGTTGAAAGCATGGGCCCCCAAAATCTCAACAGGCTAGCGGGTTGCTTCCACCTATTCACCTTCCACATCCATCACCTACACCTTATCGGCATGTCAAAGAGACTATTTATTTCATCTCGTTGATATTCATCTTTCTCCCCCGATGGGGTGCCTTCACATTTGCACCATTTGATCAACCTTGTTCAACTATTTCTTCACTACAATACCGCATAATACCACTTTACCTCCATCCATGTAAATGACCATTACGATGTTCGTGGGTTATCGCTATACCGTAAACCTCCTACATGGACTATCATGGGATTGCGGGTTATATGTTGCCATATTGCAAAACCCTTTGTCGAACTATCACAGGATAGTAGGTTCTATACTGGAAAAACAATTTTAAACCTCCACGGTGTTGCGGTGTACCGCCATACTACCAACTACCATACCATCGATCCTTCATCGAATTGTCACGGGATAGCGGGCACCGTCTGATCTCCAAGGCTTTTTCTCAGCCATTGATCAAGTTGGCATCTCCATGTCAAAGGGACTTTGAAGTGACTCGTCTTGATATGGTGTAGTCTTCCCAATACAAACAGATGGGTATTGCCAACATAGAATACTAGGTGAAGGGGCCAAACATGGAATGACTTAAAATACATAAGTTGTAACTTATTTGATTGATAAACTCCAACAAGTAGTCAACATAAAAATAGAAATTTTGTCAAGGCACCATGAGTGCAACCCTAGGATTTAACTAGTAAACCCTAATTTTGGCCGAGAGGGTACATAATTCAATTTTGGGTGCATTAAACATCCTCTGGACTTGCTCATCACATTTTTGAGAAGCTCTCAGAAAATACATGTCAAATCTAGCCTTTGATTTTACTTTTGAACACCAAAAGAATTCATTGCAACACCCTGACAAAATTGCATGACAGCAATGTAACATCATGAGCAACTTTTACAACTTACACTCCATCTTCCAGAACTAGATCCACAGCATGCCATATCTCACCTTAGACAATAATAACATTTTTATGTCAATTCCAACACACCCTTCATACAAGACCAATTTCATCTCATTCCTAATCCCCTTTTTACATCAATGACAACAATATGCTAACAATATCCCCCTTTTTCGTTGATGGTAAAACTAAATTCTCATACCAATCAACTAAATGGTCTTATACCAATATAAGTATGTAACATTAAAGCCCTATATCAATTGAACCATTACAACAATTTATTCACCTTTTGACATACATCTCTTCTTTGTTCACTATGCTCCTATTTTTTGCACCCCCTTTGTCATTGATGGAAAAACTAAATGCTCATACCAATAAACTAAATGGTCTAATTTACCAATTGAATTTTGTAACATTAAAGCCCTATATCAATTGAACCATTACAATAATTTACTCACCTTTTGACATACATCTCTTCTTTGTTCACCATGCTCCTATTTTGAGCATTTTTTCACATTTCTCCCCCTTTGATATCAATGGAAAAGGGTAGACTTCCCTTGACAATATAGTACCCCTTTGACAAACAATTCAAAGATAAAAGTGGGAATCTTGGCCTATACAACCATCAAGTCATTATAAATTTGTAAAACTAGTTTACCTGACTTGATCTCTTCCTCCATTTCGAGGGATGAATGAAGTACAAGTGAAGTCCCCCCTGGAATCATGCCCTATCACTAATAATTAGTGATATGATGTGGGAGCAATGACTCCCAACTTTTTCCTTAGATATTAAAATTGCTCTATAGGGAGAGGCTTGGTGAAAATGTCAACTACTTGTTCTTTAGTGGGAACATACTCCATGTTGATCTCCTTGTTTGCAACCTTCTCTCTGATGAAGTGATACTTGATGGGTATGTGCTTAGTTCTAGAGTGCATCACTGGATTCTTTGATATGATTATGGCACTCAAGTCATCACAAAGAATTGAGATAGGCTCTTTGTACTCTACCTTGATGTCCTTAAGTGTTTGCTTCATCCATAGGATTTGAGTACAACATGTTGTTGCTACTACATATTATGCTTTTTCAATGGATAGAGTAACTGATTCTTTCTTTTTTCTCATCCAGGAGACCAATTTATTTCCCAAAAATAATGTGCCACCACTAGTGCCTTTCTTGTCATCTACGCTTCCTGCCCAATCTGCATATGTGTATGTTGTTGAGCTGAAATCCTTTCTCTTGGGATACCACAACCCATAATCAATAGTTCTTTTGATATATCTAAAAATTATTTTCATTCCATTGACATGAGACTCTTTAGGTGTAACCTAAAACCTTGCAACTAAACATATTGCTTGCATAATATCTATTCTTGATGCAGTTAAATACAACAAGCTACTAATCATTAACCTATACAATGTCGAATTTGCATCTGGTGATTCATCTGATTTTCTTAACTTACAACTAGTTATCATGGGGATACTAACTGGTCTACTATCCTCCATACCAAAATTTTTAAGCATTTCCGTAGCATATTTTATTTGACATATAAATATCCTATTATCAGTCTAAAAAAATTGTAAACCAAGGAAAAATGATAACTCCCCTAACATTGACATCTAAAATTCATCTTGCATATGCATAGAAAATATTTTACACATTCTATCATTGCTACCTCCAAAAATGATGCCATCTACATAAACAACAATAATAATCATGTTCTCACCTTTTGATTTGAAATACAAATTATTATTTGCACATCCTTTTTTAAATCCTTGTTGCAGAAGATATTGGTCTAATATGGAATACCATGCTCATGGTGCTTCATTTAGACCATACAATGCATTTCTCAATTTGCACACATAATCCTCTTCTTCTAAAATTTGAAAACCTTTTGGTTGTTTTTAATGTAAACTTCATCTTCTAGGTTTCCATTCAAGAATGCAGATTTAAAATCCATCTGATATACTTTGAATCCCTTGTAAACAAAAAATGCAAGAAACATTCTTATTGCTTCTAATCTAGCTACTGGTGTAAATGTTTCTTCAAATTCAATGATTTCAACTTGTGTGCATACCCCTTGCACACTAATCTTTCCTTATTTCTTACTATGGTTCCATCTTCATTTAGTTTGTTTTTAAACAACCATTTAGTGCCAATCACAATTTTGTTTGGGGGTCTAGGAACCAACTCCCATGTTTTATTCTTTTATATCTAATTTAGCTCCTCTTCCATGACCTTTATCCATCTCTCATTCTTGTTGGCTTTAGTAAAAAAATTGGGTTTAATTTGAGACGGGAGAGAAAAGTTCACCTGTTCTTTATTCTTTGCAAACCTTCTCCTCGTCAGAACTGCTTCATTATTGTCCCCAATTATTTGATCTGTGGGGTGATATTTTTTAACATACTTTGCATTGGCCTTTTCAACTTCTACTTCCTAAGATTATTTTTCTTCATGAGTGGTTTTTGGTTCATCAAATTCTGGTTCATCATCAAAATTATTCTCATCAAGTTTGATATGCTTTAATTTCTCATCAATTTTGGCATTGATACTTTCCACAATATTGCTTAGCCTGGTGTTGTAGCACTTGTAAGCTTTTCTCTAAGTAGAATATCCTAAAAATATTCCTTCACCACTTATTGATTCAAAATTTCCCAAATTCTCATCTTCTCTTTTGATATAGCACTCACTGCCAAACACTTTGAAGTACTTCACGGATGTAGGTTTGCCATACCACAACTCATAGGGGGTACTATCATTATATGCTCTGCTTTGAACTTTGTTAAAAATATATACTATAATATGAATTACTTCTCTCCAAAACATATCAGCTAATCTAGCCTCTTTTAACATTGTTCTGGCCATGTCCCGCACCACTCTATTATTTCTTTCTACACTCCATTCTGATGTGGATTTCTTCGCACTGAGAATTGTCTCTTGATTCTATGTATCTCACAATATTCAACAAATTCACCTGAGATAAATTATCCTCCTCTGCCTGATCTCAAACATTTAATTCTTCTTCCCAATTATTTTTCAACCATTTTTTGAATACCTTGAATCTCTCAAAGGCTTGGTACCTGTCTCTTAGAAATGTTACCCAAGTTATTCTTGTGTAACCATCAAATAGAAACATAAAGTACCTTTCTCCTTGTAGTCCACATGTCCTTATAGGTCAACACCAATCAGTATGAACCAGATGTAAGGGCTTAGTGGTTGAATATTCTTTAATTAGGAAACTAGCCTTTGTTTGCTTTCCCCGCTAACATTCTTTGCATATGACATTTACAAGCTTGGTAATTTTAGGCATGTGTCTAACCAAACCTTTTGAACTTACTTTCACCAAATTATCAAATTTTATGTGGCCTAATCTTGTATGCCATAACCAACTTTCATCTGCTTGTCCCATTAGACAACTTTGACCTTTTACTTCAGAAAGGTTATAAAGATTGTTGTCATTTTCCAATCCTTGTGCAAATTATTTTCCATCATTTCTAATTTTGCAACCTTCAAAATCAAATGTGACTCTATAACCATTTTCACACATTTTACTTACACTTAACAAGTTGTGTTTCAATCCTTCCACATATAAAACATCTTTAGTTTGGTTTTTTTCCATCTAGGCTCAAGATGCCTTTACCACATATCTTGACTACAGTGTTATCACCCAAACTCACAGATCCCCATTACATTTCTTGAGTTTGATGAATTTTCTTTTGTCTCCAATCATATTCTTGGACCAACCACCATCTATTACCCATATTTTTTTCTTTTTAGCATGCAAAGTTGTTTGAGCAGTCATTGATTATGCGAAGCTTTCTCCTTTTTCTTTCCATACCTTCTTAGCTTTCTTTTCAATCTTTTATGCCTTCTCCTCCTTGTTTTTAGATTATTTGTTTGACTTAAGAGGTAAATCTTTCTTTTTCTCATTCTTAACATTTGGTCTTGTGAACTTTGTTATACAATTTTTAGCTATATGACCAAAGTTATTATAGTTGTAACAAACTACATTCATATCCACTAAAGGATCAAATGGATTCTTTCTTACAAATTTTGTAGTCCTCTTAGGAATGACTCTACATTCTCTAGCCCTATGACCAAATTGATTACACGTATAGAAATATCCATAGAAAAATGAAGAATTTCTGGTCATAGCATAATGTTGAGTTGTATGAGGTGATTTTCTTTGTCTTGGCCTCCTTGGATCATGCACTCTTGTAAATCCATCAGCATGAGTCCTTCTAAAATTCTTCCTTTTCTTCTGATTATTAGGATCAGATTGGTTATCCTTCTTATCTACAACAAGATTATTTTCTTCTTTAGCTTTCTCTAACTCTGTAGATTTCTCTTTGAGTTCACTCCCTTTGCAGTCAATTTCATTGACAGATTTAAAAATTTCTCCTACCCTAAATTATTCATATAATTTTGCAGACGCATCAACAAAAGAGCTCTTCCCTTTCTCCAATCTTAAGCCTGATTTCTCCTTGTTAGCTGGATTTTGTGTACTTAGCAATTCATCCATAATTTTAGAACCACCTTTCAACTTCAGCCCTTTTTCAACATGATCCTTAGCTTTCTCCAAATCCTTTCTCAAGGCAATAATTTATGCCTCAAGCTTCATGCATCTATCCATTTCATATTTTAATTTTTCTTTCATTATATCTTGCATTCTTTTGGCTTCCTCCACTTTAAGTTTCAAACCAACCACCAAGTGATTAGATCCCTCAAGATCCTTTCTTAGTTTATTTGAATCTTTTTGTGCAAGTTTCTTCTACTTTAAGTTCTCCTTTTTCAACTATTCAATCTCATCTTTGATATCATCTATCTCATCTAGGGCGCAGATAAGTTCTCCTTCCAAGTTAACCTCTCCTTCACCATTTTCACCAAGGTCTTCAAATTTTCCTTCCTTTTGTCTCTCAAACTCTTTTTCCATGAAAATAAACTCATTTTCTCTCACAAAAAAATAATAGTTGTGTTTGTCATCTGAGCTATTATTGTCATCTAATACATCACTATCCTCTTGGATTATAGACTCTTCTTCTATTTTTGAAAGCTCCTTCTTTTAGGGTAGTAGTGTTTCCTCATTTTATCATCTTTCTCATGCTCAAAATCTTTCTTATTGTAGGGACATTTAGTAGAAAAATGGCCTACTAAATAACACATTCAAATCATTTAAAGGGAAACTTACCTTTGTAGTTGCCAAATACTCTTCTTAGCCTCCTGATGAAGTTTTCCTCTTCTTCATTACTCTCATCATTCTCAGATGTGATCATCTCAACCTTTTCTTTCTTAGGAGATACATCCTTCTCCTTGTTGGCAACCTTGAAGGCAACCTCCTTCCTAGATGGCTCTCCATCTCCCATCCTCATTTCATAGTAGTGAATATGCCATGTAGCTCACGAAGAGTGAGTTTATCTATTTCTCTTCCTTCCTCTATTGTAGAAATCTTAGAATCAAATCTAGTTGACATTGACCTTAGGAATTTTAGTATAATTACATCTTCTTTTACTTCTTCTCCATATCATTTAATAGAGTTCACTATATTATTGACTCTTAGTTCTAGATAGTATGAAATCTTCTCTTCTTCTATCATCTTTAGGCCTTCCAATCTAGCTCTTAGTATTTGAAGCTTAGCCAATTTTACATTGTCATCTCCTTCATAGATATTTTTCAATGTGTCCCAAACATCTTGTGCATTCTTACAATACACAACATTGCTATGCACAAATCTAGACAAATTGGTCATAATAGCAAACAATGTTTTTTTGTTGTTCTCATAGTCCTTTTTTCTGCAGCATCAATAGGACCATTGCAGGTGGTGTGTATCCATTCACAACAGACATCCACACATCAAACCCTAATGATCCCAAATATCCCTTCATCATTGAGCTCCAAAGGCATAATCAATTTCATCAAACCAAGGTGGCTTGTTTGTAGAGCAACCTTCTTGACTGGCCATTATGTTCACAAATCCAAAAGATCTACCTGAGTTGATTAAGCTTCTCCTAGGGAACCTAGGACTCTAATACCAATTGTTAGAACACAATAATCTACTGAGAGGGGTGGTGAAATACTCAATATTAAAATTTTAACCCTTTAACCTTTAGCGTAGACTAATCTCTTGAAACACTTAGTGTGTAGATTAAAACATGAAATGCAGAAATCTAAACAAGGACACAAGTTAACAACTCATAACATAAGATATACATGGAAAAACCAAGATGGGAAAAACCATGGTGAGAAATGATTCTAGGAGCTACTATCCTAATCCAATCTCACAATCCAATATTCAATTATGATTATTTAAGGGAACCAACCCTAAGGAGACATCGATCCCCTAGTTTTAAGAGCACCTTCTCCAACGAATCACCCACTCCCTAATCTAAGCACCTACCCAAATATATGATGGCACCCCACCAATCAAATTTACACACCCTTCTCTCTTTGTCTTGTACACACTCTTCTACTCCACTCAATCAATAATTGATCTTTTGTTTTGTGTAGTTGCTAACCAATGGTGATTGCCTCAAGATTCTCTACTACATGTAGATCTTTTGTTAGGGTTTCAGTATATATTCTACACTGCCATACTCTTGCATTGAGTCACACAACATTTAATTTTGGTGTAGAGAATTTTTCCTCTTAGTCTCTCTATCAAACCCTAATATCGGATATGCATTTAATTTTGTCTATGTTTATTCGCTCTGCTTTGATCTTCATTGTCTTAGCAATCAGTGTCGCCGCTTAGAATATCAAATCTGCCATCATATTGGTCATTGGTGTAGTTGATCCAATTAACTTTGAGCAAAGCAAGTTTTAGGCTTGAAACCCTGTTCACATGGACTTGATCGTTTTTAGTTTTACATATTTAAATTTGGGTTGTTGATCACCAATCTTCATGCAACGATCCTACAATCTTCATTCATCTCGGCATATCTTTAAAATGTTGCCATCAGATTTACCCTTCTTTAAATTTGCACCATTGATCTTTTCATTCATGGCCATCACATATCGCTACTCTTCATCAATTGTTTAATTCACTATAGCAATGTGAATTGATGCAGCGATCATTGTTGGATTAGTTACCAACTAATCTATAATGTCCCCCGCTAGATTGCTAGCTAAAAGCATGGGCCCACAAAATCTTAGCAGGTTGGCAGGCTACTACCACCTGTTCACCTTTGACATCACCTTCCACATCCATCATCATCACCTTATCAACATGTCAAAGAGACTAGTTATTTTGTCTTGTCAATATTCATCTTTCTCCCCGATGAGGTGCCTTCACATCTGCACCATCTGATCAATCTTGTTCAACTGGTTTCTTCACCATAATACCGCATAATACCACTTTACCATCATCCATCTAAATGAACATTGTGATGTTCATGGGTTACCGCTATACCGTAGACCTCCTTCACAGACTATCATGGGATTGTGGGTTCTATGTTGCCATACCACAGACCCCTTCGTCGAACTATCATGGTCTTGCAGGTTCTATACATCTATACCACTAGCACAAGTTTAAACCTCTGCGGTGTTGAGGTGTACCGCCATACTGCTAGCCAACATACCGTCGATCTTTCATCGAATTATCGTGGGCTAGTGGGCACCATCTGATCTCCAAGGCCCGATCTCAACCGTTGATCAAGCTATTGTCGTCATGTTGGAGAGACTCTAAAGTGACTCCTCCTTATATGGTGCAGTCTTCCTGATACATACACACAAACGTCGCCAACCTAGAATACTAGGTGAACAGGTTGGTCATGAAATTACTTAAAAGACATAAGTTGTGACTTGTGTGATCGGTAACCTCCAACAAGCAGTCAACATCAAAATAGGAATTCTATCAAGGTCACATGACTGCAACCCTAGGATTTAACCAGTAAACCCTAATTTTGGTCGAGAAGGAACATAATTCATTTTTATGCGCATTAAATGTCCTCTAGACCCACTCATCACATGTTTGAGAAGCTCTCAAAAAACCCATGTCAAATTTGGCCTTTGATTTTACTTTTGAACACTGAAATAATTCACTACAACACCATGAAAAAATTGCATGACAACAATGCAACATCCTGAGCAACTTTTGCAACTTACGCTCCATCTTCTAAAACTAGATCGACAACATACCATATCTCGCCTTAGACAACAATGACAACATTTTGACGTCAATGCCAACACACCCTTCATACATGACCAATTATATCTCATTCCTGATGCCCTTTTGACATCAATGAAAACAATATGCTACACACACAATGTTGTAAAACCCTCTACACACTAAACCAAATGAAAACCCCTTTTCGCAAGGAAAGCCCTTGGAAACCCATAAGTGAATACCCCTTTTCACAACGAATACTCATTAAATTCTTCACAGTCCCTAGGCAGGATGGTGAAATGTCATATTTTTGCCAAATATACATACTTGCCAACTAGTTGCCCACACCTATCACATGTATTTTGGTAGGGAGAATGGCTGCTCTGCTTTGGCCTCTGAATGCCTACAACTCCCTTCCGAGCTCCCCAACAAACTTCAAAATGTGAATGTCAAAGATGGTGGCATTATGGGATTTATGTGGCTTTCAAAACATATAATTTAATTACATAATCCACATTGTGTTTTCCAACCTAATTATATATTATGTGTTAGTTCAGATTTCTCTAAACATTATTCCAGAACTATTTCAATTATAGAAAATAAATGTAGGCTAGATTTCCATAATAGGTTGTCAATTATTTCATTTTACTTCCTCAAAAAGTTCTGGAGTGAACATTAAAATCGAAAAATTTAAAAACTCTCAATAAAAAAGAACATAAACAACTTTGCATATTAAATAAAAACCCCATTTTGCAAGGAAAGCCCTTGGAAACCCATCAATGAATACACCTTTTCACATCAAATACCCATTCAATTCTTCATAGTCTCTAGGCAGAATGGTAAAATGGCATATATTTCTGGCAAGTATACACACTTGCTAGCTAGTTGTCCGCGCTTGTCAAATGCATTTTGGTAGGGAGAATGGTCGCTCTGCTTTGGTCTACGAACACCTATAACTCCCTTCTTGGCTTCCCAACAACCTCCAAAATGTGAATGTCGAAAATGGTGATGTTTTGAGCTTTTTTGGCTTTCCAAATACATAATTTTAAAACCTGTCAATGGTGCGATGTTTTTTCAACGACAAAACACGTGACAACACTCGAAACGACACACGCCTAAACATCTATCAACGTTCGTCCGTCAATCTTATCTCGTAATGACACCATCATATGAGAGATGGGATACTATATTATCATGTCTAAGACATGTGGTTTTGTAGGGAGATTAGCTTCTCCCCTATTATGAACTGAATATCCATCATATGTGTTCAAATCAAATGGCATATAATCATCTAAGAAAAGAGTACACATTGCTACCTCTTAATTAAGAATGGAGATGCTCAATGTTCCCCATTGTCATAATGAGGGAAAGGTTACCCAAGATAATGAAGAGGTATGATCAAGGAAGATGTATTGGCATAATAAAACTTGAAGACCTTGACACGATGTTCTAAGAAACACGTTCAAAATTCTTAATGATAGTAAACGTGGGCAGTGGCTATCTAGCCCCGAAAATGCACTGGGGCATGTGATTGGTTTCAGTTCAGTTAGTTATTAATTAACTTTTATCTTATATTTAAAATCGCATCTACACCTCTCGTGTTTTGCTTCTTTTTTTTTTTTTTCAATTTAGTAAAATAAAATGATTAGAAAGAGTTAAATTATTTTTGTAAATGATTTTTTTTAACTAATTTAGTTATTTATAAATTTATTTTCTTTCACATTTAAGATTAAAAGGATATAAATTTTTTAATTTTTAAAATTATTATTATTTTAAAAATGATATTTATTTTATTTTATTTATTAAAACATTTATAAGACTTTTTAAGAATTTAAAAATATAACATAAATTTTTGTTTAAAAATAATATTTTATTTTATTTTATTTTAAATTAATTAATATATTTTATATATTTAATTTATATATTATTCATTAATAATTATTATATTTCATTTTATTTCACAATTATTTTGTTAATTAAATTTTAAAACTTGATATATTTATTTTATTTTATTTATTAAGTGAATATATCAAAATATGAAATATTTTTTTATTCTTTATGAAATCTTTTTTTATTTTGTTAATTAAATTTTAAAACTTGATATATTATAAATGATAGTATTATTTATATATATTTTTTAATTATGTATGTATTGATTTAAATAACTAAATTTATTTTATTTTATAAAATAAATACTTTATTCAATTATATTTATAATTTAAATATTATTCATAATATATAAAATATTAAAATTAAGTAAGTTGACTTATCCAAATTTTTATTTAAGTTATTTTTTCCTTTATTTATATATTTGTGAGTTTTTCTTTTCATTTTCCTTTATGCATATATAGATCAATATTATTAATAAATTTTCTAATAATATTAATCTATATCTTTATTAATAATATTATTTAATATTATGATATTTTAGTTATTATTATGTGTGTTAATATTATTATATATATGTATATGTTTATCTTGCCATTGCATTTCATTAATCTTTAGATTAACACTATTAACAACATTAAGAGTATTATTCTATAACACTTTTTTATTTTTCTTTAACTCTTTCTTTTATATCTATAGATATTATCAATTTGTTACACTATTCCATTTACTTTCATAGACCTTTTTTAAATAATTTAATTTATATGTATGTATGTTTATTTTTTTATTATCAATTCATTACTTTATTCTATAAATTCTTAACTTTCTTTTCAATTGGTAAGTTTTTCTTTTTTCTTTTTTATTCTTTCACATCAATTTAATTTATAATTAATCTATAACTTAATCTATAATGTAATTAATTAATCATAGGTTAAATATATTATATTTTATCTATGATGTAATTGAAATAGTTTAAATTGAGTGAAAGAACTAAATATAATTTAATTTATATTTTTAAAATGATATTTTTATTTTATTTATTTTTTAAATTTTATTAAAATAAATATATAATTTTTAAAATATAAATTAAATTATATTTAGCTCTTTCACATCAATTTAATTTATAATTAATCTATATTTCAATTGCATTATAGATAAAATATAATATATTTAATCTATGATGTAATTAATTACATTATAGATTAAGTTATAGATTAATTATAGTTTAAATTGAGAGAAAGAACTAAATATATTTTAATTTATATTTAAAAATATATATTTATTTTTATTTTATTTTGTTAAAAAACATATATAAGATAAATTCTCAAAAAGTCTTATATATGTTTTTTAACAAAATAAAATAAATATATCATTTTTAAAATATAAATTAAATTATATTTAGTTCTTTCACATCAATTTAATTTATAATTAATCTATAACTTAATCTATAATGTAATTAATTACATCATAGATTAAATATATTATATTTTATCTATGATGTAATTGAAATATAGATTAATTATAGTTTAAATTGAGTGAAAGAACTAAATATAATTTAATTTATATTTTAAAATGATATATTTATTTTATTTTGTTAAAAAACATATATAAGATAAATTCTCAAAAAGTCTTATATATATTTTTTAACAAAATAAAATAAATATATCATTTTTAAAATATAAATTAAATTATATTTAGTTCTTTCACATAGATTTAATTTATAATTAATCTATAATGTAATTAATTATATAGTTTATCTATGATGTAATTGAAATATATAGATTAATTATAGTTTAAATTGAGTGAAAGAACTAAATATAATATAATTTATATTTTAAAAATGATATATTTTTTTTTATTATTTTGTTAAAAAATATATATAAATAATACTATCATTTATAATATATCAAGTTTTAAAATTTAATTAACAAAATAAAAAATGATTTCATAAAGAATAAAACAATATTTCATATTTTTTTGATGGAGAGCTGCCAATCAAGGAAGGCCACCACATAAACGATTTAGGAACCCGATACATCCACGTGCCAAATTCGCCCAAGGCACAATCCTGACCTCATCCCTTATATAAATATATCAAGTTAAAAAATTTAATTAACAAAATAATTGTGAAATAAAATAAAACAAAATAATTATTAATGAATAATATATATATTAGATATATATAATATATTAATTAATTTAGAATAAGACAAAATAAAATATTATTTTTAAACAAAAATTTATGTTATATTTTTGAAATTCTTAAAAAGTCTTATAAATATTTTTAATAAATAAAATAAAATAAATATATATATATAAGTAGGAGGTTTCTTCCACAGCCTGTCAAATTATGATATTGCTATAGGATTTGTAGTTTTGTCCCTGAATATCATCAATATATATATATATTATGATATTGCTATCAGGATTTAATTGTGTAGTTTTCGAGTCAAACTCATTGATCCATGATTCATTGAAAACTACACATCGAATCATGAATCATGGATCAATGAGTTTGACTCGAACACTACACAATTGAATCCTGATAGCAATATCATAATATATATATATATTGATGATATTCAGCACAAAATACAAAAAACGCAGAATTTTAAATATAAGATAAGAGTTAATTAATAATTAACGAACGTAAATTTCTGACTGACTCAAAGATTATGCCTACCCCATACCATGCATCCATGCCCCGGTACATTTTCGGGTACATTTTCGGGGCTCGGTAGCCGCTGCCGTAAACGTGATACCACTGAAAGCTCACAAGACTCGAGAGTCATCACGTCTCTGAAGTGTGTAGGACGCAGCAGCTGCAAATCACATGGCGAGCAAGACCTGAACGCTACGGTCGAGTGGGTAATCAATTGCACGACCATATGCTCGACTTTTATCTGTTTCACATTGAAAATGTTGACGTAATACCACGGAAAGCTCAGACGAGTTGTCACATCTCTGAAGTGTGTAAGACGCACAAGGTGCAAATCACATGGCGATAAGACTTGAACGCTACTGCCAAATGGGTAATCAATTGCACGCCATATGCAAAACCAAGCCTTGCTCGACTTCAATTGAAAATTCATAATGAGTGTTGACGTAACAACACAGAGAGCTCACACCTGTTGTCACATCTCTGAAGTTCGTAGGACACACAAGCTGCAGATCACATGGCGAGCCAGACCTGAACGCTACTGTCAATCGGACGACCATAATGCAAAAGCCTTGCTCGACTTTTATTTGTTTCGTACAGAAAAATTTATTGGTTGATAACAGGCAACCAGTCGAAACGTGGAAAGAACCATATAACAGTTGGAAAGAGGATAGGGGGGCCTCGTAATCGAAAGTTCTTTGACTAAATTTTCATCGCCAAAATGCTTGTGGGTCGCAGATTACAGTAGAGATAGATGCCTTGCCTACCAAACTGCTAACTTAAATACAACTATTTTCTTATTTGTTTTCTCCCAACATCCATTCAATCCTCTGGAATGATGGACCATAAATGCTATATATATTAAAGGAACTTTATGATGAGTTGTTGAAGCATTAGTGGAATAGAGGGGCCAGTAGTTATGCAGGATTCAAATATTGTGCAGTCAATTGTGGCACTGGCTATGCAGCCATGCCATGCATCCAATGGCTGTGCCATGATTAATCTCTAGTCTGTAACTCTACAACCTCCAAGTCATGTCCACCTTGCGTCGGCACTGTCTATGCAGGTGACAATTTGGGCAGTGGCTATCCATCACCCAAAAGAGCATGTTGCATCTGATGGGTATGTTGCAGCTGCATGCTTAAATAATAACGGTCTGTGAAATTTGTGGGGAAAAGTGATTTTTGACCAAATATTTTTTTAACTTGCATTTATTTCATTACCATTTTCAATAGCTTAGAACTTAGAAAAAAAATGCAATGATTAATTATAAAACCCTAATATTTTTAGTTCTACTATACTATTATATATTAAATATTATTAATATAATGTAATACAATATAATATAGGCAAGTTAAAAAAAAATCAACATAATAATATTTAATATAATATTATTAAAATATATTACATTATAATATTATATTTATATTATTTTAATAATATAATATATTAATATATTAATATTACATTTATATTATTTTAATAATATAATATAAATTTAGATAATATATTATATCATATTATTATATATAATAATATAAATATAATTATAACATTTATATTATATTATTATATAATTATTATGTAATAATATAATTATATTTATATTACATTAATAATATAGCACATTATTTATTTACATATGTTATAATTATTTATGTTATTACATATACTATTTATGTTATAATATAAATTTATATTACTTTAATATTATATTATATTATTAAAATCATATAAATATAATATTATACTGTAATATATTATAATAATATAATGTAATACAATATAATATATTAACATTTATATATAATATAATATATTAATAATAAAATACTATAACATACCTCTATCATAATATTATATAATTTAATAGATTAAATTATTATAATATAGATATAATATATAATATTATATTATAATGTAATATATTTTAATAATATTATATTATATTATTATAATATATTACATTATAATATTATATTAAATATTATTATGATATTATTATGATATTATTATGTTGATTTGTTTTAACTTGCTTATATTATATTGTATTACATTATATTAATAATATTTAATATATAGTAGTATAGTAGAACTAAAAATATTAGGGTTTTATAATTAATCATTGCATTTTTTTTTTTAAGTTCGAAGTTATTGAAAATGGTAATGAAATAAATGCAAGTTAAAAAAAAGTTTGGTCAAAAATCACTTTTTCCCACAAATTTCACAAACCGTTATTATTTAAACCTGCAGTTGCATGGTATATGTCAGACCATGCAGATAGGACGGGCATGGCAGGCCATCCCCATCGGATGCAACATACTCTTTTGGGTGCTGGATAGCCTTTGCCGACAATTTGCACCTGCATAAACAGTGCAAAATCCGATGGCGGCATGGATGCCCATGGTTCGCCCATGCAACCCAGATCCGTATTTACTAGACTGCTGCAGGTGTCGTATTTGTCGGACTATGCAAGTGGGGATAAGGGTTATTAGTTAGATTTTTTTTTGTTTAATGTGAATAGATTTCTTTAATTTTTTAATGTTTCTTTTATTGGAATAAGATGTTTAAATTAAAAATATATATGAATAAATAATTTTTTTAATGTTATAAAAAATATAATATAATTGAATAGTTTAATCAAAAATAGTATAAATATTTATATTATATTAATTATTATATTATATTAATTAATTATTTATTTAGTTAATGAAGTTATTAATTTTTTTAATCAATATTTTTCATAAATAAATTTTAAATGGTTATTAATTCTTTTTATTAATGTAAAGAGGTATTTTGTAATAGAATAAAGAGTCAAAAGTAATGGCATGAAATCGTTAACAATTAGTTTTCCTTTTATCTTAAATTTTACTATCATTTATATATCAAAATATCAATATGTATTAATAAACATAATATTTCTAAAATAAGTAGCACATAAAAATAAATTGTCTATAGACTATAGCATGGACATTAAATATAGTTTAATTCCTATAAATTAAATTAAATGTATCTTTTATTAAAAATACTTAAATCATTTAAATTTGTATTCTAACTAGTTTTTCTTTTATATTCTTAGTTTATAAAATAATTATAAGTATTAAATTTATAAGAATTATACTATTACTATTATCTTAATATGTTTAATATTTGATTATATTTAAACTTTTAAAGAAGTATAATATATTTTTTGCAACACTAAATACTATTATCTAAAATAATTTAAAGATCTATACAATGCAAAACATTATATCAATTAATATTACATACCGTTTTTACTATTTTAATATAATATAAATTTTAATTATGAGTTATATAAGATTTAGTGTTGTAACAAATATAAATAAAATCACTAAATAAGATAGTGTTAACATTTTTTTAAGATAATAAAACGTATAAACACAAAAAAAAAATCAAATAAAAATTTAAAAAATGAACACATTTTTTGAAAAATTATTAAAAAATTCTTACAATTATTTAGAAGTGATTTAAATTTAGTATATTTGTAAATATATAATTAGATATTTAAAATACTAAACTATTAAAATTTAAATACTTACAAACTCTTATTTATTAGTGGTATATATTTTTTAAATTAACTATTAAGAATAAAAATTATTTTGATAAGACTTACACAAGAGAAAAATAACTAAATTTTAAATTAAAAGAATTATAAGTATTAATTTTAAACAATTTTTAAAATATTACTAAACATAAAACAATTATTTAAGAATGTGATATTTTAGTAAATATATAAATAATTTATAAAAAAACATTAAATATAATTTAAATTAAAATTATTAAAAAAATTATTGAACATAAAAATTATTTAAATAAGAATATAAAATTTTATTAGGTACACAAATAGTATAAATTTAAATCACTTCTAAATAATATAAAACACTATAACATACCTCTATCATAATTTCATATAAACAAATGTCTTATCATTCCAAACAAAAATTATCATTTAAAAACATAAATAAAAATTTGAATTTAAATACACAAATAAAAATTTGAAATTAACTATAATTCCACTGATGAAATTAAGAGGGATTAAGAGGGTATAGGGGTTGAGGGATTAGGGTTTAAGGGTTGAGGGTTGAGGGTTCAAGGATTAAGAGGGTATAGGGATAGAGGGATTAGGGTTGAGGGTTCAAGGATTAAGAGGGTATAGGGATAGAGGGATTAGGGTTGAGGGTTGAGGGATTAAGAGGGTATAAGGGTTGAGGGATTAGGGTTTAAAGATTGAGGGATGAGGGTTGAGGGATTAAGAGGGTATAAGGGTTGAGGGTAGAGGGTAGAGGGTTTAACAGTTTGGGGTTTAAGTTGTTAGGGTTGAGGGTCAAGGGTTTAGGGTTGAGAGTTTAAGGGTTTAAGGGTTGAGGGTTTAAGATTCAAGAGGGTTGAGGGATTAGGGTAGAGAGTTTACTAAGTAGGTTTAAGGGTTGGGGGATTAGGGTTGAGGGTAGAGGGTAGAGGGTTTACAGGTTAGGGTTTAGGGGTTTAGAATTTAGGGATGAGGGATTAATAGGTTATAGGGTAGAGGTTATAGGGGTTGAGGGATTAGGGTTTAAGGGTTGATGGTTGAGGGATTCAGAGGGTATAGGGGTTGAGGGATTAAAGTTTAAGGGTTGAGGGTTGAGGGATTAAGAGGGTATAGGGGTTGAGGGATTAGGGTTTAAGGGTTGAGGGTTGAGGGTTCAAGGATTAAGAGGGTATAGGGGTAGAGGGATTAGGGTTGAACTTAATATTCTTAAATAATTGTTTTATGTTTAGTAATATTTTAAAAACTGTTTAAATTTAATACTTATAATTCTTTTAATTTAAAATTTAGTGATTTTTCTCTTGTTTAAGTCTTATAAAAATAATTTTTATTCTTAATAGTTAATTTAAAAAATATATACCACTAATAAATAAGAGTTTATAAGTATTTAAATTTTAATAGTTTAGTATTTAAATATTTAATTATATATTTACAAATATACTAAATTTAAATCACTTCTAAATAATTGTAAGAATTTTTTAATAATTTTTTGAAAAATGTGTTATTTTTTAAATTTTTATTTGATTTTTTTTTTTGTGTTTATACATTTTATTATCTTAAATCTTATATAACTCATAATTAAAATTTATATTATATTAAAATACTAAAAACAATATTTAGTATTAATTGATATAATGTTTTGCATTGTATAAATCCTTAAATTATTTTAGATAATAGTATTTAGTGTTGCAACAAATATATTATACTTCTTTAAAAGTTTAAATATAATCAAATATTAAACATATTAAGATAATAGTAATAGTATAATTCTTATAAATTTAATACTTATAATTATTTTATAAACTAAGAATATAAAAGAAAAACTAGTTAGAATACAATTTTAAATGATTTAAGTATTTTTAATAAAAGATACACTTAATTTATAGGAATTAAACTATATTTAATGTCCATGATATAGTCTATAGACAATTTATTTTTATGTGTTACTTATTTTAGAAATATTATGTTTATTACTACATATTGATATTTTGATATGTAAATGATAGTAAAATTTAAGATAAAAGGAAAACTAATTGTTAACGATTTCATGTCATTACTTTTGACTCCTTATTCTATTACAAAATACCTTTTTACATTAATAAAAAGAATTAATAACCATTTAAAATTTATTTATGAAAAATATTGATTAAAAAAATTAATAACTTCATTAACTAAATAAATAAATAATTACTATAATATAAATAAATAAATATAATATAATAATAATATAATATAAATATTTTAATAATAATATATAATAAAACATATAATATAAATATTTATACTATTTTTGATTAAACTATTCAATTATATTATATTTTTTATAACATTAAAAATATCATTTATTCATATATATTTTTAATTTAAACTTCTTATTCCAATAAAAAAAACATTAAAAAATTAGAGAAATCTATTCACATTAAACAAAAAAAAATCTAACTAATAACCCTTATCCCCACCTGCATAGTCGGACAAATACGACACCTGCAGTCTAGTAAATACGAATTTGGGTTGCACGAGCAAACCATGGGCATCCATGTCGCCATCGATTTTTGCACTGTTTATGCAGGTGCAAATTGTCACCTGCATAGACAGTGCCCCTTGCATCCACACCTTGCATCCAACAAGTTGATTTCCCCCTGTTCTTATTTATTTTCAACTTTCACTTTGTTGTGCTTTTCATCTTTCACTCCTCCGCAAATTTTCACTCATTCAATATTTTCATTTAAATGATATAGTGAGAATATAATATAATTATTTATATTGTATATTATATTATATATAACAGTATTAAATATAATAAAAATCTGCATAGGCGAGAGAAAATTCGCGAATGGCTCTGCTCCGCAACGGCTCGATGGATTGGCTATGACTATGGCTGGGGAGGTGGTCTCGACTGGGGTCCATGTGCGCCCATCTGGGTTATCCTCATTTGCTCTTGGCGATGTGGGCTCTATCCCTACTGGTCTGGGTGGGGATGGCATTATGTCTGAGTTTTCGTTGGCTTGCTCTGCGTCGATTTAGGCCTCCTCTGGGCTTTGTGCGATGGGGCATGGTGTTCCGGCTTCCTCTGTGCTTTGTGCGAAGGGGCGTGGTGTCCCTGGTCTCCTTCCCGCTGGGGGCTCCCATCCTTCCCCTGCCTCGATGCCTGTGAATGGTCCTATTGGTGGGTGTGCTGCCTCTCGTCCTCTTGCTGCTGGATGTTCTACAAGAAGGCAAAATCCTTTTCTGAAGTTGCTAGGGTATGTGCTCGGCCTCCCTAGAAAATGAGGAGTTTTATCTAAAAACGGGTGTGGTCTGCAAATTCAATGGTATGTGGCCATCCCTCCTAGACCTCCATGACTAGATGGAGGCTTCTTGGAAGCCTTTGGTTGCTAGGAAAATCAAGTTCTACCCTAGCGCTAGAGGCTTTTTTATTGCTACCTTTGGCTCCCTTCGTGAGAGAAGCTATGTTCTGGATAGAGGATGGATGTGGGGTATTCATTCTCTGTCCATTAGGCACTGGTCTCATTCTTTCAACCCCCTTATAGAGTTGTTAAACACTAGACCTGTTTGGGTCCAACTGCCAAACCTTCCTCTCCAGTTCTAGGAGGAATCATGCTTCGAGCCCATTGGCAATACCATTGGTCGATTCTTAATGGTGGATTCTACAACTAGGGAGTTTGGGCACACCACAGTCGCTCGAATGTTAGTTGATCTAGACATCTCCAAACCTCTCCATGGGGATGTTGTTTTGTTGGTGGAGGACAGACCTTGGAAGCAGCTCTTAGACTATGAGGGCCTCCCCTTTCGATGTAGGAGATTTTTTTCAGTGGGTCACTTGGCCTCTACTTGGCCTCATGCCCGCCGCAAGGGAGCTGCGACTTGGTGGAAATATGCTCTCTTGGATCACCTCATAGTGGGTTCTTCTGAGGAGGTCGACCCTCATGTTGTTGCTCCTCTCCCAGACCTCTCCTCTTTGGAACCACCTTTAGACCGATCTGCTAACACTGTTATGCTTGACCCTGCACCTGCTATCATTGCTTTGTCAGACCTTGTCCACTCTTTGTTGGGAGCCTCTATTGTTCCGCTTGTTTATTCGATCTCGACTGCCTTGCTACTGACTCCCTCACTTCTTGGTGGTCCTATGGTGATTGAGGTGGAGTCGCTCCTCTCACCGTTCTCTTCCTTTCCTGTTTTCGAGCCTCCCTGGTCGGTTGTTCTTCGGAAGAAGAAATATGTGTCTGCTTCTCAGACTCAGGCTCATGGAGCTAGCTCTGAACCCTCTGTGTCTTGGGTTGCTTAATTTCTTTGTTTTTCCACAGTTTTTAGTCAATTGTTTCTGGTTGTACCTATAATTCAAACTCTGGTTTGAACTATGTGTTTCTTTGGCCCCTTGGGCCCTTTGTGAAGGGTAAGACACCCTAAAAATGCTACTTACCATTTCAAAAACAATATTAATTATAATAATATATATGCAACTTAAAATTTTGAAGGAATAGTATAATATTGTATAATATATAAATGTTGATAATTATAGTACTATACCATGCACGGGTAGTAGAGTTGGCTTAGGCAATGGGTTTGCTTCCCATTGATCTCGGGTTTGACTCCATTCCCGGGTTTAAGAGGTGGGACTTCATAAAATATAATATAATAATAAGTTATACTATATTATATAATTGTGAGTGAAATCTTACATATATATTATAGAAATATGTATAACATTATTATATATATTGTAATATTATATAATTATTATTGTATAATATTATATTACATTATTATCATTATATATAATAATAATAAATTAATATATTATTATTATATATTATATTATTAATAATTGTAGCCTATGTATATTAATTATAATTATTAATATTATTATAATTATTATAGCATATTATATTAAAGCAATATGTATACTATTATTATATAATATAATAATTACTATAATATTATATAGTACTATAATTATTAACATTTATATATTATACAATATTATAGTATTCCTTCAAAATTTCAAAACAAATAATAAAGCTACATACAAACAAATATATTATGTTATATATAATATAATACAAATAATTATATTATATTCTCACTATGTCATTAATTTATGGATCAAAGGAGTGAAAGTTAAAAATAAATGAAAACAATGTGGGAAATCAACTTGTTGGATGTGAGGTGGGCATGACCTAGAGGTTGTAGGGGCTATGAACTACAAATTAATCATGTCAGTAGTTTGACAATTGTTAGCAACATGGTTCATGGCATAACCATCAGATGCATGCCATCCATTTTGATGGTTGCATAGCTAGTGTCGTCAATTGTGATTATTCATATTAATACTAGAATGATTTAATATTATATCTTGTATATATTATTTCACATATTAATCAAAATATTATCAAATATGTGATATTATGGGATCAATAGTTGTTCACTTTAGGACATATAATCTTCAAGTAAAAATAACATAAATACATTGATGAAGAAATGAAATAAATATTTAATTGTCTCAAATAAAATAATCATAACTATCCACTATAAGTACGACATTTATAAAATTAAATGCTCATTTAATAAATAAGACATGTTATGCCATTTATAAAATTAAATGCTCATTTAATAAATAAGACGTGCTCATTTAAACAAGTATTGTTATTGTGGATATTTAAAATACCCCATGCAACATTGTTATTGTGATGTTTTGTCTGCCCTCCGACTAGCTGATAATGCAAATGGCCTCAAACTTTACCTTTTGGCACTCTCTCACTAGCTACCATGTGTCACCTAATAAATAAATTTTCATTAATAAGAATTAAATTATATTTCTAATGAATTGTGTTATTATAATAATTTAAAAAATATTATAAAATGACAATAAAGAGATCATTAGTATTTTTTAAAAATATTGATTGAAGACAAAATAGAATACTAGTAAATTTAAAAAATAGGAGAAGAATATTAATATAATTTTAATATTAAATTATGAAAAAAAAAATGATAAATAATATATATAAAAATAAAAATATGATGTAAATTTCAAATATAAAGTTAGAATTGTAATATTAGATTATAAACATATTGAAAGTGTTTAATATTATAGAAAATTAATTAAATATTAGAAATAAAAGTAATAATTAGAAAATTAATAATTTTTTCCTATTTGTATTACAATATTATAAAGAATAAATTAATTGAAAAATATTATTTTATGTTGGCAAGAAATAAAATAAAAAATCTGATATTATTTAAAAATTAATAATTAAAAATTATAATTTCAAATTTAAATGATGATATGATAAATTATAAATATTATTTATGTGTGCATATTTGTGAAGTATGTCTTTTGTTATTATTTTTTCTCCTTAACTTTTAAAGTTTGTAAGATTTCAAATATTTCAACCAACAAAATTGTAGAAAAGTAAAGTTTCAAGTTATTTTTCTTAAAAAAAACCGCATGCTGAAAGAAAGCTTCCTTTCCCTTCTCTTTTGGGCCCCAACCGCCTACCACGTAGCCTTTGCCCGTGTAAACCCTTGGTGGGCCCCTCAAATCGCGTCGACAAGAAAGAATGCTGCCACATGTCCCCTAATCGCAAGCTCTTGCCTAAGGACAAAGAAGATGATCTTCAGGATGCGAAATGCCACCAAGTACCCCTCGACACAATTAAATAAAAGAAAATAATGACACGAACACTCGATTGCCATATTGTGTCACATGTTCTACCAGTTTTCACTTAAGGTGACACTTATGTACACAAGGCAGAACACGACCACTACCATCATTTATAGGGGATGCACCTGACTAGCAAGCAACTAGGTTCATGCTTAGGAATCTTTCTGTTACAACGATCGCGATGAATCATTGTTGTAAGCATTATGATTCATGACGGGGAATTGTTTTCGTTACAGGCTTCCAAGGCGGTGGATGCTCGTGGCTATATATACTACTCCTCCAGGTTCGAAGAAGCTCTTAGTTCTGGTTCGAAGAGGAGAAGTTCTTCATAAACAAATGAAGAAGGAATTATTTAGATAAGGAAAAAAAAATTCTATATGCTAGTTCAGAATATCTATAGAAGAATTTAGGAGACACCAAGCCTTTGTTATGTTAGATAGTTGTAAAGACTCATATACTGTGCCCTTGTTATTCAGCCTTTTTGTTTCTTAACTATTGATAACATTATACTGTGTTGTTTTTGAAGTAGTTAATCTACAACTTCAATCATTGGAATAGGTTGCTGATTTGGACCATGTCTTCGACTCTTTCTATTCAAAAAAAACATGTGCAAATGATTTTATGTTATGAGATAAATCATTCAGGTCTTTTTCTTTGATAGTTGTCATTTCGGACATAGCAGATCGCTTAGCAGGCCCTTAGGCCATATCTACAAGAGGTCTATCGTGTCTTAAATCTAAGTCTTGGCACATCGCCTTAATTAGATCTTTTGTTTTATATTTTCTTTTGTTTCCCATTCAAAACCCCAGTTATAGAAGAAGTTGACTTCTTTAAAATCTGGAGGTTACTTAGTTTTGCCACAATAGGCCCCCCCTAAAAACTGAGTTTCCCATAAAGGTTGTTACCTTGCCATTTTTCGGCATCAACAATTATCATAGTGAAAAAATATTATTCTTATATGTACAACTATTGGGATAGCAATGTACAAGCATTGGAATATTTCATATTAATAGTTTTCCCTATCAAAATAATAAAAGGTGAGAACAATAAATACCATGTATTTTTTCATTAAATGTGAAGGATTTTCAAAAAAAAAAATATATTGGAGAAAAAGGCTTTAAAAAGTAATTAAAAATAATAAATACAAAGTTGTTTCAAAATAGCAATATCTTAGTCCATAAAATATACTATAACAAGAGCAACTACATGCATTAAAAAATAGCAATTACAAACTTCAAGACACAACAACAAAATAGAGTGTAAGAAGATGGTTGTGACTGAAATAGATGCCCAAGGCCTACAAACAACCTTGATCAAGTAAGACTAACATACATCAACAAGTACAAGAATCCATTTGTGCCTACAAGTGTACAAAATTTGTACAGCCATATCTTGGAAAACCTGTACGTTAATCTACCTAAAACAATTAGAATAAGTGTTGCACAGCTGGAGATAATGAGTAGCATAAGGATGGAGCTCACAATAGTATGTAGAAACCAACAACTCATTAACCAAAATGTTTCCATAAACCGATTGTATGCTCTTCTTCAATGATTAATCAACCCTTTGTATCTTCCTTCGTATTTGTTGTAGTAAAAACAATAAGAGTACAAACAACCCATGGAACAATCAGTAGTTCATAACTCAAAATTTCTTGAATTGAACTATGGAGTCATAATATGAAATTTGGCCTTAATTTGGGACAAAAGATATGTCTCTTGAAGATAAGGAGTGTCACAATTAGTGGCCTTCCTTCCTAGGTAGGACTCGAGGCACAACACAAGGGTGTGAAGATTGGAATAAATAGCATGCAGTTCAATCTACAAGGGGAGTCCTGAGGTGTGAGACAAAGCATCTTGGCATCGAAATCTCTATATGTTTTTTATTATAATATGTTGACATGAATTATATATCACATTATGAGTAGCAGAGTATCCAAGAAGGGATATTTTCCATGGCCAAGGCGACTAAAACAAGGTTGGTAAGGAAGCAAAGGGTACAGTCCACAACTTGGAAAAATGAGGACAAAACCAAAAATAGTGTTTAAAAGTCTTGATCTTTCCACAAAATGGGTAGGAGGGAGGTGGACTAAGGAATTTGAGGTGAGTTCCCACAGGGAGTTTAGCGTGCAAAAGCTTCTAGGTAGTGAGTTGAGATTGTGCATCAGCTTTAGATTGTCAGATTTGTAAGTTGAGTTTGTTCCACTTTGAACTTTTGAGGTTGCAACAACAAATAGAGATAAGCCGACATGACAGGGTCAATGTAGAAATGAGTTGTTTGTAGAGAACCTTGAGAGGGAAAGTTATGATGCAACTACCATTTAGCCACCTCAAATCCTTGAAAAATCTTGAATGAAAGCTTGTGTACATGAGGATCAAGAGATTAGGGGGCACCATATTGGATTTCCAAAACTATGAGTTTATCTTTATGATTTAAATTAAACCGAGTCTAATTGCACGGTCAAGAAAAACTTTTGGTTTTGTGGAGCTGCTAGTAAAAACTATTTTCTAGACCCTAGTTGTTTGGGGCTTTACTGGAAGAGATAGTTGCAGTTCTACATGTAAGTGTTTGCTTGCTGGTTTCCTAGACTATGGTTCTTGAGTTTTGGATGTGATTGGAAAATCGGATTTGGTTTTGATCTAGTGTTTGAGTCAAGTTTGTCTACGTCATTGTTCTCTTTGAGATCTCAGTTTGCAGTTTCTAGTGCGATGATAGATTTACGGGCTTCATTGATTGAATCTATGGGTTGAGCATGTTGTGGGATGTCTTTACTTACATGTTTGTTGTGGGACAACTCGGAAGTGGACTGTCAATATCCATGAGGTTGTTTCAGTGTTGGTGCAAATCTATTAGGTGGCCTTGTCTGTGGTCACTTGTGCATTAGCGTGGTTGCTTATGGATGAGAGAAAGGATGGCGTTGAGTAACTGAATAGTCAATTATGGGGACCTATAGCATGTGTATCATGATGTCATGGAAAGCTTGATACACATTATAAGGTAAGCTTTTTGACAATGATGGTGTGGTTTGCGTGGTTTGGAGATCTTGACCTACTATTTGGCATTGTTGTCAAGTGGACATGTTGTTGATTGTACCTGGAGGTTTTTCAGATTAGCAGATGTTTGGTCATGATGCTTGGAAATCTTGGATGACACAGTTCAGCGGGAGCTTTAGCAGTGACTATAAATTCATCACTTGGTGGTGAATGATCTTCTTTAGTGTTGCAGATGTTACTAGGTGGGACTCTTAGATCCTATTGCTGCAGAAGGGTTCTTTCACATTTGCATGGACACTATTTGAGGATGTACAACATCTTGGAACCATGGAGGATGTTTGGAGTCTTTGGCTGAGGTGTTGGTGGTGCTTGACAGGTGATGGTGGTTTGGAGTTTGTTTCCTTGATTTCATGTATACTCTTGCTTGTGCATTAGAGTTTTGGCATGAGACTTTGCTCTTGAGACCATGGTGAAGTCTCTTGGAGCATGGTATCTCCTAAGGGGGATGTGTAGATCATGATGTCATGATAAGTTTTTGTTTCAGATGTTTGAAGCTTTAACAATGGTCTGGAGTTTCTCTATGTTTTGAGTACATTGGTCATATGCTTGAGAACTTCATGTTAAGTGCAGTAATGCAAATTGGAGTTTAGCATGAGATGATCAGTTGTTGGTGCTCATGGATACATGGAGAATGAGGTGAGGCTGTGATTCTCTTGAGATGAGAAAGGTGTTGATTACAATTGAAATTCTGAGTAGCCTACACCTTGGTTGAACATGAGTTCAACAGAGACCAATGAGAAGATTTCTCTTGGATGAGTCATGGTGGCTTGTATATCTTGGAGGAGCATTTTCTTTTCCCACTCTTGGTCTTCTTGGCAGTGAATTTTATTTGAGAGGTATTTTCCCACTGTATCTTTTAGATTTGTTTGATTTTTTCTTTCATGATATGGATCTTGAATTGCCGATTTAAGGTTCTGGAGGATTCATAGTGGAAGGTGGACAACATAGTTTATCTCCTTGATCCTTTGTCTTATATCATTTTTTGATGAGAAATGGTAGGAGATAGTTATATGGGTTGTTTCCCCGAAATGGGAAATGAAGTAGTTTGATCTTCTTTGAGAGGCTTACATCCATGATGAGTTACATGTTATATATGTTAAGTTTGAATGGTTAAGTGTTGTTATGGCTTTTCTTTTGGGATTTGAAGAAGATCATACTTGTCATAGTTGGCTTTTAGAGGTGCGTGTAGGACGATGTTCTACAAGTATATGTTGTGCAGAGTTTCTCTCTTTGGTCTTGGTTGTCTTCCTGGAAGTTTGATTTCATTTTACATTGGTTGAGATTTTTGGTTGGAGCTTTTATTTTCAATCAAGTTTTGAGTGGTAACTTGGAGGTTCTTTATCTTTTTCCTATGTTGGGTGTTGAAGAACTCTGGAAGACTATTGAGAGAAATGATTCTTGTAGAAGTTGGTTGTAGGTTATGCACTTCATTGTGGGTATTTCCTTGGTACTACATGGTTATACTTTCTATGTGATGAAATTGGTAGACTTGTTATGCCATTGATCTTTTAGATTTGGCATTACCCATGCAGTGGGAGTATTTGGATGTGTTTGGTCTTCTTTGATTGGTTTGTACATGGTTCTTGTATTTGCGGTTGATGGGTTGGTTGTGCTACTGGCATGAGTTTACTAATGTAGATACCTTGAAGGTTGGATGAACTATCACTTGTTGTGGGTGCTATTTTCAGTCACATGGGTTTATCAGTTGGAAAGGAGAAATCAAACTGATTGTTGTCCTAGCTGATGTTTTTTATCTTGTTTTCTGGAGTGATGGAAGTTCTTTTTGTTGATATCATTGGGATCTTTTACTTGTGTTCATTGGACTAGTGCATATACACCTTGGTTTGTACCTTTCTTCCATAGGTGGCATGTTGGAGGATGACAAGGATTATTGCCTAAATGGTGGACATCTTAGATGTCGTTGCCGAAGTCTTGATGGAGGATGCGAGCATGATTGAGATCTATGTGGTTTCAAAAAAAAATTGTGATTGGTTACAATGTTAAACTATGGTTTGTTGCAGTTGGATACTTGATATGTTGCATATTGTCTGATAGACTGATATCTATGGAAACGTGTTGGTTGGGTTTCTTGAATGTTATTAAAATGGATCTGAACTGGTGGGGCCTATGATCTTCATTAAGTTTGAGTTTGGAGGAAGCCAGTAAGTCTTCATCAAGTGGGAGCTTGTTGGAAAATGTGTCTCAACTTGCTAGCTTGAACCTCTGTTAAAGGACTTGGCAGATCTCCCTTTTGTGTTCATGCCTTTTACCTCCTTACCAATAGGTGTTTGTGGAAGAGATGCGGCAATGCGGGGTACCACCATACCACGGGGGTCTCTTGACTGCCTAGAAATAGTGTGGGGTATCACCATACCGTGGGAGACTTCATACTATTTGGCGGTAGTGTCGTGTATCGCCAAACCGTAGGGGTCTCTTGATTGCTTGGCAATAGCGCGGGGCACCATCTTTCCTTGAGGGTCCTTTGGTTGTCTAGCAGTTCTGTGGTGGTACCACCATACAATGGGTGTCTTCAAGCTGAGATGCGGTAGTGCGGTGTATACCACCATACCGTGAGGGCTTCACACTTGTCGAGAGGTAGCGCGGTATATCGCCATACCTTAGGGGTCTTCTGGATGACTTGCGGTGGTGCGATGGAAGGACCACAAGGTACAATTGATAGTTTGGTGTGATAGTCAAAAGCGATGGATGAATGATGTGTTGACATGTGGCATGATTTTATTTGTTGATTTTACATTGTTGTTGTAAACCAACAATCATTGGCCGAAAGCTTTATTTTCTGTTAGAGATATATTTGCATTAAATACATATGTTGACTCGGGGGTTGATAGTGAAAATATAGTAATATTCTTTGTAACCTAAATTTAATGTTGGGTGGCCCCATGTGTGTTGTAGGGCAGTGTGCGTAACTTGAGATGAAGGAAGCTTGTCGGTGAAGTAATTAAAAAAACCC
Organism: Sequoiadendron giganteum; assembly: GCA_007115665.2. Lineage (NCBI taxonomy): Eukaryota > Viridiplantae > Streptophyta > Pinopsida > Cupressales > Cupressaceae > Sequoiadendron > Sequoiadendron giganteum. Next base: position 72,169,281 of record CM021104.1, on the reverse strand, counting down.
CTAATGGTTGTTGGTTGGTAGATCAAAGTGTTCAAGCGGTATGCACATAGCATTGTAATTGTAAAGAATGCTAAGACACAAAACAAAGAATAATGTGAACCTGTGGTGGCCGTGAGGTTGTGCTAGCCGAGAGGCTAGCTGAGTGAGTTGACTGGAAATGAATCTGCATTGTATGTTGTGTGAGAACATTGGAACAGTGTGAGGATTATGAGCAATGTTGTTGCTTGTATTCTCCAGATGGACAAGATGTAAACTCCCGAAGAGCATAGCTCCGAGATTGTATTGTAACTATTGTTGTTGTTGATTAATACAATTGAGCTGTGTGTTTTGGAGGGTGGTGTTTTTTTACCTAAAAGGGTTTTCCCCACATAAATCTATGTGTTCATTTTTTTGTCTTCCATATTGCTTGATTCTGTAATTTGAATATGTGCATAAGTGTTGAATTTGGTTTAGTCTGCATGTGCTTTTCTCAGAGGGTTAATGTGGGAAATCAACTGTGCCAATTTCTTCTTTATGGCATAGTAGTACGTTTCTTTGAGGCAAATTGAAGGAATTTAAATCACCAAAGGCACTAGTGTTCCTAGATGTTTCATTCTAAGATGACCCAATTTATCAATCGATCCATGGTGGATGAGGATTGGGTCTTGTTATCCAAAATTTATTTTTATGCATAGCTAACTTGGAGCTTGAGACATTACAATAGAAATCAAGGATATCTAGTAGATTAGTGATGTCTTCTACTGAATTTTGAATGAAAATCATGTTATCATCAGCGAAATGGGAATTAAGAGCCATGTAATTACCAGGGAGGCAGATTCCATGGATGAGAAAATTAAATTGGGCATGCTAGAAAAGGTAACCAAGAGCATCAACATCAAGCACATAAAGAAAAGGAGCTAGGGGGCAACTTTGTGAATCAATTTTGGAGGGGAAATTAAGAGGAAAGGGCTCCATTAATGGCTAATATTGCATTGAAATCCATGAATAGCATACGAACATGAGCACAAAAGTTAGGACCAAATCCAAACCATTGGATTATCTTGAGGATGAAAGGCCATATTATACAATCATAAGCTTTGTGAAAATCAAGTTTTAGAATCAAGGCATATTAGGGCTCTTAAGAGACTATTATGGTGCAATATAGCCTAAAAGGATATATAGACCTATACAAAATATAAGGCATCTAGTAGAATTCACCTACCCATCACAATATGATAGAATCATCAATTCAATTCCCTGAGGTGTGAAAGAACAAAAAATTCCTCTTGGCACCTATACACTACTCTAAAATGAGGTATTTTTCAAGAATCCATTCATTTTTGGAATGGTCAAATGGTCTAGAGTTAAAAACTTGATATAGGGTATTATAGATTGACTCAATATCCATTAATAGATGTAATTGATGCATTCATATGTGATACAAATTGAGAGGATATGTAAATGGAATTTTGTCAATATTTTTTCCTACGACTCTTAAGAGACTTTCTTAGTTCAGCGTAGCCTAGAAGGATTTGGATAGTTATGGAATGAATTGAGCTATGTATTAGAATTTACCTACCCAAATATATGTGCTAGCATAGTTGGTTGTGTCAAATGAGGTACAAAAGAATAAAAAATACCTATTGTTTCCTTTACACTACTCTCAAATGAGATATTTTATAATAATTTGTTAATCATTGGCATGATCAAATGGTTTAGAGTTAAAAAAAATATGAGATGGGGCATTATATTGGGACTCAATATATACCTAAAAATGTAAAAAATGAATTCATAGGTGCCAAAAATTAAGAGGATATGTAAATGAACAATAGGGGAAATGGGTGCTTTATAACCTAGGCCATAGAACACTAATTTTCTCCTATTGTCATTCAAGAATGGTCCTAGGAATCCTAATTGGATTGACTATCAACCCAAAGGTGAGTTAATTATCAACAAGGAAGGCCTAGGAAGGGGGTTCTTTAAGCTTTGAGGGGTTCACCACCAAGAAAAATCTTGGAAAAGACAACTTAGCATTCAACTTATAAAACCTATCAATACAAGCTAAATGAATAATGCAAATGATGAAATTATGCAACAAAAAGTTAGGATGTGTGTACTTGGGAGTTCTAGAAATGTAATGAGGATTTCATAAATGCAAAGAAGTTGTCAAAAAGTGTTATGGAGGATTAATACTCCCTTATTGTTGACTTAGTCCCACTATTGTTTTTTGGGGCAAATGCGAAATCTTCGAATGTCGAAATTGGATTTGAAAGAATATCTGAAAAATACCCTTAGGAGGACTAAGATGCCCTAGGTGGTGACTTAGCCCCATCTGGAATTTTTGAAATGTTTGAATGTGTTCTCGAGGTCTAAAGTTTGTACTTCCTTCTTTTATGATCTCAGGTCCTGAATCTTTTGGATTTGGCCTATAGGCGAGTTTCCGTGAAGATGAAAACTTTGTAATGTAACTTTGCAACTTTTTACTTAAAATTATCTTCAAGTCTTCAACCTAAATCTACAATCATAAACACACAAGAGGGGAAAAATTTGTTGATTGTTAGTATATGGGGGTTTGCCTTGGTCAAACCCCTTGTTGGTAATCAAACCTTGAAATGAAATAAAATGGAGGGAAATGATGAATGAAAAACATGTAATGTTACAACTCACCAAACCCTTGCTATGAAATCTGAAAACTTGTGTGAAATGGGTAGCTTGGATATAGATATTGAATCAAAGAAATGCTTGATAGATCTTGACTTGAATTGCTTACTTGAATCAAAACCCCACATCACAAATGTTAGCTCAAAAACACACATGATGCAACAATCTCCTTGATACGATGCTTGAATCTAGATGATGGCCCCAAATGCTTGATGAATTTCTCTTGAATGCTCTTGTGAACTCGATTATGCTATTATGAATGCTCTCACAAATGACTTGGATTCTTGGATAATCAAAACAAGTGAAAGAACCTTGTATTTATACTTATTCATGCTTAATATCCTGAAATTACACCACAACAAGCCGACATATGAATTCATTAAATAAAGGAGGCTAAATCTTGACAAAATTTGAAATTAAATCTCAAAAAAGGCTTCAGGGGGACTAAGATGCCCTAGGTGGTGTCTTAGTCCCAAGGCTAAAAACTTGGGGCATAGACTCCAAAAATGGGCCCATTTAAGGTATCTTTGAAATTAGGGTGCCAAGACCTTTGGGGGACAAAGATACCCTAGGAGGCATCTTAATACCAACCCAAAATTAGTGACACACAACCAGAATCATTAAATTATAATTTATCCATTGATGTTTGTCAGGATTAGCTATAAAAATATATAGTTTATTAAGCTTGTGGATGCAAAATAGGACCAATTAAGACATAAATAGGGATAAATAAAACAAGGCAGACCCAAACAAGTGTGAAAATGCAAGAGTATGCATTTTCCTACACTATAGTAAGCAAAATTTTGGTAACTTTTTTTAATCTCTTAAGGCTATTAAAACACTACCTCAATGCAATGTAGGATAGAAGGATCTAATGACCTATAAAATGAACTAAATGATCTAGTATCATTCAATTTCCTAACTTGATGTAATAGAACATTTAATTCAATCCCACAAGATGCGAAAGATCAGAACACCTATAAAATACACTCAAAGGAGGCATTTTATAAGAATGCATTCATCATTGGCATGGTAAAAAAATTTGAATTTGAAAAACAATTGATATAGGGTACTATACAAGGACGCAAAACCTAGTTTTAGATGTAAACATGACATTCATAGGTACCGCAACTTGAGAGAATAATAAAATAATATTTTGGTAGTCTTTTTCTCTAAGGGCTCTTATGAGACTTCCTTGGTGCTATGTACCTCAAAAGGATCTAGAGATCTATGAAATGAATGAAGGCCTCCAACAACATTCACTTAAATACCTCAATGTTCTAGAATAGTTAGTTAAGTATCATAAGATTCAAAAGGATGAAAAATATATTAAAACCTATGCATTACTCTCAAATGAGTCATTTAACAAGAATGCATTCATTATTGGCATGATTAAATAATTTAGAGTTGATTTTTTTTTAGATGGGTTACCATGGAGGGAATCAATGTCTACTTGAAGGTGCAAGCAAGAGATTCATAGGTGTGTCATGGATTGAGATAATATGTAGGAAAAAGTTAGGTATTTTTTTCTCTCAATCCTCTTAAGAGACCTTATCAGAACCTTATTTCTTGAAGGGACTAGAAAAACTATAGAATAAAAAAGAACTCCCCTAACATCAAATTTCCCACCTTCATTTCTTGTCATATTTGATTGAACCCCATGAAATATAGAATGGAAAACATGGATCTTGACACCTTTACACTACTCTTAAATGATGATTTTTGGAATAATGCATTCAATCTTTCCATAGTCAAATAATGGGGTTTTGATACAAATTAAGGGAGGTAATTTTGGAGGGACCCCACATCAGGCCATAGTTCTATAAAGAATATTTATAGGCCCCATGGAATCCATGAAATGATTTTTGTAGTTTGGTATTATGTTTCTCATAGGGCTCAAGTAAGATACTTTGTTAGAACATTCTAGCTCAAAAGGATTAGCAATCCTATGAAATGAAATGGGTTCTCCCATTGAAATCACCAACCCATCCCAATATGTTTTCACAGTTGATTAAACCATGTACAAGGTATAGAATGAGTAAAATGGCTCTTGGCGTGCATTTACACTACTGTAATATGTTGATTTTTTCCATAATTCATTTGATCTTTTCATGATCAACTAGAGTGGAGCTGAAAAATAGTGGTTATTTTAGAGGAAATCCACATTCACCTATAGGTATATATAGATAACTTCTAAGCCTCACAAAATTTGAGAACTAATCCATCATACTTTGGTAGTTTTTTTATCTTGAACCTTTGAAGAGACCTTGCATAAATCTTATAGCCAAAAGGGATTGACACACCAAGGGAATCAAATGGGGGATCACATTGCACTCACTCACCCACATTAACATTTTGGCATAGTTTTTTTGGGCACATGAGGTGTAGAATAGAAAATATGGCTCTTGGCACCGTTACACTACTCTCAAATGATCCTTTTTGCAAGAATCCGTTGGACCTTGCCATGGCTAAATGGTGTATAGTTGATAAAAAATAAAAGTTTATTTTGAAGGGCCACAAATCAACTTGTAGGTCTAGAAAAATGAATTTAGGCCCCACAAAATTTGAGAACTACTTCAAGTCATAGTTTGCCAGTTTTTTACTCTTAGGCCTCTTAAGATACCTTACAATAACCTTATAGTTTAAAGGGATCAACACACCTAGGGAGTAAAATGGGGCCTCATATAAAATTCACCCCACCACTCTAATGTTTTGGAGTAGTCAATTTGACTTTATAAGGTGTAGAGAGAAAACATGGCTCTTGGCTCTTTACATTGCTCTTGAATGGTATATTTTGTAAGAATCCATTTGATCTTAATAAGGGAAAATAGTCCGAATTTGATGAAAACAAAGAGAGTTTATTATGTATTGATATCACATTCACCTTTAGGTCTAGAAAAAATATTTATAGGCAACTTTAAAAACTATTCAATAATATTCTTTTAGCTTTTTGGACTTAGGGCTCTTAAGTGACCTTGTTGGAACCTTGTAGTTTAGAGGGATTAACACACCTAGGGAATGAAATTATGTCTTCCCAACCATTCATATAACTACCCCAATATGTTGACATAGTTAATTCAGTCCCATGAGGCATAAAATTGAAAATATGGATATTGGTGTGCCTTTTCACTACTCTCCAACGACATTTTTTAGAATAATTTGTTTGATATAGAAATGGTAAAATCATGTAGAGTTAACAAAAATTGAGGGAGATTAATTTTTAGAGACTCCAAATCCATGTATACGCCTAAAAAACATATTTGTAGGCCCCAAAAAATTTAAGAACTACTTTATCATAGTTTGGCAAAAAAATTTCTCTTAGGGCTCTTAAGACACTTATTGCGACTCTGTAGCCTAGAGGAATTGACACACCTAGAAAATGAAATGAGTCCTCTCATAACATTCTTCCACCTATCATAATGTGATGACATAGTAAATTTAGAGGAATGAGGCATAAAATGGAAAATATGGCTCTTGACATCTTTATGCTACTCTTAATTGATGCTTTTTAAAGGAATCCATTCAAACTTGTCATTGGTTAAATGGTGTGGATTTGAAAAAGATAAAAAATATTATTTTGGAGGGAGCTCACATCCAATAGTAGGTCTACATGGAATATTTATAGGCCTCACAAAATTTGGGAATTAATTTGTCATAATTTAGAATTTTCTCTCTTAGGCCTCTTAAGAGACCTTGTCAAAATTGTGTAACCCAAAGGGACTGGCACACCTAGGGAATAAAATTGGACCTCTTCTACCATTCACCTACCCACCACAACACTTTTTTTATAGTTGGTTCATCCCCATAAGGAATAGAATAGAAAATATGGCTTTTAGCACCTTTACACTTCACCTAAATGATTATTTTTTTTGAAGAATTTGCTTGATCTTGCCATGGTCAAATGGCGCAAAGTTTATGAGAAATGAGAGTTTATTTGGGGAGAAACCCCACATCCAATTTAATAGGTCTGGATGGAAAATTCATAGGCCCCATAACATCTAATTAATTTATCTTTGGTAATTTTTACTCTCAAGGCTCTTAAGAGACATTGTTGGAACTACTCTACTTTGAGGACTCATATTTTTAGAAATAGATTTAGAAGGTTATTGTTACGTTGGTAAGGAACATGTTTATTGAGATGAACTCCAAAAAAAACATGTGTAAATGATTTCCAGATAAAAGCCAATCCACAAGAATGAATATGGAGATTCTAATTCTTTTTAATAGATTAAATTGATGTGTTTTTCTATTGATTACGTAAAAAAATATAAACAAATACTACTCTAGAGATAAATAATTCATTTTGCACACAACAAAATATAAATAAAATGTTATTATTGATTATTTGGTATATTTACAAAGTATTATGCAAATGCTTATAAAGCATTGCATTCCCATAACTTCCTAAAAACTCCATAATCAACAAAAAAATATAGGCTTTTATTTTTTCGAGGGAGGTCATCCACAAATTATTTGTAGCTACTTGATTTGGGAGCATGAGCCTTGCACTTAGCAAGACTTGACCCTTGGTGGACTCATTAAAACTATTCAACTTCACCAACAGATCAAAGGCCCATTGATTAAATTTTTTTTTCTTTTTTATTGAAAGAAGTTAAAAAAATACAAATTACAGTGTCAAATTACAAGGCTGTAACAAAACAGCAGTAAGAAGCTTGAAAAGCATACCTGTAGCAACAACATAACAGCACAAGGCTTCAAACTACTACTTAACAACAGTATAACAAGCAACTGGAATAAAGTCAGCAACAAGAATCTCAAGTAGAGATACAAAGAGCAGCAAGAGATGAGTGAACAACAAGAGTTGGCAGCAGAATAGGGCGTTCAACACCCATCCAAATGTGCCAGCCAAAAATAGGCTACATATAGTGTGAGATTTGAGCCTAAAACAAGTCTCCTACTCCCAAATCACTATTGAATTATCAAAAATCAAGCATAATAAATCAATTGATATAATTGTAAAAGCCTCCAAAATATCATTGAAAAGCCTACAAAATCTCACACTCACATAAAAACCAAAAAAATATTGATTTTACAACTGAATAGAATTATTCTTCACTTCGATGGCAACCTTTTCACATTTGCAAAATCACTTTTTAAATGACCCAAAAGTGATAGAACAAATGTATCTGGGCAGAATGAGTGTCAATAAATGTGAAAAGTTTAGATCATTAAAGCAGACCAAAGATTCGCACAAGATTTTCCGGTCGGTGCAAACCTGATGATAAGGTTGCTATAATGGCGTTACTCGTCTGGCAGGTACAAAATGGGCTGTCATAATGGCGGTACTCGTCTGATCTGTACAAAATTTATGATGCCCCCATCACTTTAATCTCGTGCTTAATAGGAATGGATAAACTTTCGTCTGACTGGAAGGACATCCAGCTTTGTCTCGTTTCTCAACCAGCTTGTGAATACACAAGGACATCGTTTTAAATTTCCTCAAATATCCGCCTTTATAATAAATCATTGTTGTTTTTACGAAGTCTAATAGTAAATTTAGATCAATTTTACAATTTATGAATAAATATTTTCGCAATCTATTAAAATGCTTCTAATAAAAAATAATAATTTGCACATCAATTTAGCTTTATTTAATTTATGTCCGTGCATACATTAATATCACTTAGTGTTCACAATTTCTTAAAAATTATCTTTTGAAGTCAATTTAACTTTACTTAATTTATGTGGGTGCATTAATATTAGTGTTCATAATTTCTTAAAAACTACTTTTTTGCAATCAATTTAACTTTACTTAATTTATGTGGGTGCATGAATTAATATGATTTAGTGCTCATAATTTCTTAAGACTATCTTAAAAACATAAATTGGATGACTATTTTATTATATATATATATATATATATTTTTAGAAAATACAAATAAAATTTAATAAAGACTGTATCACTTAAAAGAAAGAGATTTTAGGTAAACCCTAACATGTATATAGAATTATTCTAATATAGATATTTAATTAATTTATAATTTTATTCACAATAAATGATATTTTTGTGTTTCATGTATGTTTTAGTATTTGAAGTAACTCATTTTTGTATGGAGGATTTTATATCATTCATAAGATTGTTTTCCTATTCAATATGTGAGCACTAATCTTGGTCCAAGAATTATGGATTGAGAGGTATTTATTCTCTTAAAGTCATCTAGGCACGATCCTAACCTCATCCCTTATGGTATTGTGGTCTTGTAAAACTTAATCACTATGGTATTGCGGTCGTACATTGTCTAAAGCTTAATCCTTATGGTATTGTGGTCTTACATTGTCTAAAACTTAATCACTATGGTATTGTGGTCTTACATTGTCTAAAACTTAATCTCTATGGTATTGCGGTCTTACAATGTCTAAAACTTAATTCCTAGTGAACTCATTCAAAACCATTCAACGTTACCTACAAAACCACTGACATTTGAAGTAATTAAAAATGAATAATTTTCATAATCTACTTAAAGACACTCAATTATAAAACTTAATCCCTAATATACTACACCTACTACACCTCCCTTCATTGAATTTTTTGATGAATATTATTAATTTATTTTATATTTAAAAAAGATAGCTAAGATGATAGAACGACACAACCACAATGAAATCAAATCCTAAACACAAATGAAAAAACTCAAGATTAAACCAGCATTAGTGGAAAATTTATCATAAAAAATTTAACCCCAAATATCAACACAATTATTGTCATCAATAGACTCTCAACCATTAAGCACGTTTTTTCCTCCACACCCTCAATGAATTTTCACCTTGCAGACCTGGGAATTTGAGCTAAGTAAAAAATAGTTCTCTTATGAGCAGGGGTAAAAAATAGTTATATATAGAGGATGCAAAGCCTAAGATGCTCACAAGAGTTTGAAGAGAGTCTGAAGAGAGTTTGAGGCAATGGAGAGTTCACTTCTTTTCTCGCATGCACGCAACACAAAACAATGCCTTCCATTAGATTTGCAGCAGACTATGTTATGTCCAAGCAAAGTGAGGAAAACTCACGGTGCTTCCAGAAAGAATTTGCCATCAATCCGAGTTCGTTGTGAGAATAGAGAAGACGGTGGCATAGAAATTGACCGCCGGCGCCTGCTGTTATCGTCGTCGACTTTGGGCGTTTCTGCTTTAACGATCGGGAAGGCGAACGCCAAACCATGGCCGGCGCCTGATCTGTCTGATTGTACCATCCCTCCCACTGATCTTCCGACAGGCGCATCGGCGGAGGGCGGGTGCTGTCCTCCATTCGTCGACGGAACAACTGCAGTGGACTTCACATTTCCCACGTCCCTCCCCATGCGGACCCGTAGAGCGGCGCATCTGCTCGACGATGAGTTCATCGAAAAGTACGATAAGGCATTGACGGCAATGAAGAATCTCCCCGCAGAAGACCCGCGGAGTTTTGTCCAGCAAGGGAAAGTGCACTGCGCATACTGCAATGGAGCCTACAAGGTGGGAGATGTTTACTTTCAGGTTCACAAGTCGTGGATCTTTGCGCCTTTCCATCGCTGGTATATCTATTTCTACGAGCGCATTTTGGGGTCTCTCATCGATGACGACACCTTTGCGCTGCCCTTCTGGAACTGGGACGCCGAGGATGGGATGTCGATTCCCCCCATCTACACCAATAAGTCACGTTCCTTTTACAACAAAAACAGGGACGAATGTCACCAGCCTCCCGTTCTTCTCAATATTGCAGACTCTAAGAGCTGCGATAGTGGCGATGTGGCCTCCAACTATGCTAACATCTATTCACACATGAAGTCTGGTGCGGGAACGGCAGAGCTCTTCCACGGTAAGGCTCTCAGGTGAGTTAAATTTATTGTTAATTTTGTATAAATATTATTTTATTTCTTTAAGAGTTATTTTATTTACTGAATAGTTATTTTTATTTACTTAAAATATTTGTTATTTTATAGTGTAATCTTTTGAGCTTTTTTAGGTGGAAATGTTAGTTAAATATATTTGTTGTGTGGGTGTTTTTTAAATATAGAAAATAATTTTGATTTTTTAATTTAATTTAATTTAGCAATAATATTTTAGAGCTAATGGTTGTTTATTTATTTTATTATGTGTAAAATTATAAAAAAAATATATAAAAAATAAAGCATGGAAATATGTGTAGTTTTATAACATATTTTTTATTAATTTCAGTCTCTTTATTTATAACAAATCTAATTATTTTTATAAAAAGATATTTTGAACTAAAAATTTACATGAAACTACATGCATTATTAAAAATTATACAACAAACTTAAAATAATATTAAATCACTTTATAAGCTATGGATAAATATGAGGATTGAAATTCTACTTAATGAAAAATGTATTATATGAGTATATGAAATAATTAATTTCTATGTATTTAGTTTCCTTCTTTTCTATATATAACTTCTATAATTAAGAGCTTCAAAATTTTATAAATATTTAGAAATTTGAGAAAATAATAGTTAAAAATTTATATGGAAATTTCATAAATATTTAAAATTAGCATAAAATTCTAATATTATGAGACAATTAATTTTAAGAAAAATATTTTAAAATTCCAACAATAAATATTTTAATACATATATTTAATTAGGTCAATGACTACATATAGTGTGAGATTTGAGCTTGAAACAAGTCTCCCCCCTCCAAAATATCTCACTTATCATATAAAATCCAAATAAGTATTGATTTTCATTTTATTTCTATTTGCAATGTTATTTTGTCAATTTGATAGCAACTTTCTTTTTCATTTTCATTGTTTTCTATTTTAAATATATTGCAAATATTTAGCACTTATTATTAATTGTTTAATCCAACCACATACAACTAAAATTTGAAGCACATATCATCCATATGCACCCATGTAGAAGCATAGACCCTAACATATTAACATACATATAATTTTCTATAAGCATAATCCTTGAACCTCCCTTGCATAAAGTACTAGTTAATAATAGTATAAAATACATAATCTTTGAATATCTCCCTACATTCATAACTATTAATACCGCTTGAACTGTTTAGGTATGGGGAAACGGTAGCTTCCGATGGAGCGGGAACGCTGGAGAGTTCGCCGCATAATCTTGTGCACTTGTGGGCTGGCTCTAGAGACTCAACCACCAACCCAAACCGTGAAGACATGGGTAGCTTGTACTCGTCAGGCAGAGATCCTCTGTTCTATTCCCACCACTCCAATGTGGACCGCATGTGGCACATCTGGAACAACAAATTGGGCTTCACCAACTACCAAGACACAGACCTTCTGAACTCAGAGTTCCTCTTCTACGATGAGAAGAAGCAGCTAGTCAAGGTTAAAGCCGGCGACTGTTATGATTTGAGCAAGCTCAAGTATCAATACCAGGAATTAGATCTCCCCTGGTTGGAGCAGGGGCGCTCATTGAAGAAGGCCGGAAAGCTGGTGCCTAAGCCTAAAGCATCCAGCTTTAGAAAGCTTACCGAAGAGAAGCCCAAGACGCTAACGGCTCCCGTGACTGTTCTGGTTGCGAGGCCGAACAAGAATCTTAGGAAGCAGCAGGAGGAGATTCTTATGATTGAGGGAGTGCAGACGGACAGAACTGGGTTTTCAGGGTTCGATGTATTTATCAATAGTCCCGAGGCCAACACCAGCACTCGCTTTAACAGCCCTCATTATGCAGGCTCGTTTACGACTATTGGGCACGGCACCATGCAGGGAGAATCTATGAAATCAATGACTAATAATGAGACTGTGAAGATTGGGATTACTGAGACGTTGGAAGATTTGGGCATAGCTGAAGACGATGAAATACTCGTTACGCTCGTCCCAAAGAAGGGTAAAGATTCGTCTAAGACTCCCATTACGTTTACTTCCATAAAGATTGCGTATCTTACCAAGTAAGATCACCGGCCAGAACAAGATGATCACTGCCTTTCCCCGTATTCCAGTAATGAATATAATACCAAGTAATATCACCTAGTCAGAACAAGATGATCACCGCCTTTACCACTTTCCCCATATTCCAGTAATGAGTGTGTTCTATTAATGAATATAATATATTAGTGTGCTTATTTTCAATGCATTTTTAAGTTGAGAAGATTAGAATTAGTGTGCTTATTTTCAATGTATTTTCTTTTCCGTAGAGAAGATTAGAATTAGCTGAGATATTTAAAAAATATTAATAGTTTAATGTTATTTTTTGGTTTTAATAAAGTGAGATTATAAAGGGGGAATTCATCCTTGACATGAATGTATTGTATTAATATGAATGATTAGAATTTGTATTTGATTTTAATACTATTTTTTTAATTCAAGTTAAGTGAGGTTACAAATGAGGAACTCATCATTAACATGAATGTATTGCATCAATATGAATAGTCAAAACTTGTAAGCTTAGTAGTCTAACAGCGGCACAAAGCCCATGAACAAACTAGTCTAGCAAGAGTTTGGAGCATGAAGTTGCCAATGTAAATACTAATAACTTTAGTAGTCTACTAGGGGTACAAAGCCCATGAGCAAATGGTGCAAGGCAAGATTCAAGGGCCTTAATTGGTTAATAAACTAGACAACAAAAACAAAACTTCAAATAGAAAAACACTAGTTAAACTTTTATTATGTGCAAATGAACTCTTACAACAAGAGTATCTTGACATGCATTTATTAACCTCATACATGCCTTGGCTTCAAATCCTCATAACTTATATGCCCTCAATTTGAAGGTTTTCTCTCTCTCATTTTGGAACCCTAAACTATTATAGCCTTCAAAGTAATTCTCACTTACATAGGAGAAGTCTTCCCGAATTAGTCGTTCAACCAACTCATCTACAAGAATGTTGTCTTTATATAATAAATGAAATCTTAAATTAAAACCAAGCATGCAAAAGCTATTTGCCACTCTAGGTCTTGGAGTGGTGGGACATATGTTGAGTCCTTACCAGTTGTAGAGATATGCTTACAAATTGTTATAACCATCTCTAACAACTTTTGCCACCTTACACACAATTGTAGAAACCTTCTGCCATGCATCATGTGGTGAAATAATGAATATCAAGATGATGCAAGAAAGCGTAGGTCATTGTGACATTTCCTTATACCTAGAGAAGCTCTACATTACACATTTTATTCATTCGCAAAGAGAGCCATGGAAGTTTGAGGGGTCATTGGATGTGGGATTTCAAAGGGCAAGTGAGAAATATCCACATGATTATGAAAGTTTCACCATTGAAAGCTCAGCGAGAAATTGGGCATCATTGAGATGTAAGAATTTGAAGGTCATTTGGATGTATTTGGTTCACTTGAGAAGTTTCACGTTAGCTTGGATGCCTCTAGTCCTACTGAGAAATTGAGGTCATGTGGACACATCCACATGGCAATGCAAATTCCACTCAAAAGGTTTTGTGGAGAAATGAAGGGCATCAAGAATTTGTAAGAACACAAGAGGCATTAAAATATATCTGGTAGTGCACAAAATTTTCACAAGTCTAATAGGGGTCGAAAGTTCCAAAAGTGATGAAGTAAGAATGTATTAGTGGTTGATGGATGAATGAAGTCCAAAAGGACTTAGCAAGGATCCGAATAAAGCTAAAGTTTTACTTTTGGAGAATTTGCAAGAATTTAGATGACAATAGGAAATGTGGGGATTCAAGGAGCTATGGAGGTATGGTTCCACTTGATACTAAAATAGCCTTTTATATCTTAAATATTAATAATCAATAGAAATGGTAATTTTTAGTCCAATATTAGCAATTATACAATTACATTAACAATCAATTGAAATCCAATGCCATAGAAAATTTAATAAAGCATTCAATATACAGTGACCACCTCTCCCAAACAGGAGGAAAAATTTAATTGAACTAGTAGATTTCATATTTATAGAGAATTGAATAATGGAAATATTTGTCATTCTATATTGAATGTGAAAAATTGTAAACATTAATCTAGAAAAATAAATTGATATAATTGGTTGGTTAATAAATGAATTGAATTGACAAGGAAAATTCTCAATAAGACATAAATAAGTATGCTATTACGTGTATATATATATGATTGGTTGGTTAATAAATGAATTGAATTGACAAGGAAAATTCTCAATAAGACCTAAACAAGTATGATATTACGTATATATATATATACTCCCTATGCTTAGCCTAGGCTAATAAATGAAATGCTTACAATTAAGAACTTGTTTAGTTAATCTAGAATAACTAATGTTAATATGCAACCATATGTAATTATGAATTAAATTCTATTCTAGGAAAGTAAATGTATTGGATGCTATTGCTTATATAATTTTATAATATTAAATTTATAAATTTTTACATATTTTAAAAATGTATTAAATTATTAATTTTATGGTTAAGTATATGTTTAAATTTAGTAATTAAATAGTTTGATTAATTTAATAATTTTTATTTTAAAAAACTATAGATTTTAACATGTGGTCCTCTTTCTTGTATAAAAAATTAGCAAAAAATAGCCGTTGATCATATTTGTAGGCATGTAACAAAAATATAATTCCATACTAGTTCTATTTTCTTGGAAAATCTCATTGTTATTTGGTGCTTATTATTTCTTTTCTATAGTCCAATCATGATTGAAAAAAAATTGTGATTGAGGTTTGAGGAAAATCATTTTTGTCAATTTGAATGTTGTGTTCATTCTTGATTACTCCAAAGCTAGTTTTTTTGTTGAGCATGTTGGAATGTTATTCTAGTTTCATGTTGTAGACATCAAAAATATACAATTTGATATGACACATTGGATCCTAATTTACTAACACCATTTTATCCTGAATCATTTCTTTTGCTAGTCATTTAATTGAATAATTTGTATTTGATTAAATTCATCACTCTTCATCTCTTAATTAAATAAATCAATTTTATTTAATTAATTTGTAATCCCCCTTTTAATTAAATAACTCATCTTATTTGATTAAATCCCTAAAGTCATCTCATTTAAATTAAATAAATCTTTATTTGGTTTAAATCCAACATCATCTTTCTTTAATTAAATAAATCAATCTTTATTTAATTAAATCTAAAATCATTATTATCTCAACTTTGATTTATTTAAATCCTAAAATCTAAGTCAAAATGGTCAAATCAGCTAATCCCCCTCTTAATTAATCAAATCCTAATTAATGCTAATCCTAATCACTCCAATCCTCTAGATCTTGCAACTTGCACAATAAATCAATTTATTTGATTTATTAATTCATCAATTTCCATTCAGAAGGGCATCTTTTGTGGAATATTCTTCCAATTCAAAAATCCATCCAAAAGGGGATGGGTACTTCCAACAAGGCATTTAAGGCCTCTTACATGTCCTTGGCCTTGAGCCAAGTGACATTAACTCCATTTCCTTCTCCCTCCAACATGTCACATTCAAATTTGAATCTCATGGCATTTATCATGCACATTGACCAAAATGTGCACAACCATCAACCATTCACATCTCGACAAGTGGCACATAGCCATTGGATGTTGAATGATCCCACATTGCTCAAATTCACTCTCTCTTCCATTTTGGAAATCTATAAATGAACGGTTCTTGCTCTCATTCATTATCCACAATCTCATGCAAAGTTACTCTCTTCACATTGAGAGCTAATTTTGCCCATTTCTCTCCAAAGTATTCACAATTTTCATGATTTCATAGCTAGGTTATGTCAAAATCTCATCAAAGAGATTTGATCATCCACATATCATCAACATTACAACAAAGGAGTTGGGAAAGAGCCAATTTCAACACATCAATTGGCACCAATTCCCCCATGGGATCAAGAGTTTACTTTGGTTAGATAGATTTGATTTGGTTTATTGCATTGTTCTTCATTTTCCTTTCTATTTAAGCGTTGTAAATGGATTTCATGGGGAATTCTTGTTTTACCAGACATATTGAGCTAATAATGTGTTTGTTTGTTGTATTTGTATAGGTATAAAACCAGGGTTCACATTTTGGCGCTAGAAGGAGGGAAAATCTTAAGCATTTCATCATGTTTTTTCAAAAAAATTGTGTTTTTTTAACATTTTTTTGTGTACACAAGAAATTGCTCCTCACACAGGTCTGCGACGCTATATTGCACCACTTCCAAAGGCGCGACACTATATCGTACCGCTATGAGTCGAAACTGCACCGCACTTGTTTCTCCCATACTAGAATTTTAAAATTCCAAAATCTGTCACGGATCTGTGAGTTCAAATTGCACCACACATAGTCTCGCAGCGCTATATTGCACTACTTCCGAGGACGCGGCTCTATATTGTACCGCACTTATTCCAAACGGCGCCGCACCCGCTTTCCCACTCAGAAATTTTAAAATTTTAAACTTTGCCGCGAATTTTGAAGTTGCAAACTGCGCCGCCTAGTAAAAATGCACCACATTTGCGCTCTTTGTCTATTGCAGAGTGCCGCACTCAGTCAAGGTGCGACGCTATATTGCGTCGCTGGATTTCTAAACTCTGTCGCATTTGCTAGCTGTGCCGCACCTGTGGATTTCTGATTTTTTTAACCTTTTTTTTATGCTGCAGGAACTTCCTGAGGTCATAATTTTTGACTCAGACTTGAGTTTTGGCTGAAATTTTTCGGGGCTTGAAACTTTCATCTTGGCCCTCAAAATGACAATTTAGTGTTTTTTCCTAGTTTTTTAAAAGTTGATTTTGTTAATAACTCGAAGTTCATGTTTCGAATTTGGGATGTTAGTTGGTAATTCATCCTATCTTAGTTTTAGAATTTTTTTGGGAAAAAATAGGACTCTCAAAGTTATGCATGCAAAATTACCAAAAATAGAAAAATCTAACGATTGTTGAACTTTGCCTAAAAAGGAAATATCTTGATCAAAAGTAAAGGAAGGAAAACGAAGGCCAAGGGTTCTTTATGAATTTATCATCTCATTGATCAAGTGTTTTTAAACACTTTGGGAGAACTTATAATCCCTTTCTAAGGATTTGTTTACTTCTATGCTCTTAGGAAACACTAAATTTCATTTGGGTCCTAAAAAGAACACTACAAGAGCTTTCAATTTTGTAATAAAGGGTTAAAAATAACCTTAGAACAACTTACTAGATTTGGTTTAAGGATAAAAATTGAACAAGACAAATCTCACACTTCCTTTAGTGCTTTAAAAAGAATCAAATCATTGCTTTGAGGATATAAAATGAACATGTGTTTTTGTGTCTTGTAATATTTTTTGCAAAGTAATTTCATTTAAAAAGGTGTATGCGCGTCTCTCGTGTCTCACGACGATCTTGATAATCAAAAGTCTTTTTGGTGACATTAAGTTGCATAAAATATTACCTTCACATTTCATTTTGGGATTAAAATTCAACCAATCTTGCGAGTGTGAGTGTGACATATTGCGAGTGTTCTCCCTTTGTTTTTCAATGAAAGTCGATTGAACTACAAGATATGCTTGTTTGATTTTTTTTTATCTTAGTGGGCCTACCTTGTGGGAAAAATTAATCACCCAAGGGAATGACCCAATCGGGAACATGCTAAAGCCAAGCGACTTCCAACCGGTATATAAGTGTGGATTCTCGAGGAAAGTTCAAGAATCATGAGGATTATTATGACGAGAAGGGAAACAATGGTCTCTCGCCATACTAGATAGTCCCCCACAAATGAAATGCTTGAATTAAAACCCTTGTTTAGCAAAGATCAAACTCCTATCTATTTGTTGGTGCAAAATGTCATGTCCTTTGAAGCTGCCCCACGTATACATGCGGTTCTGTTGTAGAGATGAAAAGTATGCCATGAGATATTCATGGGTATTGATGCTTGGCTGACTCGAGAAGTGAGTGCATTGTAAGGGGGAGCCTGTGTGGTAAACATCTAATCATCCACATTGAATATGCACATTTGGATTTATCCAAGTGGGATTCCAACAAATGTTGTCTCTTCAGCCTAGGGATGTGCATATGATTGAAATAAAAACACTTTGCTTGGATCTAAAATAGTGGAAAACAAACATTCAACGAATCATCAAAATTCCAAACCCTTTGGGGGAAACAAATACCCTTGATGAATCTAAGTGCTCTTGCTTTCCCTAGGGATTCCATCCTTAGAGGTTAATAAGTGCTTGGGTTTAATCATCATTTGTTTTCACCAAATTCAACACTAAGAAACCTTTGCCTTGATTTCCTTGATTTCCACATAATGCACTTTGTGGGATGAAAAAAAATTAGGACATTGGACATTCAGTTTGAAACATAATCAAGAAAGTGTTTGTGATAAAAATAACCAAAACTAAGCAAGATAACAAACAATTGAACCACACATGTGCTTGGTCCCTTTTGATTCATTAGGCTTTCATGCCAATATTGGTCTTTTGGTTTGAACCACTTTTAGGGAAAAACATGTTCTTCATTACCTTGGTCTTGTAAGCAGGTCCTCGTAGGGTCATCTAGGATCAAGTCAAACACTTCACCCCATCCAAACATTTATCAAAATCCCATTTCACCAACAACTTTTGGAACCTTGGAAAACATCACTTATGCTAGACTTTTAGGAAAAAATCATCATCACCTTGTTTAACTTAACACACCTAGCCAAATTATCCTTTTGTGTACGAGTTTAATCTAGGGTAACACAGCTTCCTAGGGTTTACAAGTTCATAATCATCTTGTTTGACTTAACACACTTAGTCAAATTATCCAATCCATTATCACCTTGTTTGACTTAACACACTTAGTCAAACTATTCTTATCCAAAATCAAAATCAAAACAAGTCCTAAAGTCTAACATTGATCTAAAGTTCCTAAAATTTTAAACACCCATACCCCTCACCCTTTCATCCTTCATCTCATCATTGGTCCTAAACACTTTAGAGGTTCACTTTTTCAATAAGGCCAAAACAAAAAATGGCAAATTCATCTAGCATCACATTGCAAGCAATCCAACAAATGCATGCTCAAGCCCACACTCAATACCATGCACAATTGCAAGGTATTCAACAACAAAAATTTCAACAAGGCCTACAATAGTATCAAGCACAAAAAAAAGCAGTCCAATTACTAGCCCATCAACAAGCTTTTTTGGCACATCAACAACATGACCAACAAAAAGCGTTATTGGCACAACAAATGTAGGCATATCAACAAGCCCCACTCGCTCAACAAAGCTTGAAACAGATTCCCACCACAATCATTGAAAATGATGATCAAGATCCTTTGAACAATGATCATGTTGAAAATGTATCTACATCACCTAATGAGTTAGAGGACATATCTCAAGAATTTATTCTAAAGCATGATCAACATCTTTTACTATGGTCTAGCAATGATCCTTTCCAAAACATATTGACATCCTTTGACCTCATGACATTTGAGCAACTTCCTATACCTAATGAAGATATCCAAGAGCCCTTTATAAGCAATCCATTCTTTGAAATTGACCCATGTCAAGAACTTGATCCAAAGCATGTCGAAAGCAATTCCAAAATCATTCGAGATCAAGAATTTGTATCTCCAAGCTACTACAATGATATAATGGACACTCTCCTATCTATACAAGATGTCACAAATGATGATCATATCCATATAGCACATACCCCTCCATCTACCCATGATATGCTTTCTTTGAATGGACTCGTAGATGATCTTCATTCAAAACAAGAGTCTCACACTCTTGATATCATTACCAAGGAGCAAGAGTCTCCTACTCTTAACATTTGTACACATGATCAAAGTATAGAAAAATCTAAAGACATACCAAAAGTGAATCATGAAGAAGACTTCTACAGAAGTTATGAATCAAAGAAATCATATGGAGATATATCAGAAGGCTTCTACAAAAGTTGCAAATTAGAAACATCCTATGGAGACATAGCAGAAATAGGTCATGAAGAGGGCTCCTACAGAAGTTGTGAATCAGAAACATCCTATGAAATGAATCATGAGGAAGAGTTTTATGAGGACAATGAATCATCAACACTTCTTGAAGAAGCACTACAATATGATATCTCACAAAATCAAGCCAAAAATATCAATCAGGTATTCATCCCACATATGGAGGATTCTATCACTTATAAACTTGGATCACTTACCTTTCTTAGAGCAAGCTATCTCATCAATAAAGCAACTGACACTTTTGAAGATCCACCATAGAGCAGAGAAGGAGTAGCACCTTATCTCCAAGATAGATCATATCCTATTGCAAATAAAATGTTTCAACAAATGAATTATCAAGGCAGAGGATTAGGCCCACATGAACAGGGTATCCTCAAATCAGTACAGATTATTGGCAATCCTAAGCATCAAGGTCTTGGTTATTCGACAATTAAGGGATCTAAACATGTAAGTGATACCTCTATAAAACTAGAGGAAACTTTGTCTCAAGAAAACATCAACATAGGGGGCATGAAGAATCCTTATGATGAAACCAATGCCAATACTACAACTAGCCACGTCATGAATCTTCGTCCACCCATTACCCCATCCACGAATTGGGACCAACATCAAAAGGGATATTTGAATCAAATCATGAAGAGCGTTATCAAAGAAAAAGAAGCTAAGAAGCATGAAGGACAAATCAAATACACTTGGATACCAAAGAATACAAAGAAATATGATCCCTATCATACTCCATTAGTCAAAGAAACTATGGGGAAAAATAAAGAAGGGAAAAGTATCCATCAAAGATGTCCACAAAGGATAAAACATGCTTCTCAAGTGACATACAAAGTGTATCAAGCAGTTGGCCATAATTCCATGCACACTTCCATAGCCACCCATCACTGCTCATCTTCCCAAGTTTGGAGAGTCAAAGGTTCCAAATTGTCAACCAATCCATGGATAAGTGCACCAAGATGGTTCCCAAAAAGGGGACTTAAGTGGACAACTTTTTTCTGAAATTAGGAAATACTGACCTTGGACGTGAAATTGAGGATACTTAGACTCAAAATTTTGAGATGGAACAAAAAGAAGGAATCAAGTGCTCTGAGTCTACTTTCTAAACTACTATTTTATTTTGAAAATGGTTGAGATTAAGGGGTTCAAATGAGGGACGTACACAAATTGGTGTTGTTTTTGTCAGAAAAATATAACATAGCAACTCTTGTACGAACCTCGTATGGTGAAATTTTTTTTAGTATTTTTAAAATCTCAATGGTCAGAAGTTAGCTAAAAGTATGTAGTTGATGCACGATTTTTCTGATAATTTTTAATAAATATTTATTTTTTTACTAATTTTCGAAGTGGACATTTCTTGAAAATAGAATTTTGGCCATGCTACCCCTACAAATTTTGGAAACTAATTGATTTTTAAATTTTTTAGAATGGAGTCTAGTTTTTAAAAATGTAATTTATTTGAAAAATTGATGAACGGTTAATTTATAACGAAAAAAATACCAAACGCTACTTTTTGGCACAAAAAAGACATACAGATAAAATAAATTATGGATGAAAGACTTAACATTTTCAGAAGTGAAAAAAATTACATCATTGGATAGCTATGAGATAACCCAACATTACCCATGTGTTTGATTTTTTTGATATTGAACCACGTGCAATCCTAACAGTGAGCACGAACTCGATTATGAGAAATATGGTGGATTTTTTAAAAACACGTCTCTGGTCATTGGGAATTCCCTCCAAGCCTTTGGGTTGGTATTTCAAGGAAAATACCAAACCTAAGGCTGGAAAATTCCCAAAGAAAGATATAACGCGAGCGCGTTATAACACGCTCGCATTATATCTCACTTTTGACATGGTTTTTGCTTCTGCGTGGAACATGTCAACTAAGACATAACACAAGCGTGTTATAATGCGTTCACGTTATGTTATGTTAAATGCCAATATATTGAATGTATGTTGATATATTTGTATGTTTGTATGTACATGTATGTCATGTATGTATGTATGCTTGTATGGATGTAAGATTATATGTACATATGTATTATGCTTGTATGTATGCATTTATGTATGTCTTTAGACAGAGGGAGAATTTAGAGAGAGAGAGTCTAGAGAGATGGAGAGGGGGTGGAAGTGAGAGTTTAAGAGAGAGGGAGTGGGAGAGAAGGGGTTGGAGTGAGGGGGACTTAGCTAGGTAGGGTGGGAGGGATAGAGGGAGGGAGAGAGAGAGAGAGGGGGTGGGAGAGAGAGAATTGAGGGAGAGGGAGAGAGAGAGAGAGACAAAGAGAAAGAGAGAGTTATGTAGGTAGGGTGCGAAAGGGAGAGACTTGAGAGTGTGAGAGGGAGAGACTTGAGAGTGTGAGGGGGGTGAGAGGGAGAGACTTGAGAGATAGGTAGTGAGAGGGAGTGTGAGAGAGAGGGAGTGGGAGAGAGAGGGAGTGTGAGTGAGAGACCTGAGAGAGGGAGAGGGTGTGAGAGGGAGTGACCTAATAGAGGTAGAGAAAGAGGGGGGTGGAGTGAGAGGGACTTATCTAGGTAGGGTTGGAGGGATAGATAGAGAGAGGGGAGAGAGACAAAGAGAGAGTTACCTAGGTAGGTTTCCAAAGGGAGAGACCTGAGAGAGAGAGGGGGAGGGAGGGAGAGACATGAGAGAGAGGGAGAGAGAGGTAGTGGGAGAAAGTGGGAGGGACATAAAGAGAGATGCATAGAGGGAGCGAGAGAGGGTGGTAGGGATTGATTGAATGGGAGGTACACAAAAAGAGGGAGATTGTAGATATAGACAATTAGAGAGGGTAGGAGGGAGGGAAGGAGGGAGAGGTGATATGTATAGATAGAGAGAAAGTGATAGGGGTTGAGGGTATAGGGTTGATGGTTTCTAGGGTATTAGGGTTTAAGGTTTGAGGGTTGAGGGAATAAGGTCGATGGTAGAGGGTATTTGGTTGAGGGTATAGGGTATAAGGTTTAAGGGTTTAGGGTTGAAGGGTTTGGGGTTTAGGGTTTAGGGTTAAGGGTTTAATTGGTTGAGGGTAGAGGGTTTAGGGTATAGGTTTGAGGGTATATGGTTGAAGGATTAGGTTTAGGGTCCAATGTAAGGGGTAGAGGGTTTAGGGTTTAAGGATTAAGGGTTGAGGGATTAAAGGTTGAGGGTTGAGAATTGAGGGTTGAGCGTTTAATGTATAGGGTAAAGGGTAGAGGGTTTAAGGGTTGAGGGTTGAAGATTGAGGGTTTAAGGTATAGGGTCGAGGGATTAGGGTTGAGAGTCCAATATATAGGTTAGAGGTTATAGGGGTTGTGAGATTAAGGGTTGAGGGTTTAGGGATTAGGGTAGAGAGTTTTCTTGGATTTAACAGTATAAGGGTTGAGGGATTAATGTTTAGGATAGAGAGTATTGGGTTGAGGGTAGAGGGTAGAGGGTAGAGGGTAGAGGGTAGAGGGTAGAGGGTTTAACAATTTAGGGTTTAAGGGGTTAGGGTTGAGGGTCGAGGGTTTAGGGTTGAGTGTTTAAGGGTTTAACAGTTGAGGGTTTAAGGGTCAAGAGGGTTGAGGGATTAGGGTAGAGAGTTTACTAAGTGGGTTTAAGGGTTGGGGGATTAGGGTTGAGGGTAGAGGGTAGAGGATTGTCGGTAGAGGGTAGAGGGTTTATGGGTTAGGGTTTAAGGGTTTAGAGTTTAGGGATGAGGGATTAATAGGTTATATGGTAGAGGTTATAGGGGTTGAGGGATTAGGGTTTAAGGGTTGAGGGTTCAGGGATTCAGAGGGTATAGGGGTTGAGGGATTAAAGTTTAAGGGTTGAGGGTTCAAGGATTAAGAGGGTATAGGGGTAGAGGGATTAGGGTTGAAGGGTTGAGGGTTCAAGGTTTAGGGATTAAGAGGGTATAGGGGTTGAGGGATTAGGGTTTAAGGGTTAAGGGTTGAGGGTATATCTCTCAACCCTAATCCCTCAACCCTCTCTCTTTCTCCCACTCTCCCCCTCTCTCCCTCCCACTCTCTCTTTCTCCCACTCTCCCCTTCTCCCACTCTCTCCCACTCTATATTTCTCCCAGTCTCACCCTCTCTCCCTCCCTCTCTGTCTCCCACTCTCCCCTTCTCCCACTCTCTCTCACTCTCTCTTTCTCCCACTCTCCCACTCTCTCCAACTCTCTCTTTCTCCCTCTCCCCCTCTCTCCCTCCCTCTCTATCTCCCACTCTCCCCCCTCTCTCTCGCACTCTCTCTTTCTCCCACTCTCCCACTCTCTTTTTCTCCCACTCTCCCCCTCTCTCCTCCTCTCATCTCCTGCTCTCCCAATCTCTTTTCCCCACTCTCCCCTCTCTCCATCTCTATCTCCATCTCTCCCACTATCTCTTTCTCCCCCTCTCCCTCTCCTTCCCTCTCTCCCTCTTTCTCTCCCACTCTCTCTTTCTCCCCCTCTCCCTCTCCCTCTCCCTCTCTCTCCATCTTTCTCTCCCACTCCCTCTCCCTCCCTCTCTCCCTTTTTCTCTCCCAATCTCTCTTTCTCCCATTCTCACCCTCTCTCCCTCCCTATCTATCTCCATGTCTCCCACTTTCTATTTCTAACCCTCTGCCTCTCCTCCCTCTCTCTCCATCTCTCTCCCACTCTCCCTCTCCCTCTCTCTCTCTCTCACACACACACACACACACACACACACTCACCTCTATCTCCTCTACTATAAGGGTGCAGGGGACATATATATAATTAGGATAGAGGGTAAAGACAAAGAGGGAGAAAATAAATATACTAAGAAAACCATATTTCACATAACACGCTCGCATTGTAATGTGAGTGTGTGTTGTACTCCACTAAAATGGTAAAAAACTCTATATACCTGTGATTTCAAGGCCCATCATCTGCATATTCCCCTGGTTCTATGTGTGCTCTGACAAAAAGCAGCTTTTTGGTGATGTTGTGAAGTGTGCAAACATGTTTTTCACATTCCATCACCTTTTCCATGATCTTTCTACCACCTTTGCATGAAATAGAAGAGTTTCCACATTGAAAGACATATAATATCAATTGAAGTTTGAATTCCATTGAAAACTGATATACAATTGAAGTTTGGAGGGGAACAATCTTTTGAACAAGTCAAATTGTTGTGGAGTTTGAAGAAAGAAGAAGCTAAGGCTATATAATTGGGTTGAACTCCTCCATTTGAAAGTCTGGTTTTTTAGGTATGTGAAGTCTTTACAAATTTTATTTCATTCTATTATGGCTTGCTTTCATTTTTGTTTGTCATTATAACCTTAGGTTGTCAATGCACATTTTAAATTACCATTATATTCACAATTATATACACTTGCCAATTACCATTTTAAACTTGATGCAAAGCATCTACCAGGATCCACAAATCATCAAGGGTACTTCTGATCCTAAATTAAATTGAAGAAGATCAACAAACAAAATCAATCATATTTTCATCAAAACATTAGAACTTGGTTTCAACTCTTTGTCAGACTCAAAAAAATAGATTAACCATCATAAAATTGATTGTAACATAGCATAAAGTTGATTAGAAACTCAGAACCATTCACCAAAATTCATCCTTTAATACAAATCCAAGCCTCTCCCATTCCTCCGAAGGGTCCAAACACCTTCCAATACCTCTGCACAAATTGATGCAGTACAAAGGAAGAAATCAACACCTTTCTTGACACACTTATTCAACTATATTTCCCTTCACAAAACATTTGATTTGTATAATCAAATTAGCATTAAGAGTTCCCAATTCCTTAAGGACCTTCAAAACACCTTGAAAATCTTGAAAATAAATGATTACAATCAACTAGGTTCCTCAAAACATCAACCAATGATTATTTCATTCACAAGTTGTCTTAAATCTTCCATAATGGCACCATTGTTTACAAACACAAATTATAATTCTTAAGGCACAACCAAACCATTATTTGCTTAATAAATCTTTGTTTGAGTTAGTAAAACAAAAATGAAACGTTTCAAAATTCTTCCTTTACACAAAAAATTAGTTCCTTTGTTCACTATCCACATTACTAGTAGCCAAGCATCTGCAAACTGTCACATGTATCTCCCAAACCATGCACACACTTCAGACTATGATACTCATTTTTGATGCAAAGTTAGAGGACCCAAAACATTGAAGATGTCAACCTGCCTTCAAGAGGCATCTAACAAGATTAAAAATTCCTGATGGACCAATCCCAACACTCCTCCAAGCTGGACAACAAACAAAAACACTATTTCCCACATTTCACCCTTGGAATCTAGTTACTGTGCAAAACCAGTTTTGGGCCCTTAACTCCAAAACTTTCCAAAACATGAGGAAAATAAAAGAATGATTCTAGCACCCATTTCAGAGTTTCAAGACATACCTTAACCCATCACATGACTCCTTTGGGACAACTTTAAGAAAACTGACCTTTTCACTATTTTAGGCCTCCAAGTAGGCCAATTTTACAAAGGAACTACCCTTAGATCCTCACACCAGACTTCCAAACCCAAAAAAAGTCTTTAATTAGGTCTCAAAACAATATATTTTCTATGTCTTAGGACCTTACCCACTCAACTACGCTTCCAATACAAAAACCCCCATTTTTCAATGCAAAGAGGGAGGGTTTATAGAAACTCCTATACCCGGGCCTTCCCAGACCATTCCAAAGCATCAAAAATATTCAAAATACCCTGCACAAGGTCAAAAGTTCATTACATAGACCACTCCTTCAACACTTTTTCAAAATCACTCCTTGGTTCCTCAAATTCTCATGGAAAAGTGCTTGTTTCAGCCCAAGAACCCCATCCTATTGTCATTAGTTTCATTCCAAGGCATGCTCAACAATAAAAGACCCTAAGATAACAATGTGCATGCCATCCCACCAAGAAACAAGTCATAGCAGTAGGTGGGATGGTCATTTCACAATTAAATCCTACTCAAACCCTTGATTGGCTTGAAATGAGCAGTTTCAGAAAATTGTCAATTGCTCCCTTCAAATGTACTATTAAGCCCTCAGAATTGATGCATTAGAGAGTTAAGACATGTACCTACAATATTATATTAATTTTCTATCAAGGGGAGGCTGTATAGATCCATACAAGTGCAAGAAAGTGCAAAAAAACCATTAAATTTTTGGAAAACAATATTTTTTTTAATCAAAAAAATAGATTTCAAAATGAACAAAAATCCCCCCTTCGAGCCAATGGAGGTTGTTTAAACCTTTTGAAATGACAACCAACTCCCCCCAATGCTTATAACTAACAAAAAACCACCTTTGAAAGCTCATATAACCGGTACATGGAAAATGTCTTTAATGACCCTCTTACAACATGAAGATACCCAAAATTGAATCAAATTTCAAAATGGAAGCATAGATTGTCAAGGTGCTCCTACACCAGAAAATTATCAAAAACTCACAATGCCATTACACTCATTAGTTTTTAGAATCACCATCATGGTTATTCACTTTTAGTTAGAAATGTGCTCTGGCCAACCTAGTGCTTCCATAGTTTATACACATTTGTCTACATGCTAGGTTAACTTTTGTACTGATTGTAGATTAAGCCTTCAATGACATATATTTTTCAATTAACTTGAATGGATACATTTTTTAGGAACTAATATTCATCTTATTACCATGGTACAGCTAAAATTATCCGCCATGCCAAAGAAAAAGACAAAGAGGAAACTAACAGATGAAGAGAACGAAACCTTGAAAGAAAAGGAGAGAGTTCGGGTGGCGAGATATCGTGAAAAGAATAAATTGGAAATGATTGATGAAAACAAACCGATTGTAGAGGAACCTCAACCGTCAAAAAGAGAACGAGAATTGACAGCACAACAGGCATGAATGCGAAAGCATCGTCGTAAGACATATTCAGATATCGTAGTTGGAGACACACCCTCTATGACAAGTGAATATGAAGGGACACCATTAAGCACAAGCGAATATAGAGGGAAACCATCTAGCACAAGTGAATATGGATGGACACCATCTACTGCAAGTGAATATGGAGGGACACCATGTACCACAAGTGAATATTGTTAGACACCATCCAACACATCTCAAGTTGAGAGTACATCATCACTCGGAATTGACGAAGAAGGTATGCCATTATCCCCGTGTGAACCTCAAGGTATGTATTCTTCTCCACCCTCGATCGAAGGTACACAATCTAGCCCACCTCAATTAAATATTGATGAAAATTTTCCTAATGTTGAGATGTATGTACCTAGGAGAACACCACCTAGAATTTTGCGTAGAAAGCCAAAGTATTTGATTAATATTGATGATGAGATTTTGCAGCACATAGAACGTAAGATTTCAACACACACTTGTAGAAGATATGTTGATAAGATTTGGGAACGATTCTTTGAAAGGATAAATGAGACTGCAAGATGTCAACTATTTGTTGAAATGATGCGGGGTGTAAAGTATAGGAACATCATGAAGACTCTTGGGTTGAGAACATCGAATGCATCGAGTGAAGACACTATTGTGAAGAATCTAATGGATGCTTATGAGAGTGTGGGTAAGAACTCATGCTCAAAGGATAGTAATGTCACCCGATGTGTCATTACATCAACTTTGGTAAGTTGTCAAACAAAGAGAGCTCGTCTAATTAAAAAGACTAGTGAACAAATGAGAATTAGTAGAAAAACTTTATCAAGAGCCATTCAAAGGCAACAAAGAATTGATGGCAATGATACAAATGAATTATGGGCATTCTCGGGGAGACTGTCATGAAAGATAAAGAAGTTGTCGAAGACTTGAGAACACTAATTGAAGAGTATTGGAAGAATAACACAAGGCCATCTCTGAATCAAAGGGATGTGGTAAGAAGGAGAATCAGTAGTCAGAATCGTGAGCCACATCCAAAGCATTTTTTGGATATGACTCAAACCCAATTTTTTTGGAAATTTGAAAATGATTATCCTTAAATTAGTTTTTCTCAAAGATTTTTTGAATTGCTTAAAGCTTTTTATGTCAAGATAAATCACACACGCACTACTTGTTGTTGTAGACTACATATTGAATTTTCTAACCATTATGATGTTTATCGTTCTATATGTTTAGATTTCCATACTAACGATGTTTTGTAGGATTGTGGCATATAAGCCCCACCAAAATCTTCAAGAGAGTTCTTATCAAAAAATTTATGTGGAATAGAGGATGGCCAAATATTCTATAGGACAACATGCTTGGATGGTTCATGCGAGCGTTGCAGTGGCTTCCAATGTATGCCATTATGTCAACATATGGAAAACTCAGATGAGGTGGGACAAAAACTAGTAGAGTTCGAGAAGTATAAAATAGTGGCATATGCTACAAAAGATGGGTCTCAAGCAAAAAGGTGTGATTTGGTTATTGAGAAGATTCCAGTGCACCAATTTATGACCACATTTCATGACAATATACTGTCTGAGTATGCAATGAATACCCATAGAGCCCGATGGTTGGACACGCAGTTCAAGCTATGCAAGGACACCTTTCCAGTTGGAAGCATAGTTTTTTGGTTGACTTTGCAGAGAACTACACTCTACAACCACAACATGAGGTGTAATCACAGTATTACAACTCCACACAAGTTTTGATATTTGTGCACATAACATTCATTCATGCATCTGATAGTACAAATGAGCAAAGGAAGGTATTGAGGGAGTACCACTTTTATATTAGTGATGATCGCACACATTCTCCAGAGTTCATGTAAGATTTCTTCCAGATGTTCTACAGTGGTTTGGCTCAGAGGGGCATACAATATGATCAACATATAATATGGTCTGATAACTGTGCAACATAGTTCAAGAACTCACGCATGTTCTACTGGTTGTGCAGGATGCATGTCATTACATGTGTTCAACATATGTGGAACTTTTGTGAGGCTGGGCATGCAAAGGGGGAACATGATGGTGCAGGAGAATGCATGAAAAGAGCATTAACACTAGAAGAGTTAAAGTATAAGGGTGATCCCACAAAGCTGGTTTACAACTTCTAGGAGATTTTGATTTTTGTTGAAATCACATATTTTTATAAAATATAATGATTTAAGCCTTAAAAAGTTCCATTTTAAGGATTTCAATTGAAGAGGGTTTGATCAAACCACCTTAGATCAAACCCCCTTGGATAGAACCCCGCTAGTTTTAAACCATACCTAAAACGAAGTCTCTGTTACACCTATCAAAATGCTGATAAAAAATCACTTTTGATCTACCTTTTGGGGGTTCAAATGAATTCATTTAAAATTTATTTCAAATGATCATAGTAGTCCTCATAACGAGCTATCCAATAAATATAATTTTAATATGTTTTGGTTTTATTATGTAAGTGTTTTTTTAGTTTTATTAAACATAGGCTTTTCACCAAAAATAAAGCTTTTTGTTTTGGACATGTGGAAAAATAGCATATTATAAAAATAAAATTTTAAAAAATATGCTTAGGCTGGGTATTGATGTCTTTGACCCATTAAAAAAAAAAAAGGATTTTGATACATACAAAAAAAGTTATGTTGTATACAGTCCGCCTATGTTTCAATTGTAATTGGTTTGACTTCAAAACTTGATTACGGAAAAAATATTTGATAAAACACTATGAAACCAAATAAAAGTGCTAGATATCATAGTTACAAATCTAAATTTGAAAAAATTAGAATTTAATCCTTCATACAAAAAAAATTATGTTGTATACGGTGAGCTTCACTCCTTAAAAATGTTGTTTTTAAAAAAAACTAGTTTTCGAAGGAGATGGAAAAATAAGTGCATTCTAATTCCAATTTTTTTTAAAAATATATATTTAGAATCTATAGACAAAACGTCACAAATCACTAGTTTACATCATCTTCAAATTCCTCACGGTTTAGCCGCTATAGGAGTCCGAAAGTGAAAACTTAGTTTAAAAAAATCAATTCGGTGTCCAGTTTGCCCAAAAATTGTAAACCAATATTGTGGGATCATTGATAAAGATAGTGCAAAGTTGGTAGATGCAAAATCAATCGTTGAGTGGTGTAATGCTTTGATGGGTCCAAGTAATGAAGGTACGTCTTCAGTTCGTAAATTTTTTTGGTTGATGGATGATACTAACATTGCACCATATGAAGACTATTGTACACTAACAAGATCGAGTGAGGTACACTCTTTCCTTAGCTCAAATGCAGGTTCATGGAGTATCAATACATAAAAGATGGCATGTTTTTTTTCTTCATGTACAATGCAAGCTTGGAATGATTGTGAGTCAGGGGAGAGGGTTGACAAATGGTTCACAAGTTATCTTAGCCCACTTCACATGTATCGCCCTCCAACGACATTGGAACTGACATAGATGGAATCATCAGTCGACTTTGACCACATATCGGATCTAGTTCAACCAGGTGATATATCTACTTTCTTAGTTGTTGAAATTCCATATCATTATCTTACTTTGTACTGTATTCATAATGTTGATAAATTTCAAAAGATTTTTTGCACATATCAATGCAGGGCATGTTTATGCAGTTATTGCAGATGAAGACAATGAAGAGGGAACATAATATTCCTTGTGTCATTGTGTTGAGACCAAAAAGAAATTCGAGGCCCCAGTTATAGATGGAGAAAACATCGAATACCCTACAGGCTCAATTGTGGTTACTGGAATATGGCTTAGAAGGTACCCACATTCAACTGTTAAACATTGGCTATTTTAGGACTTTGACATTCATCGTAAGATTGTTTATTACTCGAACCTTGTCATGACATCCAATGTTCATTTGACCAAATATGGGGGTAGACCTTTGAACAAGATGCTACGGAAGGTCCGTGAGTCTAACCATGAGGCAATACTTGACACAATAAAGAGTATAGCAGACCCAAATGGTTCGTTGGATTAATTTATAAGTATATGCACATTGGTTCTTATTAATTTATACTTGTATGCACATTAATTTGTTTGATGCCAATGCTATCATATTCTTTTACAGTGATTGGTGTCCCCTTGCAAAAAATGTAGAGATATGAGCCATCCAAGAGAATGCTAGCCAAAAAAGCAATGCAACATCCTTATTTTGATGCCTGCATGCAACATCTGTAAGTGCCTTCCATCTATTTTTATTTCATTTCCATTTTGGATGGGGTAAACCCATAATAGTGGTGTACAATTTTGATGAGGAAGGAAATTTGTAAAAATGCTCACACATTCAAAATTTCATGTTTTAAAGGGTTCGTTCGAACTAGGGGGTTTGCATGAACCCAAAAGAGGGGTTTGGTTGAACCCCTAGTTCGAGCGAACCCCCTTTTGCATGGTGAGTTTGATCGAACCCTATGATGTCATGTTTCTTCATAGAAACAAATAGAAAATTCAAAAAAAAGGGGGGGTTCGAACGAACCCCCCTTCAAACGAACCACCCTTCGCCCTTTCGAGTGAAGGGGGGTTCACTCGAACCCCCCTTTTTTTCCCTTCTCCCCCTCCTCCACCAAATTTTAGTAGATTTATGCCCTTCGAAGCTCGGGTTGAGGATGAAAATGGAGGAGACTTCACAAACCCAACTGGACGATGGCAGTCCTCAGAACGAGCTATCCAACGAATAAAATTTTAATATGTTTTGGTTTTATTATGTATGCGTTTTATTAGTTTTATTAAACATAGGTTTTTCACCAAAAATCAAGCTCTTTGTTTTGCACATGTGGAAAAATAGCAGATTATCAAAATAATTTTTTTAAAAATATGTTTGTGCTGGGTATTGATGTCTTTGATCCATTAAAAAAAAATTTGAATTTCAATACATACAGAAAAAGTTATGTTGTATACAGTCCACCTATGTCTGAATTGTAATTGGTTTGACTTCTAAACTTGATTAAGGAAAAAAATATTTAATAAAAAATATGAGACCAAATGGAAGTGCTAAATATCGTAGTTACAAATCTAAATTCGAAAAAATTAGTATTTTATCTTTCATACAATTTTTTTTATGTTGTATACAGTGAGTGTCACTTTTTAAAAATGTTGTTTTCTAAAAAAAACCGGTTTTCATGGGAGATGGAAAAAAAAGTGCATTCTGATTCCAAAATTTTTGAAAAAATATTTTTAGAATCTACAGACAAAATGTGATGAGACTCTAGTTTGTATCATCTTCAAATTCCTCATGGTTTAACCGCTATAGGTGCTCGAATGTGAAGATTTAGCTAAAAATAATAATTTCAGTGTCCAATTTGACCAAAAATTGTAAACCACTATTGTGGGATCATCTGATGCTCTTTCTTTTTCTCTTTTACTTTGCGTATTTGTAAGTAAACTACTGAAAATTGATTGATCTTTCGTTGCAAAAAATGTTGATTTAGGAGCCATCAAAGAGAATCTCAGCCAAAAAAGCAATGCAACATCGTTAATTTTGATGATCTTGACAAATCTCAATTTTGATTTCAAGCCATTATAAAAGAGCATGCGAAGCTCAGCGAGGGAATTTGAAGTTAACCTCATAATGAGCACCTATGATGTAGACATTTAAAGAGAATCTCAAATGTATGAGTGACATTGTAAAAGATTTGTGAGAACGAAGTGCCTGAGGCATTGTAATAAGATTTAATTACATAATGAGATATACTCAAATATTTTAAGGCTGGAGTTCATGTTTGGTGTAGTAGCACCTTAAACTGTAAATGCCTTGAATAGGAAAATTTGCAAACTTTGAATTTTGAAATGTAAACAATGTGAAAAATGTCATATAAAGGTCATGTAAACAATTTGCAACTTTTTTTCTGCAACTCATGTGACCAAGCAGACTATTCCAACACGTCCGAATAGGTATGTTTATGCTAGGCATGGTCCTCTTTCGCATCGAAACATGTAGAATCGCTCTGAGCTATGTTCCATCGGATCGATCCCTTAAGGGTCCAAAGTGCAAAATGGCTGCAAACTTCAACATGCTATTACTTGGATACCGTGACACTTACAAACTTATCATCTGATCCTACAGGATCATGTTGGACCCCTCTAGAAAAATCTCTCTCGGTTTTCACTATCTCAGAGTGGTTTTCTCGTGGTGGTGAATTTTCACTTGATGGAAAAAGTGTCAAATTTAAGTTGTGCAAAGTTGCAAAGTGGTGCAACTTTCGCTCTGCAACTCGTGTGACCAAACTAACTGCTCCAACGCATCCAAATAGGTATGTTTACTCTAGGCATGGTCCTCTTTCGCACCGAAACATGTGGAGTCACTCCGAGCTATGTTCCACCAGATCGATCCCTTAAGTGTCCAAAGAGCAAAATGGATGCAAACTTCACCATGCTATTACTTAGATACCGTGATACTTAGAAACTTCTCATCTGATCTTATAGGATCATGTTGCGACCCTCTACAAAAACCTCTCTCGGTTTTGGCTATCTCAGAGTGGTTTTTCCGTGGTGGCGGATTTTCACTTGATGGAAAAAACATCAAATGCAAGTAGTGCAAAGTTGCAAAGTGGTGCAACTTTCGTTCTACAACTTGTGTGACTAAGCAAACTGTTCCAACACATCCAAATAGGTATTTTTACACTAGGAATGGTCCTCTTTCGCATCGAAACACGTGGAATAGCTCCGAGCTATGTTCCATCAGATCGATCCCTTAAGGGTCCAAATTACAAAATGGCTGCAAACTTCAGCATGCTATTACTTGGATACCGTTACACTTAGAAACTTCTCGTTTGACCCTACAGGATCATGTTGGACCCCTCTAGAAAAATATCTCTCGATTTTGGCTATCTTAGAGTGGTTTTCATGTGGCAATGAATTTTCACTTGATGGAAAAAGTGTCAAATTCAAGCTGTGCAAAGTTGCAAAGTGGTGCAACTTTCGCTCTGCAACTCATATGACCAAACTAACTACTCCAACGCGTCCGAATAGGTATGTATATGCTATGAATGGTCTTTTTTCACACTGAAACACGTGGAATCACTCCGAGCTATGTTCCACCGGATTGATCCCTTAAGGGTCCAAAGTGCAAAATAGCTGCAAACTTTAGCATGCTATTACTCGAATACCATGATTATTAGAAACTTCTCGTCTAATCCTACAGGATCGTGTTGAGCCCCTCTACAAAACCCTCTCTCGGTTTTGACTATCTCAGAGTGGTTTTCCCGTGGCAGCAAATTTTCACTTGATGGTAAAAGCATCAAATGCAAGCAGTGCAAAGTTGCAAAGTGGTGCAACTTTCGTTTTGCAACTTGTGTGACCAAGCAAACTATTCCAAAATGTTAAAATAGGTATGTTTACACTAGGCATGGTCCTCTTTCACACTGAAACACATGGAACCACTCTGAGCTATGTTCCACCGGATCAATCCCTAAAGGGTCCAAAGTGCAAAATGGCTGCAAAATTCAACATGCTATTACTTGGATATCGTGACACTTAGAAACTTCTCGTCTAATCCTATAGGAAGGAATTGGGCCCCTCTAGAAAAACCTCTCTCAGTTCTGGCTATCTTGGAGTGGTTTTCTCATGGTGATGGATTTTCACTTGATGGAAATAGTGTCAAATTCAAGCTGTGCAAAGTTGCAAAGTGGTGCAACTTTCGCTCTGCAACTCATATGACCAAACTAATTGTTCCAATGCATCTGAATAGGTATGTTTATGCTAGGCATGGTCTTGTTTTGCACTGAAACATGGGGAATTGCTCCAAGCTACGTTCCACCGAATCGATCCCTTAAGGGTTCAAAGTGCAAAATGGCTGCAAAATTCAACATGCTATTACTCAGATACCATGATGCTTAGAAACTTCCTCAGATACCATGATGCTTAGAAAATTCTCGTTTGATCCTATAGTATTGCGTTGAGCCTCTATACAAAAACCTCTCTCAGTTTTGGTTATCTCAGAGTGGTTTTCCCGTGGTGGCGGATTTTCACTTGATGGAAAAAACATCAAATGCAAGTAGTCCAAAGTTGCGAAGTGGTGCAACTTTCATTTTGCAACTTGTGTGACCAAGCGAACTATTTCAGCACATCCAAATAGGTATGTTTATGCTAGACATGGTCCTCTTTTGCACTGAAACATGTGGAATCACTCCGAGCTATGTTCCACTGGATCGATCCCTTAGGTTGGAGGAGTCTAAAGTTGCAAATTTATAAGTTGCTTAAAACAACAAATTTGAAATGCAACGATTACTTGTTTTGAAAGTTGGTTTTTAGTTAGTTGAGGGAATGGATTAGTTAGACAAGGGTGTAAAACACTATGTAAATCCTTGAGAGGCTCGAATGGAGGTTGTTGATGAACTTTTGGAGAAGATAAGATAAGAATTATTCACACTGTTGTCTATTTTTTAGATTTTTTATACAAACTTGTTGATCCCATACTTGGTATGACCTCTAGCTTCTTGTACAGTCCCAAGGTTGACATGGATTGCAAGAGGACTGAGTTCACAAGAACCCATCTTTCATGATAATGAATGGCCCACTTAGCACTCATTGCATGTAGGTGATGCTCATAGAGGTGAGGCACTAGGCCTTCCTGGGAGGTCACCCATCCTAGTACTAGTCCAACACAAGCGCTTAACCACAAATTTTTCTCCCCAAGGTTAAGCCAACAGTGGTATTAGAGCGAATGAACCTGCTAGCCTTTGGGTATTGCAACAAATTGAATTTCCATTAGAAGCATGGCAACCGATGATAGTGGTTGGAATTACTCAAGAAGGATGAACATCTTAAAGACATTTGTGGAAACCAGGACAAGTAACCTTCTTGTGGACTTAGGGTTGCAATATTTGATCTACAACATGTTCCAATATTTCTTCAGTAGGATCAAGAACACACATAATGAAGGTGTGTTTGCAGCCATGAAAGATTATGGTTCAAACTATCTAGAAGAGTGATGTTTTATCTCGACCACCCATATCTATACCATGGTTTGTTTGAAAACAAGGTTGGGTTCTCTCTTCATCGGCATATACATTATTCCTCGATGTGTTCACACTAGTGTTACAAGACTTGGACTCGCCTTAGACTTGACAAGCCAATTTTTGACTTGGGCTCGGGCTCGGAGCCTAGACTCAACAAATAGAAAAACCTAAGAAATTCAAAGATTTTTAAGGATTTAAAACTTGTTTCATGCACCCTTTAATAAATAAACCTTAAAGACACAATAGCATCATCAAATAGAAATTACTATGATCCCATACAAAAACATACATCAGTCACATAAGTATAAGCATCGATAAAAGATATTTGTATTAACATAGAAATTACCTTGAATACACGTAACTCATAACTATTGAACCATCAATTTAGAATGCAAATATGGATAGACATCGATAAAAGATATTTGTATTAACCAAATAGCCATGTAGGTATACATCAATATATGTTGATATAAGTATGAAATATATGTACAAAATAGCCATATAGGCTTACGAGAATGCCATATAGGCATATAATGTCAAATATGTCCAATAAAAAATATGTACAAAACTGCCATGTAAGCATACAACAAAGGACTCTGGAATCAAAAGTCATTGCTCTCCATGCCCTAGAAATAAAATATTTCCCTTTCCTTTTCGCTAGGATGGCGATAGGTCTGTCACTCATTTTTGTTGTGCTCGTGGAGTGCTCCTGCTACTCCTCCTAGGGTTTAGTTCATGGTGAAGTTTTAACTGTTACAATAAGAAGTAAAGACATGAATATATAGATATTACATTATAAAAAATGATATATTTGACAAAATAATCACTTACAACCATCTCACGATCTCTCTCCATGAGGGAAATATTCTCATGCCCATGCTTAGGCATGCTCAAGTCTTGTATAAACCATACAAATAGAAATTAAACTACGTGAATCAATAATGGTTTGATTTTTCACTAACTAACATCTATAACAACAAATGTAAATTGAAATTTACTAATTTGCCTCATACCTCTTTTGTCAGAGCCATCTTGATTGTATAGTAGATGTCACACCAATATCCATTGCCCTTGTCACATTCAGAAGTATATCGTCTCGCAACAACTGAAAATAAAATAACAAAATATTCAACGTAATCAACGATGTGCATATAAACTACACAAATCTATTAAGTACTTGATTCATTAGTTAAGCTCTTTATTCTATTACCTACGTGAAGGTTTGAGTAAATCCACCGCCACTGGGAAGTGTTCCATAAAAAACTCCAATATTAGTCTGTTCAACATCCAAAATCGCATATTAAATTACCATTCATAAAACAATGCTATTAACATGCAATAAATTTATAATTGTTTACTAGTTACATACCCTAGTGATAGGTATACTATAGAAATAGGTTGCTGGGGGGCTGGTGTATCTAGTCTCAGCACTGTGACCCTGCAATTTTATTAAAATCATAAAACATTTTTAGTTAATCTTGTATTTCAAAATCGAAATTTAATAAATTAAATTCAATGAGCATATGCACTAACTTTTACCTAACTATCAATGCCATATTCCTCATGCAAAATATCAGTTGTCCTCTCCATCTCCATAACTGTAGATGGATCCTACATACCAGTCTCCTAAGTGTTGGTGGGGTCATATGAACAAGTAGCCCCGCAAGATTGACACACATGTGTTCGAAGGCCACCACTCGAAGACTCCCCTAGATGGCATTGTAGAATAGGGCTAGTATGATGGATGACACTCTGGGTCAAAGTGTTGTTTGTCTGCAATGTCTCTACGTTAGCACTTTCCTTCGCGATGAAAGACATAACAACGTGCTCATGAGGTGGCCTAGCGAGAGCTTGTCTACCTTGCCGCATAGGATTCGGCTGTGC
The DNA here is from genome assembly GCA_007115665.2 of Sequoiadendron giganteum. Taxonomy (NCBI): domain Eukaryota; kingdom Viridiplantae; phylum Streptophyta; class Pinopsida; order Cupressales; family Cupressaceae; genus Sequoiadendron; species Sequoiadendron giganteum. The sequence continues at coordinate 72,130,129 of CM021104.1, read as the reverse complement.
ACCAGGTCTATCCTGAGCTGACCCCTCACCTCTCCCCTGGAAATCCCTCATATCAAAATAATTTGGGATTTTGTTCAATATGAACTCAGTATATAGTTTCATAAGGAAATATTGCAGGACCTCACAATTGTTGCATAGTGGGTAATCGAAGACCATGTACCACCTATCATAAAACTGGTCCCTAATGTGTTGGTGGTGGCACCAATGGATAGGAAACCTCTTCACATTGAGGGTAAGATTTTGATTTGTGCGTGGGTCGATGAATAATGAGCACAAATCACCTTTTGTAATTTTTAAATCCTTCACATCCTTGTATGATGTTTATTTGTGTAGACACCGAAAATTGGTCTAGGCCTACGAACACCACTTTCGACATAATTTTCTATTATCCATGGTCATGATTAAATAATGTTAATTATTTAATTACCTTTCTAACACATATTTCCTCTATTAATTAAATAATAAATTAACTCATAAATAACCTTTATTCGACTTGATTAATTAAATAAATCATATTTGTTTAATTATGTCGCTAACTAATTAATTCTTCCTTCTTAATTAAACAATTTATTATTTAATTACCCTCTTTGTCATACTTCAACTATAATTAAATGTTTATTATTTAATTATTCATTTAACCCTCTTTATCTATAATTAAATATTTATTATTTAATTGTTCATATCCATCCTTTTCAATAGTCAAATTAAATAAATTATCTTTATTTATTTAATTAAAGTCTCTTATTTTTGAATGTTGAATTAAATTAACATTTAATTCATATTTAATTATTTATGTCACATTCTTCTGTCAATCAATTATCTAAGTCATTCACTCACCTTCGGGCTCGAGATCTATTTTTAGTTCTCCAGTTATCTCTGTAGTTCAACACTAGTTTATCTCCGCGAGAAGACTCTCTGTCACTAGTCAATTAACTAGTTCTAACTCCTATTTGCATTTGAATGCATTAATCTTCAACTTCTAACTTTGTCTTTTACATACAAAGTCTATTTCTTCCATTTTCAAAGATATTGAACTCATGTTCTGACTCATATTCTGACTCATGTTCTAACTCATTTTCTATCTGAGACTGGAACTCACATCGCATGACATTCATCAATCTCATCCGTCGATCTCTCTTTCAATCTGAGCCGATTGTTTGAAAACCCAAAATCTATAAAATGGCATGTCATTATCATTATTCCTCCTCCCAAAATCATACACTTTTGAGTAGAAACTTATCTTTGATATTTTGCTTAGACATTCGACGAAGTTATGCTTGCATTCAAACACATAAATCTAAGGGCAAGAATACTAAAAAGGCAAAATGGAGAAGAGAAATCAAGATAATTCGAAGGGGTGAACGCATATTCGGTGAGAGATTTCCATTAATTTGTTTAGTTTATTATGTTTAATTCCTCGTCCTTTGTTGTTTGATTTTAGATTAGGATTAACATCGTTTATTCTAGTACCAGATGATCTTATTCAAGATTTTAATCTACTGTTACATTTGGTGAACCCGACATGAACACGCTTCAAATTCGCACATCTTTCCATCTTTCCCTTTTTCCATCTTTCATTCTTGCAGGTCATCGTACGACGAACCACATCTGTTCAACGAAAAGCCGCATCTATATTCACGAGATGCATATGTAATTATGCACCGCATCCTCGACCTTCTGAACTGCATCCGCCTGTCAACAATCACACTTTTGAGGAATATTTCAAATCACACTCTTGGGAGAGTTTTGAGATCAAATAGATAGCATGGTTGTATCCGAAAGGGTCGAGAGATGAATTTTCATATATTATACTGCATATTTTCGTTAAGGGTAGCATTTTTAACAAGAAAAACACGATTTTTTTTGCAGCTACGAGCTGAAGTGACACATTTGCGGCATTCTGCACCGCATTTGACTGGTAAATTTTTTTTCCCTGGTTTTTGAAATTCTTATGTTATGCATCTGGTTTCCTATGATGCATTTGACTTTGTGTGATGCATTTGCGGCTTTCTGAACCGCATTTGGCTGGTAAATTTTTTTCCTGTTTTTTGAAATTCTTATGTTCTGCATTTGACTTTCTGTGACGCATTTGTTGCTTTATGTGACACATATGAGTTTGCAAACCACATCTGATATCTCACACCGCATCCGTGAAGTCCTGAACTGCATCCACCTATCGACATCGAATTGCATCTGTGGCTCCATCTGTTTAAAAGCCGCATCTGGGTGGTAAACATTTTTTACTTTTAATTGAATTTCATACATCCGCATTTTATTTTATTGATTTTGTGTGTTTTTCGTGGTTTTTGCTAATGTTTGTTTCAGCTGTGTTAAGAGGGAATAACGTAGTGTTTGCAGGGTGAAGCATAGAAGACAATTAAAAACCGAAGACAATATTTTCTGCAGGATGAAAGCCGAAGATAAGAACAATGAACTACTAATAAATTTGCATGCAGGACCTAATGCCTTTGTGTTTATTTATTTAACAAGCTTTTGTTTGTTAGATAGATAACTGTCGTGTGGATTAAAAGTAACTTTATGTTTGGTAGATAGATAATTGTCATTTGGAATAAAAAGAATCATTGTCTTCTTTGTTTGGTGCGAAAGCATAATTTTGTAACCCCACGATTTGGTATACCGAAGTATCCTCTCTCCTTGCACATTCGTGCAATCCTAGGTGTAAGAGAAACAGTTACTAACTCTAGAACTTGGACCTATCTTGGTGGAAAAAAGTACTCACCCCAAGATGACTCAGACCGGTAGCACTCTAAAGCCAAGCGACTTCCAACCGGTATATAAAAGTGGATTCTTGGGGAAAGCCCAAGAATCACGCGCACTATTCCAACGAGATGGACAAAAATGGACTCTTGCCAACATTGGATAGTATCCCATGAATGGAATGCCCTTATTAAACACCTTGTTGTAGAGTTACCAAAATCCTACCTACTTGTTGGCGCAACAGGGTCGGCCCTGTGAAGCTGTCTTACATTCTTACGATTCACATGTAGAGTTGAAATGTATGCCATGGGAGTTTCATGGGTACAGTAGCTTGGCTTCCCCATATAAGTGAGTGTCATGGAGGGGAGCCAGTGAGGTCAAGCTACTAATCATCCACTGTGAATATGCGTAGTTGGAGAAATCCAAGTAAGAACTCAACAAGTATTGTCCAAAAAGCCTAGGTTGTAAATTTTTTCGAGTCTTAACAGTTCTACCATCACAAAAACTGAAAATACATTGATTGCTGTGTTTGTTGTTTGTTGTATTCACCAAAATCTTGATCAAAACGAAGTCAGTCAAAACAAACATTCGGGAAAATTTCAATTGTCAATTTAAATGTTGCATTCGTCATAGAGAGTCGCATCTATTAGGGGAAAAACCACATGTGTCTGTCAAAAATTTCATTATTCACAGTCTAGATATTTTGAACCGCAACTGTCACATTCTGAGTCGCATTTGTATACGCAAACCGCATCTGTCAATTTTTGAGCCGCAAGTGTCTATCAGAAAAGTTAGGTTTACAGAGTCCAGAATTAGAACTGCATGTGTATTGGTAAACTGCATTCATCATAGGAAAAACCACAACTATTAGAAACACTGCATGCACTATCGAAAACCACATTTGTCAAAATTTGAACCACAACTGTTAGGTGAACCACATTTGCTTGTAACCAGAAAACATCAAAAACTGCAAACTGAGTCTGAAACCATCACTGTCAATTTTGCTTCTAGTTCTCAAGATCAACCTTGGACAGAAATTGTCAAAATTTTGCTCAAAAAACCTTGCATCATTAGGTGTCATATACGTCTTAGTTACAGTCCACGTCTTAGTCATAGTCATCCTAAGTTGCATGCATATAGATACTTCCTAGGAAATTGCATATCACAGAATAGATAACTTTCCTCGTCATTGGATACATTCATGTCCCGATTTGTCACAATCATTGAACCTAGTCACTTTAGTCCTATCTAGTGAATCTTTTCGGCTCAACAGTCTAGTTTGGAAAATTCACCTTGTCAACTGTCCTTGTCCTACAATCAAGTTCCTTGGTCAAATCAAATCCTTGCATGCATTTACTCCATAGGTGGTAGGTTATACCCATTTTAGAATCATTTACTGTCATAGTCTACTCAAAATTTTGTATATTTTCCATCCTACCATACGTCATCTTAGTCTACATCTTTTAAGAAATCATTTTAGCAAAATCCATTATTGTCAGAAAATCCAAAAACATAGACATAATTCCATATCATTTGCATTACCATCCACCACCATGTCTTCCGTTCACCTTGATATGCTTGCTAGTTAGGTTGAATACCAATTACTCCGCATGGGCCAATACCAACAAGCCATAGAATTCAAAAGAAAATTTATCTAATCCAAATCCTGATCAACTTCAATCCATGGTCAACTACCCACATATCCCTCTTATCAACAGCCCATAAAATCTAGTCTTCCATCCATCTACCTTCATTATCAAGATCTTAGCACAATCCATACCATTAATCCACAACAAACATCCATTAATCACCCTTACCTTAACCTTGACAAGGAAAACCAACCTCCCACTAGTCTATTCCAAGCCTCCACATCCTATCCTAGTCCATCATCCCTCAACCCATTCCAATCCTCCACATCCCATCCTAGTCCATCATCGACTAATCTATTCCTACTCACTCCATCCCAACCTACATTTAGTCATGAAAATGCATTTAGTCATGGTCTCCAAAGTCAACTCCCATCTACTAAACTTGAGGATACGTGTCAAATGGAAAATCCAAAGCATGACATCATAGCTTCACCTTCATGTCAAGATCTAAGTAGTCCATCCCATGACCCTATCTTTAAGTCTATCCAAGAAGTCCTTCTAGATAATCAAGGCATCCAAAATACACCTATCCCTAATCCAAATTCCTTTCCCAACCATATCATTCAAGACAAACCCATATTTGATCAAGACACAACCATTGATCAAGAAATCCAAAACGATCCACTCATTGACCTTTATGCCATTCATGATCAAACATTTGAGTTTGATCCTACCCAAAATTTGAACACCACCATTTCCCAAAATGAGACACTTGCCTCCTTTGGAAACATAGATGATCTTCCTCTAGAATGAGAGTCTTCTACACTTGACATATTTTCAAATGATCAAGGTATAGCTAAATTCACTGGACTCCATGATAATGACCATAAGGATAGTTTCTACATCGACATGGAAGCACCGATATCTTTTGAAGAACCATCAGAATCTAATGTTTCACAAAAACAAACCAAAGATTTTAATCAAAAATATATCCAACATGTTAACGAAGCTACAACATCTTATCAGATAGGATCATCTATATTTGTCAGAGCAAGATTTCTTGCAAAAGAGAAGATTCCAAGTAACAATTTCTACATACACAATGATGGGCTAGCATCTTGTTTTCAAAACAAAAAATACCCTATTGCAAACAAAATCTTTCAGAACATGCAGTATCAAGGAAAAGGACTAGGCCTACACGAGAAAGGAATTTGAGAACCAGTACAACTTCAAGAAAATCCTAGACATTAGGGTCTTGGTTATCCATCAGTTAGAGAATCTAATGATGTTAGTGGTACCTCCTCGATATTGGGGGAAACTTTATCTGATATAAATATCAAAATGGGAGCCATGAGTAGTTCTTACCATAAGATTGCTACCAACACTCCTTCCATCCACACCATAAACCTTCATTCCAACATGAATAAACCTTCCATTTTGAACCAACAAAAAGAAAAAAATTATTACAAATCCAAAGTTCAAAATCAAATGTCAAAGACCATCAAAGCAATCAAACATCTGAGTGGACAAATGAAGAAAAATGGATCAAGAAAAGAAAATATTTCAAATCCAAAAGTCAATCAAAATGTGGAGCCATAAGAAAAGAGGACTCCCACATATAATAAATATCCACCTCCTTCAAAATGGTCATCAAGCAAGGCATATAAAAGTGTTGGTTCCAAACGCTATCCCAATCAGAATTCCAAACTCCGCCATCCAAAATCCCAAGTTTGGAAAATAAAAAGTGATTCATCTAAACTTCTGAACAATCTCCTCACATCTACCATCATCCATCATAATCCAATATCTCGTCTAAAGTCCAAAAATCCCCTGTCACAAATCCATCGCATCTTGGCAGCAAATCTTTATTGTAAGGACTCTAATGGCACTCTATCGTGATGTGTGTATTTTGATAAGGCAAACTTTAGTATCAACAAGGGTCACAATGACATTGATCAGTTATATGCAAGTGTTATGATCCTAACAAGACAACTACTTCATAAAGGTCATTATTGGCATATCATGGCACCGGTCTCTATATCAACACCATCAATGGATTCAAGAAAGTCAGTTATCATCTAAAGTATCGAGGCAATCTAGAAAATACAAAATTTTTTTTTTTTTTTGAAATAACAAAAAAATTGTTACCCTGATGAAAACTTGGCAAACAAGCGTCTTTGTGACACCAATTTTTTTTTGGAAAGTAAAGAGAAAAATTTCATCCAATAGTGAAAACCATTCTTATGGCGCTTTGGATAAGCACCATGATGAAAACCTGGTAAACAGGCATCATGTGTAAGAGCAATTATCTATGTGGATCTTTACACTTGGGGGAAAGTTGTCTCATCTCCCGTACCCTTCAAATGACATTTTTTATGACATTTCCATCTATCCATTTAAGCCCTATCATTCCCATCCATTTTCCCACCTAACTTGATCTTGATAAGGACTGGGGTAGAAACATAAATCATGCTTTCGGAATTTTTTTGACATGACTATCCTTTGGTCATATACTATCCATGAGACATCATGTCATTTACATTCATAGCTTCATTATCCCTATGCAACATTGTCCTTGGAGACCAAATGAAAAATCTCCTAGATATAATCCTCATGTCTCCTATCTTTTACCAACACCACCCATCATCTTTTGATACATATCACCTATCTTGGTTTCCCTTGTCAACCATCTAAGGATTTAATCCAAAATCCTTCCATCATCCCATCTAGTCCTATCCAAGTCATTCCAAATGAAACAAGCCCAATCCATACAATCTTGCTAGGAATTTTAACACATCATCCAACACATTCCTTGGCTTTGTTTCTCGCCTTGCTGCAAACCTTGATCCTTAAGTCACATTATTGTCATCCTCACATTGTTTCAGGATGTGTCCTTCCCATGTCAAACAGCGTCGTCATCATCATCATCACTTGGTAATTGGTTTTCAGCTTGACTAGGAGCAAGATCATGGTTGTCCTTGGATTCTTGTGTGTAGGCCTCATTTACATGCATTTTTCACAACCCACCATCGTAAAATAACCTGAAAAAATCCAAAAACATTAGAAAACTTTAGAAAACACAAAAAAATCAAAACATGTCAGAAAATCCCAAAAACAAAGTCAAGTTAGTCATGTTAAGTCAGTCGTAGTCATAGTCAAACTATGTTGCCTCTGCGAATGGGATGTAGGCAAGGTCATCAATCAATGTGCCCCTGAGGCATTAGGTCTATCTATCTAGGTTTGTCATGTATCACACACATTTAAATCATGACTCTTTGTACATTCAAAGTCATTGGTCGTGCCAAACTATGAGGTCTCTGCGTGTACAACATAGGCAAGGCTAATCAATTGATGAGCTCCCGAGACCACACTAGGTCAGTCCAATAGGGTTCATTCACAATCACTATCACACACGTTGCATATCATTCACTTAGATGCATGTCTTTAGCCACATTAGTTCAATAATTTAGGGTATCATCTCATGTCATACATTGTCTACACGCACACACTTTTATCAGTCAAGGAATCAAAACAAGTCATGCAACAACAAGGCAAACCATCTCAAATTTTCATCAAGTCAATATCAATTACCAATTGTCAAAGCGATCAACTTATGTCTTAAGCAAGATATGTCTTTCTTGTCAACAAACGTCATCAAATTGTCATAGTCTCATGTAGCTTGTCGCATCAACGTCATCAGGATCCAATGTCTTATACGACACGTGTCTTTTTTGAAACTAGGCTTTGTCATGCCTTATATAGATAGTCACCAAGTTGAAACCAAACTCAATGTCTTATGCGGTATGTGTCATTCCTCGCATTACACTATGTCAAACATCAACAATCAAACAATCCTACAAGATCAAGTTTTGGCGAATACATTTATTTGGCTTTATGACTTTATATCTTATTTTGTCCTATGCTTTTATCGATTTGTGCAAAATCTTGTTACTAGCTTTCTCAAGGATGTCCCTTGAAGGATTTAGAGAAGCTAGGATGTCTCAGGACTCTTTTTCTTTGGTTGTTCTCTGTCAATTGTCTTTTTAACTTTGGCTTTTTGAATCATGTTACTAGTTTCCTCAAGGATGTCCTATCAAGGATTTAGAGGAGCAATGGTGTCTCATGACCCGTCTTTTATTTGTTTGATGTCTGTGGTTTGTCTCGACAAAATGACTAGGGCAATTTTTTTCCTTAGTATGAGTTAAGACACTCCTTGTCTATGACTATCTGTTTTTCACAGATGGATGACTTTGTACACTATGGTCTATCTCATATCATAGTGTGTACTATCCATTTGTGTCATGTCTCGCCCAATGATGATAAAAAAAAAAGCATAGCATATTTGGCACAATATCGAAGATCATATTTTTCTCAATGAATAACCATTCTTTCTCAATACTTACTTTTTTGAATTATCCATGCTAACATTTCTTCTTTTCTACATCTTCACCACCATTATCTATCCATTTCGAGAGAACACTCATGTTCTTTTAACCCACCTATTCTCTCGAGGGGGCATACCACTACCTCCTCATCATTCTCCCTTTAACTAGGGCATACCCTAACTTGTTTCATGCTGGGGCATGATTGGGGCATATTTTCTTTGACACAATGCCATACCAACATTGTATCGAAGTGGGGCAAACTGTAGACACCGAAAATTGGTCTAGGCTTGCGAACACCACTTTCGACATAATTTTCTATTATCCATGGTCATGATTAAATAATGTTAATTATTTAATTACCTTTCTAACACATATTTCCTCTATTAATTAAATACCCCTATTTAATTAATTCATTAATTCATAAATAACCTTTATTCAACTTGATTAATTAAATAAATCGTATTTGTTTAATTATGTCGCTAACTAATTAATTCGTCCTTCTTAATTAAATAATTTATTATTTAATTACCTCCTTTGTCATACTTCAACTATAATTAAATGTTTATTATTTAATTATTCTTTTAACCTCCTTTATCTATAATTAAATATTTATTATTTAATTATTCATATCCATCCTTTTCAATATTCAAATTAAATAAATTATCTTTATTTTTCTAGTTAAAGTCTCTAATTTTCGAATGTTGAATTAAACTAACATTTAATTCATATTTAATTATTTATGTCACATTCTTCTGTCAATCAGTTATCTAAGTCATTCACTCACCTTCGGACTTGAGATCTATGTTTAGTTCTCCAGTTATCTCTGTAGTTCAACACTAGTTTATCTCTGTGAGAAGACTCTCCATCACAACTAGTCGATTAACTAGTTCTAACTCCTGTTTGCATTCGAATGCATTAATCTTCAACTTCTAACTTTGTCTTTTACATACAAAGTCTATTTCTTCCATTTTCGAAGATATTGAACTCGAGTTCTGACTCATGTTCTGACTCATATTCTGACTCATGTTCTAACTCATGTTCTATATGAGACTGGAACTCACATCACATGGCATTCATCAATCTCATCCGTCGATCTCTCTTTCAATCTGAGCTGATCATTCAAAAACCCAAAATCTATAAAATGGCCTGTCATTATCATTATTCCTCCTCCTGAAATCATACACTTTTGAGAAGAAAATTATCTTTGATATTTTTCTTAGACATTCAACAAAGTTATGCTTGCATTCAAACACATAAATCTGAGGGCAAGAATACTAAAAAGGCAAAATGGAGAAGAGCAATCAAGATAATTTGAAGGGTTGAACACATATTCAGTGAGAGCTTTCCATTAATTTATTTAGTTTATTATGTTTAATTCCTCATCCTTTGTTGTTTGATTTTAGATTATTGATTTAGATTAGGATTAACATCGTTTATTCTAGTACTGAATGATCTTGTTCAATATTTTAATCTACTGTTACAATTTGCATAATAATCCCTAGCTGCTTGCCTCCTATCTTGCCATCCAGTTATTTGTTTGCTAATGGAATCTACATTTTTTAACATATCTTTTAATGAATTTGCTAGGGTCATTCTTTCTACGGTTGAACCATTTGGATCACTCAACCTACTGATCAAATCCTCAATTCTCTTTTTGTTCTCAATTTCACTCATTAAATTTTGTTGAGTGTTAGGAGGGGGTTGAGTGATTGGTGGAGGAGGTTGATGTTGTGGTTGATTTTGATCTTGAGGATTTGGTTGGTCTTCCTATTGAGGATTTTGAGGGTTTGCAGGTTGATTTGCATCTCTTAAAAATTCAAACAAATAGATATCAAATTCAACCTAAAACTAGCAAATTCAACCTAAAACTAACTAATTCAAAACAAAAACCATAGAATCCTTACCTCTCACAGCTCCTCGTCATCATGGTGCCTTCGTTGTGAAGAAATAGGGATTGTTGGTGAAGAAATTTGTTGAAATTATCCTCTTAGAATGCGAGCACAAAATTATGGGGGTTTTGGTCGCGACTGCAAAAAAAAACCAGTCGAAATCCTAATGAGAGATTTGCATTTATTTTTTGCTTTTAACAATCAATAACGCGAGCACGTTATAATGTGCTCGTGTTATTGGTTTGTAGTTGTTGAGCCTCAGGCTCGACATAACGAGCCATAACATGAGCACGTTATAATGCGAGTGTGTTATAACACGCTCATGTTATTGTTTTTTAAATATTTTTCTAGGGGGTGTCCACATAATTGCTACCCATTTCCATGCACCTGCCCCCATCTCTTATTCCTAAACACACAACACCATCCACTCCTCCACGCATGATATCCAATTCTCACATTGACCATGTGTTGGCAACAACCCTTCATCATAAGGATTCAGAAGGCACTCTATCACGATATGCGCACAAAGAAAAAGTTAACTTCAGTATCAACAAAGCATAACATATTTCTCAAAAATTTCATTCAAGTGCACGTATCTTGACAAAGCAGCTTCTTCAAGAAGGATACTGATGGCACATTATGACAGAAGCACCAATGTTAACACCACTAGGTGGTTCAATATAAGCTTAAAATCTCTAAAAAAAAATAAAAAAATATAAAAAATAAAATAAAAAATTAGAAAAAGGATTAAAAAATAGTAAAGAAAAAAAAATCATCCTCCAGTGAAGACCACTTCGGTGGTACTTTGGACAGGTACCATGATGAAAACCTGGAAAATAGGCATTATGTGTAGAATCGAGCATCTACGTGTGCCATTTTTGGAGAAAGCATCTCATCCCATCCATAATAAAGTCAACATTCCATCCATCTTAAACCCGTTCATCCACGAACCATTTATCCAACCCATTACCATCTATCTACCTTATCTTGATCTTGATGAAGGTTTGGTGCACACTTTACACTTGCTTATGGTAAACATCTTGACATGGGTCATTTTCATTGATCCTATCTTACCCAACATTATTTGAGCCTTGAAGCATTATCTGAATGAGCATTCCTCTATTCAAACACCTTATCTTGTCACAAGATAATCCTTGGCATCCTTTGCATGCTTACCATATCTATCCATCCATCTATTCAAGAATCCATCTATGGTCGTTCAAACATTGCTAGACACTGGGGGCAGATATTTGCATCTTGCTTCGGGAATAAATATTGATCTATATCTTCTGACTTATGTGGTGATCTGAATATTGGCAAATGTAAAATCAAATTGGTCAAAGAATTTGTGAGCAAAAAAACCAAATCACTAGCCCATGGCATATTTTGACAGGAAGATGTTCTGTATCAAGTTTTATCTTTCGTCAAACATCAATCCACAAAATCAATATCAGCTGCATCTAATGTATACTTTAGCATCACATCAAATCATCAAAATAATTTTGTTCCAAATCAAGCTTCATCAAACTGAATCAATCATATCCAATCCACTCATCATCACCTCGAGATATCCTTCCCAATCCTCGTGATGCCTAACACTATCCTTGCATTGTTGTGTATCCTCAACAATGTTATTATCATCAATCTATCAACCCGATCAATCCAATCCAAGCTTGGTTTTCAACAAAATTCCAAAACAAAACACTGATATCATATCCATATCCAAATCGTGAAAATCCTTTAAAAATCCATAAACATTTGGAAAGCTCATTAGAAAACCCAAAAACATTGGAAAAATCTCAAAAGATCTTCAAAAAGTTTCATCATTGAGTCTTGTCAGTCTTTCACCTTGTCGAACTACATCGTTTCTGAGCTTGACGTAGGCAAGGTTGATCTTTGATCATCCTCCGAGATATTTTAGGTCAGTCCTTAGGACACATCGCAATAAAATGGCAATCCATTTTCTCATCTATCTCATTAGCAAACAAGTCAATTATCATCTAAACTACGTCATCTCTAAGCTTGAACCTAGGCAAGGTTGATCTTTGATCATCCCTCAAGACATTTTAGGTTAGTCTTTTAGGCGTCTGTTGCAATGGCAATCCGTTTACCCATATATTTCACATTTAGGTGAGTCCTTTAGGCGTTTGTCACAATGGAAATTCGTTTTCCCATCTATCTCATCAGCATTCAAGTTAATTGTCATCCAAACTATGTCGTCTCTAAACTTAAACGTAGGCAAGGCCATCCTTGATCGACCCCCGAGACACAAAATCCAAAAACATTGATAAAATCTCAAAAATCGAAAATCAAAATAGCCTCAAAATATTTCAAAATTTCAAAAACATCCAAATATTTGAAAAAACCCAAAATGGTGCACCCATCTCATCTCTCTTTCACCCGCGATCATCTCTTTTTGAATAAATCAATCATCGCTTTCATCCTTTGATGAGTCTTTCAAAAGCAAGTCTAGCAGGTTCAAAAGTGAACACCCTAATTATTAGAAGTCTCAAGTCTAGGTCAGTAAGCAAGCAAGTTGATCAACTCGGATTATCAATAGCTTATCACCCAATCAGTCTCACCAAAACCCTAATCACAACATGTATTAGGATGTATCCTTCCCACGATGGACATAAGGATCAGGTACCTCACAGTAGTTTAGCCTTGGCTAGCAGTATGAAGAATATTAGCTTGTTTATTTACTTTTTCCTTGGTCTTTGTGACTTATCTTATTTTGTGCTCATTCCAAGGACCTCTTGATGATGCCTAAACAAAATAGGTTTAGAGAGAAGGGAATGGGGCAATGATCATTATATTTTTTATCTATTGTGCTTGTTGGATACTCTTGTAAAATAACTTAGCAAATACTTTCTTTGTTAGGTCTGTCCTAGCAAGGTTTTCGTATGTCAAGTGTGAATAGGGCTACTCCTATCTGATTGTCAAGTCAAATTCCATCACACTAGGTAGAACGCCATCCCGATTCTTTATACCTTGATGCATTGTACCTATGTGTGTTATCAAACTTAAAGTAATTGGCCCTTTGAAAATCCCAACTCTTGGTAAGCAAATCATCATCATCATCATAATGTAGGCTTGTTGGATCCTCCTTCCATGCATCTTATTCTTCTATCTTTACTAACATTTCTATCTAAAGTAGGTGTGAGATCTCAAAATATACACGAGGCTACCCATGACTGATTACTGTCTATACATCATTGGAGTTGTCTATGCCACATATCTGATCTTTCTAAAGAATAATCTTTCATCCTTTGAACAATAGAACCACTCCTCTCCCATTTTATCACGATCTCGATCAGAAAATCAAACATTTCCGCTTGATCTCTCGAGGGAGCAATATACCAGCATAGTCCTTCCATTGGGGAAATAGTGGGGCATCTAAAAAATCGAGAAATTTTGAACTTTCATCACAACAGTTTATTCTTTAAACCAATGCAACAAGTACATTGCTTCAAAGAGGGGCAAAATGTAGACATGGAAAATATACAATTCGATCCAACACACTGGATCCTAATTTACTAACACCATTTCATCCTGAATCATTTCCTTTGCTAGTCAATTAATTGAATAATTTGTATTTGATTAAATTCATCACTCTTCATCTCTTAATTAAATAAATCAATTTTATTTAATTAATTTGTAATCCCCCTTTTAATTAAATAACTCATCTTATTTGATTAAATCCCTAAATTCATCTCATTTAAATTAAATAAATCTTTATTTGGTTTAAATCCAACATCATCATCCTTTAATTAAATAAATCAATCTTTATTTAATTAAATCTAAATTCATTATTCTCTCAAATTTGATTTATTTAAATCCTAAAATCTAAGTCAAAATGGTCAAATCAGCTAATCCCCTCTTAATTAATTAAATCCCGATTAATACCAATCCTAGTCACTCCAATCCTCTAGATCTTGCAACTTGCACAATAAATCAATTTATTTGATTTATTAATTCATCAATTTCCATTCAAAAGGGCATCTTTTGTGGAATATTCTTCCAATTCAAAAATCCATCCAAAAGGGGATGGGTACTTCCAACAAGGCATTTAAGGTCTCTTACATGTCCTTGGCCTTGAGCCAAGTGACATTAACTCCATTTCCTTCTCCCTCCAACATGTCACATTCAAATTTCAAATTTGAATCTCATGGCATTTATCATGCACATTGACCAAAATGTGCACAACCATCAACCATTCACATCTCGACAAGTGGCACATAGCCATTGGATGTTGAATGATCCCACATTTCTCAAATTAAATCTCTCTTCCATTTTGGAAATCTATAAATGAAAGGTTCTTCCTCTCATTCATTATCCACAATCTCATGCAAAGTTACTCTCTTGACATTGAGAGCTATTTTTTCCCATTTCTCTCCAAAGTATTTACAATTTTCATGATTTCATAGCTAGGTTATGTCAAAACCTCATCAAGGAGATTTGAGCATCTACATATCATCAACATTACAACAAAGGAGTTGGGAAAGGGCCAATTTCGACACATCAATTGGCACCAATTTGCCCATGTGATCAAGAGTTTTCTTTGCTTAGATAGATTTGATTTGGTTTATTGCATTGTTCTTCATTTTCTTTTCTATTTAAGCTTTGCAAATGGATTTTATGGGGAATCCTTGTTTTACCTGGAATATTGAGCTAATAATGTGTTTGTTTGTTGTATTTGTGCAGGTATACAACTAGGGTTCACACATGCATGGTTGAATATTCTTTCTTAGATAGAGTATTAACAATATCAATGCTTAAGAAATTATCCAAAACTTGAGTAGGAAAAGCTTTAGATGTGTTAGAGAAAATAACCCAGGAGAAAAAACTACTAATAAACCTTCACGAATGAGCAAGAGAAGCGCACATGCTATTTCACCAGAGAAAACAAAAATGAATGAGATGATTAAATTTGCATATGGTACAGGATTTTAAATCCATGAATTATCAAACACGTATGGAACTTCTTGATATGGGAAACAAAACTATCCGAGAATAAATAACCTAAGTGAAAACTTAAATACACTAACACCCCCCCTTAAGTACAAAATTTGGGAGAATGAAAATGTAAAAATGCAAAAAAATCAATATGGGTCCCAACTACACAACCATGTTAGGTACCCATTTACAATTCAATGTCTCACAACTGGAGAAAGGGAGAAAAACCCTGTGGGAAAAAACCCCTCTCCAAAAGAGAGAAAAGAAAAACAAAAACAAGATGCATGGATGGAGGACTCAATCACACCCCCCAAGGACTACATACATCATGTGTATACAATCAATAATCCCCCCAAAGGAAGGAAAAAAGGAGAAATCATATGCCCCCATAATGAAGAAGCTCCAATGCTGATGAAATATGCCTAAAAACAAAGGACGGTCCAATGCTTGCAAGCAACACCACTTCCCTTAGGAAGAAATAAGTCCACCAAATGATGAAGAAGCCACTCCATATCCAACTGAAAAGAGGAAAGAAATCTCCAAATAGAATAATCCATCACATAATCATGATAAAAAAAACCAAGAAATGTGACAAATCAAATGAGAGTGAAGGCTCAAAAATGTCAATCTCCAAAGATAATCCAAATGTATCAATTGCCATGCTGAAACTATCCTCAAAGAGGAGAGAAATCCCCTCAAGTATATCTCCCAAAACTGCAAGATGAGACTCCATAAACAAATCTGAGATGCCTACCAAATACTCATCCAATAAAACAAGATCCAAGGGATCAAAAATACCCTGCTGTGCTGGAAACCCAACCTCTGAAGCAACAAGTGATGTATCAACACGAGCTTGAAGAACTCTAAAATTAAGATGACCTATCTCCCCTGAGAGATTCCTGTCAACACTAGCAAGCAGGGTGTGAGGACCATATTCATCATCATCTACAAAGTGAGAGAAGGTATATAGATGAGACTCATGATCGATATTACCAACTGCAATAATTTTTCCGATATGAGCCTCTCTGATGAAAAGCGAATGTGTTACATAAGTCACCGGTGCATGCCCTTTACCCATGTATTGTTTATCTCCTTTACCACTTGCAATTATTGCATTTCCAGACTGTGTAGGATGTGTTGATGGTGCAGATGAAGATGTAGAGGTTGTAGAGGGAGGAGTGATAGATGAGGGCAATGGGATATTGTTTTTCTGAAGAAGATGTGAGAGCTCATTAATCTTCTTCATATAACAATGATGTTCGTTATGACCTTTCTTTTTGCAATATGCAAGCTAAATTTCTCCTTCTTGGGCTTGCCCTCTTTTGAAGATGTGGAAGTCTCATTTGACTCTTTCTTAGGTTTATATTTCTTCTTCCCTTTTCTCTTAGATTCTTGTGCAAACAATGCATGATTTTTAGGGATCCTCTCGAACTAGACAAGTTTTGCTTGCTCCCTTGTCAATCGGTCATAGAAAGTCTCAAAAGAAGGCATTTGGAATGCACTAACCAAGGCATCCATTGTGGAGTAGAAGGTAGAAGAAAACACAAAAAATGTACCTCTCAACTTAGACAGTATCAAAAAGATGGAATCCTTATCAATTTTTCTCTTCCCACATCCCTCTAATTGTGACCTTTTAAAGATTTGAATTTCACTAGAAAGTCATCAATAAAGGGAAATGCTTCAGAGGTAAGAGCGGTTAATTCAGCCTCTAGTTGTGGGATACATAACTCACTGACTTGACCAAACATGTTATGTAACTTATCCCATATCTCTTTGGGTGTATCCAACTCATCAATATGAAAGAGGAGACTATAAAACACATTCAATTTCATCAAACCCATAGCTTGGTCACATTTATTTTTATAGGCAAATAGTTCAAGTTCCTTAGTAAGAGTGGGTTGGACATTACTCATTATGGACCACAAACCTTGAGACTAAAGCAACCTATGAATTTTCATCTTCCACGTATGGTAATTATGGGGAGTTAATAATTCTATAGATTTAGGAGTTGCCATGACCAAATTTTGCACCAAAAGAAAAATTACAAAAAACTGGAAAAAAACTTCTAATAAAGTAGCCTCTTTAAATTAAATTTCACCTTTATACTTCAAGAAGCAAAGAGTAACCGATTCTAAAACTAGAAAAAAAATTGAGCAAAAAATAGAGCACCTTCTTGAAAAGCTTAAGCATGAATCATTAAGAGCACACAACAAACAACATTACCTACAAACCTTGCAACAACTTTATAACACAATGTAAGTGTTGGAAACTTTAAGGCACAAAAAATGTCTCCACGGAATGAATGTGGGATAAATGTCTAGAAGAAATGCCCAAATCACAATGTAGACCACCTCTAAACCCTAAAAAAAATTTGATTGCAAACTTTATTATTATAAAGTTTAAAAAATGTTTCACCAAAGCCTAGAACCATAAGAAATGCCTATACAAGAGCTCCCAACAACAAATCACATCCATCGAAGGATTTAAGTAGCCTGCAAAAAATATCATGCCCTTCTTTGAATCGTTGTCTTCAAAAAATGAATGGAATGACAGCTTGAAAGAAATCATGCCTTCCAAACATTTATCGTAGCCTTCAAAAAACTGTAGAACGAGCCCTTCAAAAAATACCTCTGATGTAGAAAAAATCGATCCTCTCAAGTAAGAATCGACGCCCAGCACAAAGGAAATGAGCCCAGCTAAAGGGAAAATGACTTTCAAAATAAACACGCCTCCAGGAAAAATGAATACATCCTCCAACAAAATTGTGCCTTATAGTGAAGAAAGGTGCCTTAATGGAGCGCTGCCAAGGGCATAATGCCATGGCTCCAAAAAGGATTCTAATGCATGTGCCTTTAATGAGGAAATTGTGGCCTCAAAAAACTCTGACGCCTCCACAACAATGACATTTGTTGCACCCTCTAACAGTGGAGAAAAAATGAAACGCCTTCAAAAAGTTCGTAGCCAATAATGAACCAAAATCGGCTAGTAGATGAAAGAGAAAGTTTCCTCTGGACAATCAAACCTCCAATCGCCAATAACATAAAAAAACAAAAATAGGAAATTTGAAATTTTAAAAATTTCAAATGCCGGAACAAACGATCTCATCTCCCCCATGAAAATTCTCAAGGAAGGAGTTGCAGATTGGGTGGCTCTGATACCATGTTAGAGAAAATAAAACAGGAGAAACATTTGCTAATAAACCTTCATGAATGAGAAAGAGAAGCACACAAGCTACTTCACCAAAGAAAACAAAAATAAATGAGATGATTAAATTTACATATGGTATAGACTTTTAAATCTGTGAAATAGCAAACGGGTATGGAACTTATCGATAAGGAAACAAAACTACCTGAGAATAATTAACCTAAGTAAAAACTTAAATACACTAACAAGATGAATGTATATATATTTGAAGGATTTTGTAGGAAATCCATCCGAAGTTGAACACCAATGGAAATAACATAGTGATGAGACATGGCTCTAGCCAACCTAGTGGGTCTCACTTACAATGATTTATTTCTTGGTTTCTCGATAAACTTCTTATGGCATTGAGAGGTGTGATGCTTCATGGAAAAATAATTTTGCAACTAAAACTAATTATTTGATAGTAATAGGTTTCCTCCATCTTCTCTAAATTTCAATTTGAAGCCCCTTGGAGAGATCCATTTGCATGTATATAGATCATGCATAGTTGGCCATCTCTAAATTGAGACTGGTAATTATAATGAATCCTTTACTATAGGTGGTTGATCCATCCTACCTTATATTCTAATTAATAAGAATGCATTGTGGAATTAATATGCCATCCCACTTTAACATTTCTTTTTTTTTGAAGAATTTATGCATTTTCAATATTTCTCCAAGTCATGTTGAACTACACTATTTGATGCTCCTAATTGGATCTAATCTAACCGTTCATGAATTTTACAAATAGTAAACATGGTCTTAATTGAAAATCCCCAATGTCATGACACATGAAAATACTTTCACATAGTAAAGTGTTGGGGATACAAAGATCGGTCTGTCATCAAGATAGGCATCTAAGACAATAGTGCCTCAGTGATTTCAATTCAAAATCACTCCTAAGACACACACTACTGTACCATAAAGCAGAAGCAAGCAAATAGTATCCCCCATTGATCCTCTGAGAGAAGTGGATGTAAATGAAAAATAAATTCAACATAAACAACTAACCATGAAAGACAAAGCAATATGACACACAGATATACGTGGGGAAAACCCTTTTGGGTAAAAAAACCCATACTCCAAAAGATCAAGCCATTGTATTATTCAACAACAAAAAATAGTTACAATACAATATCAGGCTCATAACCTATATAGGAGTCACACCTTGTTCATCTGGAGAATGGTGGGCAACAGAAAACCAGAACCTTCACACTATTCTAGCACCTTCACAGAACACAGTGTAGATTCCCTTCAACTCCTCATAACAGACTATCACAGCCAGCCTCTCGGCCAATACAGCCACTCGGTCTCACAACAGGTTCACCACATTCAGATCCCAGAGCCAGAGTGCTCACAATTACAATGCCTTAGCATACTGCTCGAACACCCTCTCACATCTCTCTCTATCCGTCAATGACTCTCTCTTCGACCACCTTCACCTTTTGGTTTACATATATTAGTGTACATCTCTGATCGAGCCATACATCGCATTCAATGATCCAACCAATCATTGACCCTTGGGTTCATGCATCTAATAGCCAGGCATGCATCCAATCTACACAGATCTCCTTTGCATCGAGCCACCCAGGTAGTAACTTCTTGCCTTAATTAGGTTCCTATTCGCTACCCTGAGTTAGCAGTAATAACTACTTTTGGCTTTTAGCCAAACAAACTGCTGAGTTGAACCACGTGTCCACCATCCATTCACTAGTATCACTGAAAGTCAAGTCCAAATAAGTCAACCAAGCTCCTAGCTCGTCTGAACCCCTACCATGTTACCACTGAGCCCATTCAACCTAGCCGTGGTATGGCTGTGAGCTCGCCTGAGCTCACCCCGCCGTCTATTGCACTACCGCAACCCTAACTGTTTTGCCTTGCGGTATGGCAGTAAGCCATCCGAGCTCCTTCGAGCTCTGGCCCACCTTTGTCTTTGGCCAACCAGATGCTGCCAACCAGCCACAGGTTGCCTTGTCATTCGCCTACCACTCTGACACCGAGTCCAACTCGGTCAAACTCAGCCTCGAGCTCATCTGAGCTCCTACCGTGCTACCACAACCTAGACTAACATGCCTCATAGTATGGCGGTAACCGCCAGCTAGACCACTAGTGGTCTTACCGCGACCACCGCGGTCAGTTATTTGACTAGTCGCAGTATGGCGATAACCACCAGCCAGGTCATTGGCGGTCTTACCGTGGCCACCGCGGTCAGACTAGCTGTGGTGTGGCAGTAATTGCCAGATCCAACCACGATGAGTGGACCCATCGCCTACGGTATGGCGGTAACCACGAAAGCCACCACTGGTGGTCTCACCGCGTTACCGCAGTGAGTTGACCCACTGCCTGCGGTATGGCAGTAACCGCCAAAGCCATCGTTGGCGTTACCGCGGTGAGTTGACCCATTGCCTATGGTATGGTGGTAACCACCAAAGCCACCCCTAACAGTCTCACCATGTTACCACGGTGAGTTGACCCACCACTTGCGGTATGGCGGTAACCACCAAAACCAGTCAAAGCCGCTGTGGTAAAGGCACAAAACATGAAGGAAAAATGCCAAGTCCGAAGGGGAAACAAGCCAGAACGTTGAGGCATAAATTCCCAACAATCTCCCAATTGCCGAAGACTTTCAGGCTTCCTCCAAACATCTGAACAAGGACCAAAAGTAAGATTCCATGCTCCAACCAAGACCTCTGCAATGACATCAAAAAATGTCCACCATCTTAGGCACCAGCTCCAAACACGATACATGCCAAGGTGTATATGCACTAGTCTTAGGAACGAAAAAAATGATCCTCTAGACAACAAAGGCAACAAAGTAGCAAACAACAAGGCACCACACAAACACATAAAAACATTCTCCAGAACAAGAAACCATCAGCTAGAACAACAACCACAAACTGACTGCACTCCATCCAACTGATCAAACCCACATGACTGAAAAACCAGCACCCACAGCTCATGCTGAAACATCTAACCACTCATACCTCAAAGTTTTGAAAACCAACAGCAGAATCATGCCATCACATAAAACCACCCATCTCAGCAGCAAACATGCACCTTGTGTCAATCAGTCATAGACCAAACACATCCAGGTACTCCCACTGCAAGGGCACTGTTTAGATGAGTGAAAACAAAACACCATCACACATGATCCAGGCATACCAAGTCCACCAAACCTTGCACAAATAAATGTAACCATGTAGTTCCAAGGAACATTCACACTGATTTGCAACACCTACAACCACCTACTCCAAGAAATGTTTCTCTCAACTATTTTCCACAGTTCTTCCAAACTCCTCCAAACTTGACTGAAGAAAGAAGCACAGGCACCTACGTGTCATCACCCAAGTGACAACACATGACCACAAACTATGATCAACCTGGCACCACAGAGGTAACCCACATCTAAAGTCAAAAGAACAATCAGGAAGAACAAGACCAGATTAGAGAGAAACAACAAATCAGAACATGCCCTTCTACAAACACTTCAATATGCCACCTGTGTCAAGTATGATATTCTTCACATCCCAAAGGGAAAGCCTTAACAACACCCAACAAAACCATGGATGTAAGCATCAAGAAGATCAAACTAACCCATACACCATCTCCTGTCAGTCCTCAAAAGCACAAGGATATACACAATGCTATCCATCTTCCATTATGAATCCTCCAGAATCCTAAAACAACAACTCAAGATTCATACCAATGAAAGATAAAGAATAACACACCTGAAAAGTATAATGGGCAAATACCTTTCACAGGAATACTATCGAGTAGACCAAGGAGAAAATAAAACATGCTCCTCCAAGATATAGAAGTCACCATGACTTACCCAAGAGCATTCTCCTTCATGATCTCTGTTGAACTCACATTCAAACAAGGTGTAGGCTTCTCGGACTTTCAGCTGTAACAACAAAATTCCCATAAGAATTCCAACCTCACTTTATCCTCCATGCATCCATGAGTACCAACAACTTGTCATCTCATGCTAACTCCAAAATGCATCACTGTAATAAACATGAAGTCCTCCAGCATATGACCAATGCACTCAAAACATAGAGAAACCCCGAACCACTGTCAAAGCTTCAAAAAACTTATCATGACATGATGATCTACACATCCCCTTAGGAGATACCATGCTTCAAGTGAACATGCTATGGTCTCAAGAGCAAAGAAAAATGCCAAAACTCTAAGAAAGAGTAACCATGACATAAACCAGACAACTCTAAACCAAAACCAACATCACTTGTCAAGCACCACCAACAACTTAGCCAAAACTAACAATGTCTTCCATGGCTCCAAGATGCTGCACACCTTCAAATAGTGAACATGCAGATGAAAAAGAACACAACAACTGAAACACCAAAGAAGGAAACCAGTCATTGCTAAAGCTCCCACTGCAATGTGACACTAATATTTCCAAGCACCATGACTGACCACACCATCACTGTCAAAATATTACACTAAGAAGTGTAACAAGCTCTTCATGACATCGTGACCCACATGCTATAGGTTCCCATAACTGACTATTCAAGTACTCAAACGCCATCCATCCTCTCATCTCAAAACATCCACGCCAATGCACAAGTGACCACCGACAAGTTCAGCTAATAGATCTACAACAACACAAAAGCAATCACGTGGATATAGATAGTCCACTCCCGAGTTGTATCACAACAATCAATAGGTAGCTAATCTATTAGCCACACAACTCAGAGATCCACTTCAAATGAAAACCCTGCAAATCTATTATCACACTGGAAAACTGCAAAACTGAGATCTCAAAGAGAACAACCATGTAGACAATCACGACTAAAACACCAGATCTGATTTTCCAAAAAAAATACATCCACAACACTAGCACCATAGTCCAAGCACCCATTAAGCAACACCACAAGAATGTTGAATGAAAAACACATACCAACACTCCCATGCAGAGAAGACATCACACCTCCTCAAAACATGTCGAACTACAAACTATCTCATCCAGTCACACCCCAAAAACTAGGATCTGGAGAATAGTAGACAACAACTCCACACAACACAAGTTTTATCTTGACCATGTAAAACTTGCAAAACCATGGTGTTTATAAAACACCCATGCATGTCCATCTTCATTGCTCATTTGGATGACTCAGGAGTCTACACACAACCATCATAGTTAACCAGAACAATGAAAGAACATGAAAATGCAACATAGACTTTTTAGGAAAGTCTACACAAAACCTTCAGAGCCAAAGACATGAATTTGACACCATGCAAGTGCAAGAAATAAGCACATAGGAACAATAGGTCCATTTCAGACTAGTTCCAATGCCACAGTCATGCACAAGCATATGAGAGAACCAGGCTATCCAGAAGTTGCAAACCACCAACGTCACTTCATAGCCACCATGCATTCAGGACACCAGAGAAACTACCTTCAGTGCTAAGTCAAAAAACACCCAACACAAGCACAACTCTCCATAGCTGATCAACAACACAAGCAAGTCCATATCGCCAAGGAGCCTCTCACATAGACATCTAGTATGAACACCATGCTTTGCTACAACACAACCACAAGCACATCTCACACTCTTTGCATCAGGAAATTTGTTACCAACCAGGAGCTTCATATCACATTTCCATAATATGATCGACTCCATACTTCTCCAACGTCTTTCAAACTGTGTGTTGAATCAAATAAGCACACACTTCCACTCATCGAAGGATCAATCACCAATTGATTTCTCCAGACTTCCTCAAGCTTGCTAGGCTAAGAAATCATCACAGGAGAAAACCCAGAACTTCAGCAACCAGGAGAAGACATTGATACCACTGGTTGGTATCATTAAGCCTTGACCTCCTTAAAACATGCTCTGATACCACTTGTTGGTATCACGAGCAACAAGCTAATAGCTCCGATACAACTTGTTGGGGATACAAAGATCGGTCTATCATCAAGATAGGCATCTAAGACAACAGTGCCTTAGTGATTTCAATTCAAAATCACTCCAAAGACACACACTACTGTACCATAAAGTGGAAGCAAGCACAAAGTATCCCCCATTGATCCTCTGAGAGAAGTGGATGCAAACAAAAAATAGATTCAACATAAACAACTAACTATGAAAGATAAAACAATATGACACATAGATATACATGGGGAAAACCCTTTTGGGTAAAAAACCCACACTCCAAAAGATCGAGCCATTGTATTATTCAACAACAAAAAATAGTTACAATACAATCTCAGGCTCATAGCCTATAGAGGAGTCACATCTTGTTCATTTGGAGAATGGCGGGCAACACAAAACCAGAACCTTCACACTGTTCCAACACCTTCATAGCACATAGTGTAGATTCCCTTCAACTCCTCATAACAGACTGTCACAACCAACCTCTCGGTCAGCACAACCACTCGGTCTCACAATAGGTTCACCACGTTCAAATCCCAGGGCTAGAGTGCTCACAGTTACAATGCCTTAGCATATTGCTCGAACACCCTCTCACATCTCTCTCTGTCCGTCAACAACTCTCTCTCTTTGACCACCGTCACCTTTTGGTTTACATATATTAATGTACATCTCTGACCGAGCCATACATCGCATTTAATGATCCAACCAATCGTTGACCCTTAGGTTCATGCATCGAACAACCAGGCACGCATCCGATCTGCACAGATCTCCTTTGCATCGAGCCACCCAAGCAATAACTTCTTGCCTTAATCGGGTTCCTAGTCGCCACCCTGACTTAGCAGTAATAACTGCTTTTGGATTTTAGCCAAACAAACTATTGAGCCGAGCCACATGTCCACCATCCATTCACTGGTAGCACTGACAGTCAAGTCCAACTCGGTCAACTAAGCTCCTAGCCTGTCTGAGCCCCTACCGCATTACCACCGAGTCCATTCGACTTAGCCATGGTATGGCGGTGAGCTCACCCCGCCGTCTACCGCACTACCGCAGCCTTAACCGTTTTGCCTCATGGTATGGCAGTAAGCCATCCGAGCTCCTTCGAGCTCTGGCCCACCTTTGTCTTGGACCAACCAAATGCTGCCAACCTGCCACATGTTGCCTTGTCATTCGCCTGTCATTCTGACATCGAGTCCAGCTCGGTCAAACTCAGCCCCGAGCTCATCTGAGCTCCTACAGCACTACCATAGCCTAGACTAACACGCCTCATGGTATGGCGGTAACCGCCAGCTAGGCCGTCGGCGGTCTTACCGCGGCCACTGTGGTTAGTCATTTGATTGGCCACGGTATCATGGTAACCGCCAGCTAGGCCGTTGGCGTTCTTACCGCGGCCACTGCAGTCAGTCACTTGACTGGCCGCGGTGTGGCGGTAATCGCCAGACCCAACCGCAGCCGGTCCCACTGCACTACCGCGGTGAGTGGACCCACCGCCTGCGGTATGGCGGTAACCGCCAAAGCCATCGTTGGCGGTCTCACTACGTTACCACAGTGAGTTGAGCCACTGCCTGCGGTATGGCAATAACCGCTGAAGCCACCATTGGAGGTCTCACCATGTTACCACGGTGAGTTGACCCACCACCTGCGGTATGGCGGTAACCGCCAAAGCCACCCCTAGCAGTCTCACCGCGTTACCGCAGTGAGTTGACCCACCACCTGTGGTATGGAGATAATCGTCAAAACCAATCAAAGTTGCCACAGTAAAAGCACGAAACATGAAGGAAAAATGCCAAGTCCGAAGGGGAAACAAGCCAAAACGTTGAGGTATAAATTCCCAACATAAAAAGCAAGAGCTTTCTACATATAAGTATTGGTGAAATATATTCATTTTATACGTTAAGTTGGTTATACTATGACATGCCACACAACATTTCCTTGGGGAGTCCGAGAAGAGTAAAGATTGATCCTTGTAAAGTTTATTATCAACCATATGATCTAATACCAGGAAGTTCATCTGATAGCTCATGTGATAAGCGAGCATTTCTTTGTAGCGCTACTTCATATTTCATCTAGGAAATGCAATATGACACTCCTAGGAATCCCCATGCCATCATAAGAAGGTCTATACAACTGGAGTGGTTTAATTAGGTTTTATCAAATCTAGAATTTGAATTCTCTACTAAAGAAGGCCTATGCATTGATAGCTAGTGAGTATAAAACAACTGATACCTAGAGAGTTTTATTTACTAGGGTTGTAATATGGTAGTATTAAGTGGTAGACTTTATTAACCAAGTATCAAAGACCTCAAAGTTATGTCCAATCATCAACATCAACCATTAAAGTGCCAAAATTCATAGAGGCGTTTTCCTCTATTCATTTTAAATTCACATGAAATTTTAGGTAGAAAAACTATTGTTTTTTTGAGTGTTCTTTTTATAAAGATGGGATTTTATTCTCATTCATAAATTATATGATAATTTTATAACCATGTTATTTATCCTAATATAAGATTCAATTCTCTAATATTCTTTTGAGTATGATATATTATCCCTATCATCTCTTTGATAATATATAAGAAATCCTAAATGTATATTTCTAGAATTATATTCATGTAATGAATGATAGATAAATGTTATTAAAAATGAAATTATAATTTGATGATTCTTATATATTTCCATTGATTATCTTTAACTATTATGTACATATTTATTTCCATTGATTATTTCATTGTGTGCTTTTAAGCTCCGCTAGTGGTAAATACTATATCTATCTAGTGTGACCCTTTGTTATACTTTATTTACATTTTGTAATTTCTCTCATTTTTTAGTCCCCTCATAGTAGCTTTAAAACTAACATAAAATAGATAGTTCATCCATTCAATCGTATAATAAATCACCTATTTAATATATTAACAACTAGTTAAAGGGACATAAATGGGTTCATAGCTACCATTGACTATAAATATTTCTATATGTACATAAATGAGTTAGTAGCTACCATAGCTACCAATTCTACACCAATAAGAAGAAAAAATAACCTCTCCATGTATCAAGCCTATTTCTATGGATCAATTGTTTGCTATGAGGGGAACCAATTTAATTAGCATGATCAATCCTCCATCTAATGTTGGTCAATTTTTTTTATTTATACCAATAAATTACTTCACAAAATGGATTGATGTTATGCCATTCCTTATTGATATTGGTAGGGATTTTTCAAGTACCGTGATCAATCAACTTTCCCATGAAAATATAATATATATAAATACGTTCTCACAAAAATACCTATATGGAAATATATTGGCGGAGTCTACAAACAAGAACATGATAGAGATCATCAAGGATGAAAGTAAACTCTAAGCGACAAAGGCATACTCATTCTGAATGATATTTTAGAATGATCAAATAAATCTAAAATAGGCATGGGAGCATCTACTTATACTCTCGTTTTTATAAATACATTTGAGCTGCCTATCTCTATAGAACATCCAAAATTAAACATCATCCACTAATTAGACATTGATGATAATATAGAAATGACTGATAGAGTGTCCAAGCTATTAAAAGTAGAGGAAAAGGATTACAACACAAAATAAAATAAGAAAACATGATAACATAGTGAAAAGGTGGCTCAAAAAGTGAGCCATGGCTCTAGATTTTAAGGCTGATTTTTTTTGGGCTAAAGTGGGATGAGAACAAAATAAAGCTAGGTCACCATGAAAAGTTGGAATTTTTGAAGAGGAGTTCATATATTTATAGGTTTTTGTACGTAGGCCAATGCATTTGAAGTGTTAGTTCCTAGGGGGATACATTACCAAATTTAATTAATTTAATTTATTTGAATTTATAGTACTAATTAATCCCTATCCTTGTAAATAATTTTTTAAAATAATTTTCCTTTATGTATAGTTTTCATTTCACTATCAATTATGGTCACATCATAATTTTTCTTTTGTATATATCTTATCCTACAATGTCTATTCAATTATATTCAATTTTTTCTTTCAATGGAATAGGTATTCCATGTAGTCCCCTCCTCTAGTATTCTTCGTCACTCGAGAATCCACCACTCTTCCTATTTCTTCCATCTTCTTCTCAATTAATTGATCTATCAACTCTTCTATATCATGCAAACTAAAGTGAGTACTTCCTTATAAAATTGTCTCTTCTCCATAAAATTTGTATAGGTTAGCAACATTGAATATGGGGGATATGCCTATACCTTCTGGGAGTTCTATCTCATAGGAATTTATAGAAAAAATCATTAGCACCCTACATGGGCCTATTTTATTCCATTTTAACTTATTATACATTCCTTGTGGGAACATCTCCTTTCTCAAATATGCTTAAACCATGTCATCTACTTAGAAACCATGTTCTCTCCTATACATATTAGTGTGCTCCTTGTACTTAATGGTTTTCTTTTCCAAAAATTTTTACCTCCTTGTGTGACTAGGAAGGTATTCAAAAAAATCTTTTGAGACAACACTCTTCCTTTTTAAATCTATAATATCTCTCAACTTGTCAACGCCTCTTGGGTTGTAACCATAAAATATTTGGAATGGGTGTAGGAAAATTTAAAGTGTAGAATAAAAAGAGAAAAATAATAAACACAAATAACACACAAAATTTTATGTGGAAAACTTGGTAAAATTATACCAAGAAAAAACCATGGACAAAGATCTCTCATATTTTATTTCTTAGGAAAAATTCACAATTATAAAAATCTTCAAAAGGTACAAAAACCCTGACTTTGAAAGACTATAATAAATCTGTGTTGTAGAGTCCTTGTTGGAGAAAACTTTCCAAAAATAGGAATTGTGACTTATGCAACTACATGTCGACTATCTATTTAAATTATAATAAATAGTGAGTCCAGAAAAAATTGACTTCATATTCCAACAATTTCCCACTTGAAGTTAAATTCCCCTCTTGTGAATATATCCTCATACTAAAAGACCAATTCCAATGTTTCCAATCATCAAGTAATATGCAAGCTTGGAGAGGTGTTGCACCAGATAAACTCCTCTCTACCAATGGGATTCATCAAAATATCTACCGGGTTTATATCAGTGTATATCTTGGCCAAAAATATTTCTCCTCCTACCACCCCATGTACAAAGTGATAATGAATATCAATATTACTTGTTCTAGCATGATATCTTGAGTTCCATGCTAAGTGTAAAACCCTTTGACTATCACAGTGTAACACCATGTTTTCCTCCTTTATCTGAAATTCACCCAAAATTCTATGAATCTAAATTACCTTCTTGCTAGCCTATGTTGCTAACATATATTCAACTTTAGTAGTAGACAATGCCACCACTTTCTACAACTTTGATACCCAACTAACTGCACCTCTAGAGAAGGAGAAAATGTAACCTTTAGTGGAATTTCTCTTATCTCTGTCTCCACCAAAATATACATCCACATACTCATTAACTTAAAGAATACTCCCACTATAAAAATAGTTTCATTAGAAGTGCCAATCAAACACCCGAAAATCCACTTCATAGTCGTCCAATGCTTAGTACTTGGATTTTCCATGTAACGACTGGCGAATTCCACTAGTTGTGCAATGTTTGGTCTAGTGCACACCATGGAAAACATAAGACTACCAGCTATTGATGAGTATGGTATACAAGACATATGTTCCTTCTCCACTTCTGTGCTAGGGAGCTATTTTCAAGACAATTTAATATGAATAGGAAATTTAGTAGCAATTGGTTGTGCATTTTGCATATTGAAGCACTACAAAACCTTCTCCACATACTTTTTATATAACAACCATATTTTACTATTATTTTTGTTTGTGTATCCTCATACCAAGAATCCAATTTTCACTACCTAAGTCCTTCATCTCAAACTCCCTAGCAAGCTGGGATTTCAAATGGATGATTTTATACATATTGGAACCTATTACCAACAATATCTCATCAACATACAAAAGAAAAATAATAAAACTATCATCATCATACCTTTGAAAGTAGGCACAATGATTAGCCTCACATATATGCTAAAACCCAAAAGAATCAAACCAATTCTACCAAGACCTTGGTGCCTGTTTCAAAACATACAATATTTTTATCAACCTATAAACAAGATTCTCCTTGTCTCTTTCCCCAAAATTTTCTAGTTGCTACATAGAAATATCCTCTGATAGCACCATGTATGAAGGTTTTTTTAAATCCAACTATTCTAACTCCAAATCAAGGTGAGAAACAAGAGCTAAAACAACTCTAATAGTAGTTAACTATACAAGTGAAATTTTTTCATCAAAATGAATACCAAGATTTTTTGCATACCCCTTGGCCACCAACCAAGCTTTATACCTCTCCAATTTTGTTGGCAATATGATTGCCATTGATGTCAAAAGGGAGATGTTGATGTAAAAAGGGAGATTGTTGGAATTATGAATGTCATTGATGTCAAAGGAGTAGTCATAGGAAGGATTGATGGAGAGAAGAGAATTTTTTGCAAAGTTACAATATTATCATGAAAAGTTGTCATACTATTATAAAGACTAGTTCTAAAGGTTTGTGGTGAAAATAGATGGAATATTTATTGTGGTTTTTTTGAGTATATTCTAGATGTATGATCCATAGGCTTAGATGATAAGTTGTGAGCTCAAAATTGATGCTCTCAGCCATTATTAGGGTTTAGAAGAAAAAACCTAAGGGTTTTAATCATGGTATTCACAAGGATTTCTATTTTTGAGTTGACTAGCAATAGGTGGTTTTTAGTCACTTAAGTCATAAATTAAGCTACGAGGTTCATCATGCAATCAACCCCTTGCCTTAGTAATTACTGGCTTGGTGGAGTATTAAAATTTCCTAAGTCTAGTGCTTAATACTTTACCTAGCTTGATCAATGGTAGTGATCAAAGCTTGTAGATTGGATGACTAACATTGCATCGCAAAGACCCTTCACATCATAGTTTTACTTTCAATAGTGCATAGATAAATTGCACTATGTGATACATGCTTTAGAAGATCAACAGTGGTGATTGGTGATTGAAGATCAGGCAGCTCCCGTGCGCTCATAAGGTTAAATGGCTTATGTTAGCTCAAGGCTATAGAATCACAAAATTCTACCATGTGTCTAGTGGGACTGAGCTCAAGATTCTCTACTTTGGCAAGATCAATGGAAAATTCACAAAAGAGGTGATAAAGATCAACAAATGTTGTTGCATCACATAGTTTATACACATTGCATTTCTTCCCAACCCTCACTAGTTCAATTTTGCAATATGCGACATGGCACCATGTGTCTAGCATGAAATCTGCATAACAAATGACACACTTTTTTTATTCTATGGGAGGGATTGTGGGTCCCCATGTTAGCTTTGTAGGAATTTGGTATATCAATGTGTGTCCAAGGTGACATTGCAATGATGTATACCAATCACTCTTTACATCACACTATTTCTATACATCATGATTTTAAGTCTTCAAGCGCAAAGATAAGATGCACTAGGAAAATTGTATGTGATGAAGATCTATGATTCGGGTTTAAAGTTAATCTCATCTAATGACTAAATTTTACAGTTGATGTGGTTGAACGATGATCATCAAATCATGGTGTGAAGTTGTATATCTACGACTAACATTCAAAGATTTGATTCTATCAATAGTTAGGTGGTAAAACATTGTGCAGACGGTGGAAAGTGGTGTAACCAACACAAAAAGAAAAAATAATTACCACAAATTTGCATTTTTAATGGTGGTTGAAAGGTATGGTAAACAAGAAGGCATAGACAGTTAGAAAATATGATATAGATGAAATCATGCTATCATGGTCATTTGATGCAAACCAAATCCCTAGGTTTCGTGCATGCTAAAAATAGAAAAAATATAGATAATTGAGGCGGTGGTGTATGGATCGAGGAAAAAGAGACTTGTCAATGAAAGAAAGAGGAGATAAGTCTAGAAAAATAGAGATAATTCTTAATAACCAAGAGTGATTATGGTGAGAACAAAGAAGACCTGGATAAAATATTGAACACATCATTTAGGATATGTATTGAGTGTGCAAAAGATAGAGATCTAGAAAAAAGATGGGGAAGAGAGATGAGAAGAGATATATGTAGATGTTGAGTCACAAACAATAGAGAGAGAAAATGTTTGTAGAGTAGAGAAAATAATGAGTGGTTATAGAAAATGACTATAACATTGAATGGGATTCAATTGAATCACTTATGAAAAGGAGTTGTAGTTCCATAATTTTTCATTGTAAATCTGATTGGTTTGTGCCATCAAAAAGATGAACTAGTTATCAGTTAGGGAGTAGGTGCTTCCTTAGATTTCATGCTCTTAAATTAGGGAATTGGTGTCTCCTTATGGTTGGTGCTCTTAAATTTTGTAAATAGCGAGGTTTTATTGTGAGGCTATATTAAGACATTAGATCCTAGCAATTATTCTCACCATGGTTTTTACCATATTACGTTTTCCATGTATATTTGGTGTAATGTGTACTTGTGCATGTGTGTTTGATCTCTTCATGTTTAATTAATCTATATTAAAAGTTTAAAGGATAAGTTTTAAATGATCTACTAATTCAAACCCCTCTTAGTAGATAGTTGTGTTCTAATAATTGGTATTAGAGACCTGGTTCCTTTGGAGAAGCTTAATCAACTCAGGTAAATCTTGGATAATGAACACAAATGGCTAGTCAAGAAGGTTCTTCCTCAATTAAATCATCTCTCTTTAATGAATCAAACTATGCTTTCTAGAGTATAAGGATGGAAGCCTAATTTTCATCTTTAGGGTTTGATGTCTGGATGTCTATGGTAAATGCTTATGTTATTCTTGTTGCACCTCCCACTGACTAGGATGACAAGAAAGCGTATGAAAAAAATACAAAGGCTAAAAATGTAATTTTATGGATCAAAAAATTTAGAGTTTGTAAAAATCATGAACTGTCAAAAAACCCATGAGATCTAGGGTAAATTGAAGAGCATCTATGAGGGCGATAAGGTAAAACATGCCAAGATACAAACTTACAAAAATCAAGTTTGAAATTTTTAAGATGAATGATGAAGAGAAAATTCAAACTAGCTCCTTAGGGTGGATGAAATAGTTAATGCAATAAGAGGCCTTAGAGAAGAGATGAAATAATCTAGAATTTTCAAAAAGTTCTTAAGATCCTTGCCATAAAGGTATGACTTTAAAATATTTGTAATATAGGAAGCAAGAGATTTGGACAAACTCACTGTTGATGAGTTGCATGAAACCTTCACTGCCTATGAGATGAAAATAGGAGATGTAGATACCTCTAAGAGAGAAGCCACATTCAAAGCATCCAAAAGGGAAAAAGGTAGAAGCATCTACATCTCAATCTGAGAAGACCGATGAAGAAGAAGATAACTTTGTGAGAAGATTAAGAAGAGGATTAAAAATTACAAAGGTAAGCTATCCTTTCAGTTATTTAAATATGGTAAGGTAAGACATTTTTTTGCTAAATTCCCTTATAGAAAAAAAGATAACACTAAACAAGAAGAGGATTGTAAAATGAAGAAACCCTACTTTTCCAAAGAAGAATAACTTTAAAAACAAGAAGAGCTTGTAAAAATAATAATAAAGTGGCTCATTTGATGTTAGTGATAGCTCAAATGATGACCATGATTGGGCCTTTGTGGTTAAAGGAGAAGAAACCCTATTTATGGTTGTAGACATCTAAATTTTACCACTTATATTTGGTCAAATTTACCCTTTTCATCTAAATATCCTTTATCCACATTAGTTAAATAATGTTACTATTATTTAATTGATACCCCTAAAGTCTTCTAAATCCCTAAGGTATTTAATTAAACAATTAAATACTTTATCCCTTTCTTCCAAGGAATTAAATAAATAACCCACTTATTTAATTCCCTTTATGTCCCATCCACACTTAATTCTAATTCATCTCCTAGTCCCATGATTAGGATGTGACACATCCTAATCATGGATTAGGGATGTGTCACATCCTCCAACTTTTGCAAGTTGGCTCCTAATCATCATTAGCCACCTAAATCTCTTGTAATCCTTCATCGACTAGTTTAATCAACCCTTTAGTCAACTCTTCCCACATCCCAATGGAATTTTTAATTCCATTTTATTTTTCCAACACCCTTAATGGAATTTTTAATTCCATTTACATTACCCATTTCCTTTCCAATGGAATTTTGAATTCCATTTATTTATCCCATGCATTTCTCTTCCCCGTAACCTCTTATAGGTCACATCAATCACATGGGACAAAGACCTCCTTTAAGAGGACCTTGTCTTATCCACAAGGTACTTCAAATCATGTGAATTTAAAATTCACATTTATTTCTCCAACAACTTCTCCCATCCCCATGGTGACAAGAGAGGACTTTCTAAAATTCCTCACTTGTCACTATCAGCCCCATATGGGGACAAGAACTTCCTTTTTGAGGAAATCCTCTCCAATCCCAAGGTACTTGTAAGTACCTCCACCTCATATGTCTTTTTCCATGTCACTTGTCCTCTTTCCACCTCACAAGCCACATGGCAAGATGTGAGGGCTTGTGAGTCCTCAACTCACCACAACCCTCCATCTTGTCCATGATGGCTTAATCCTAACCATCCATTCTTCCTTAAATTGAGATGCTTGGTCTTAAATTAAAGAGGTTAGAGATAAGAGTTATTATAATTTTTGAATTCATTCTAGCATTCAATCCATTAGCAAACTTAGCATTTGCAACCATTTGCAACCATTTGAAGCCATTATTGTATTCACCTACCATCTTCATCACATTACCCACATCCATTACTGCATTCACTTGCCATCAAAGGAGAATAGAAACAAGAATCATTAAAGGGCCAACCAACTCGTCAATCCAAACAAGGTATAAAATTCCATTTATTTGGTGTTTTTGTTTGGATTCAACTTTGGCTAATAATTGAGTGTTTTTTTGTGTATTTTCCTTTTGCATCTCATTCTGTTTTGCATTCTTAGAGTAGAAAATCACTTGCACACAATGGAATTAGGATTGACTTCTGAGAATCAATAAAAATAAGGAATATTTTGATGAAGAAGAGGAAGGAGAAGTTGATCTAGAAGGTAAACTCATCGATACTTTAAATGAGATTGAAAGACTGAGAAATAAGAACACAAAGCAGAAGAAGCATGCACAAAATAAAATTGAAAATCTATCAAAACTCTTGAAGAATATGATCAGATGATAGTTAGCCTAAAGACATAGGTTGAAGAGGCTAAAAAAATAGATGTAGTTAAATCTAATCTACAATCCAAATTTGATAAGTGCATGAAGCTAGAAGCAGAAATAATGGCTCTGAGAAAAAAACTTGAAAAAATTAAAGAACAAATAGACAAAGGTTTTAAGCTGAAAGGAGGCTCTGTAATTCTTGATGAGTTGATTAACTCATAAAAGCCATCAAAATAAAAATGTGGTCTTGGTTTTGAAAAAGGAAAAGGTCTTATAACTAGTACATTTGTAAAATTATATGATAACTTCAAAGAAAAAGGAAAGTTTGAGAAAAAGAAGGAAAAGGCTTGAACTAAAGATTCTAAGGAGAATGCCTTTGAAGATGTAATGACAAACACAAGCACTACTGATGTGAAGAAAGCAAAAAGAGAAAAGAAGCCTGCAAAAGATAAGAAGTGTTAAATGTACAAGACAAATGATAGGGGGGATGAATTAGTTGTACATTAAAACCCTTTTAAATATTTAGATCTGCATTAGTCCTTAAACACTTAACAACCACTTAAACCCTTATCATGCATTAGTAGAATGTGAACATGAGAAACAATAGTGCAAACACATCCAAACACATGAGAACACTAGATTTATGTGGAAAACCCAATAAGGGAAACCATGGTGAGGATTAGCTCACAATATAAAGTAATTGAAACATCGAATATAATATGCTCACTACCCAAAAGAGACAAAGGGCTCATTTCCAAATTATAGAAAATAAGAAAGAAGAATGTTACAATGAGAAATCCATCTCAAAACAACATAAAAATCCACCATAGCATCACCAATACATTCACAACCTCTTTGAAGAATGTAGACACCTACTCATTGCTTCTAGTAGTCTAACACATTAAATGTCACATTGTATTTTTCACTTTCGCACTTCACATCTCTACACTTCATATCACACAAACCATCAAAAAATTCTCCATCAACTCAACACTCATTTATACCATCCTCAACCTTGAATTTTTTTGACAAGGTTAGCTATGCACCTTCACCATGCAAATTCAAATTAGGTTGGCACTAAGCATTCCCATGGTGGAAAGGAATGAAAGTGGACCACACTACACCTTAACTCAGACCCAAATACATGCATACACGCCATACCATTCTTCCAAAAACATTGAAGCATATCCGCAATTAGTGTAAACACCCAAGGTTGGCCAAACTTGTGTTAACACTATTTAACATTTAAGTACATGCTTCCTTTGATCCAAAGATGACTCACGAGAAAAACACATTACGTGAAAACAATCTGGAATATTTAATTAACATTTTGACATCCAATAGATTCCTTTACAACAACTTTCACTAGAAGAATTGTAGAAGTTGATAAATCCAACTTCACAATCCCGAAGAATCACCTGCATGCAAATACCTATCACATACAAAAGGCATTCAAAACCAAAGAAGATGTTCTGTAAACCTCAAAGTAAAAATTCATTATTGAGAATCAATTATTACAAAGTGATCAATCCTTATGAAGGAGATCAAGAAACCCTAAAGGAAACCTAAAAGGAAACCCTAGATATTTGAGGGGAACTTTAGACTATGCTCTATGTTACCATGGAAATTTGGTTGGATCATAGAGGACTCTCAACATTCATGGATATGTGGATTCTGATTGGGTAGGAGACATTGACAGTAGAAGGTCCACCAGTGGATATACTTTCATGTTGAATGGTGGTGCAATTAGTTGGATGAGCAAGTGACAAGCTTTAGTCACTTTGTCCACTATGGAAGCTAAGTACATGGCAGCAACTCATGCCTGTAAAGAAGCAATTTGGTTAAAATGTTTGTGTTCTAACACTGGGTTTGATGTAGGGAAAATTATAACTTACTGTGACAATCAAAATGCTATTTTTCTAGCAAAGAATCCTACTTTCCATGCTAGGACAAAACATATTGATGTGCAGTATCACTTTGTATGAGATATGGTGGAGGATGGAAAGGTCTCTTTAGAAAAGGTGGATACTTTGGAAAATGTTGTAGATGCATTGATGAAACCAGTGAGCACAAACAAGTACAGGTGGTGTACCAAATCAATGGGCCTTGGTGCCTATAAAACTTAGTAGTTTTGTTGTGCTCTGGAGGTGTCAGTAAGATCTTCATCAAGTGGGAGATTGTTGGAAAAAGTGCCTCAATTCTTACTGACATTGAACTCCTAAAAGAGAAATATCGGTGAGACCTTTGGAATGTCTTGTCGATGAGCAACTGATTAGATCACTGTGACCTTGGATCTATCTTGGTGATGAGAACCATTAGGGTGACATGATCTATCACAGTGATTTTCCAAAATCACTCTGACAAGAAAAATATTGGTGACATCGGCGTGACCTAGTGGTTGTCTTGATGATATCGGCATGACCAGAACAGTCGGGGTGACATCTCCAACTCGCTCCGATAGCATATGTCTAGGCAACACAGATCATTGGGGAGAGTCTTGTTGATGAACATGTCGAGGAGACTTGTGTTGTTGGCGTGACCTCCTAATCTCCTGCTGATGGTGTTTCTCTCACTGATGGATCTGCTCCTAGTGAATGATCAATGTGACTCTTACCGATATGTGCGGTTTTATTGTTTGTTGGGTCATCAAGGAGAAATGAATGTTGGGTGTGACTTCCTAGTGTGTTTTCAATAGGGATTGTCTTGCCGATGGTCCTAAAGATCAGGGAGACTTCACCAAAGTCTATGCAATAGGATTCGGTGCCATGTGCAATAGCCTATTGACAGTCTGACATCAGTTAGACGCATTCTATTGTCTCACTTATGAGCAATAAAGTTGAAATTGGTTGACCAAGCGTTTTTCCTACATGTTCTATCTTGGACCAATGAGCGATATAGAATGCAAACTGATTGGACAGTTGAACTTTTGTGACCATTTTATTATGGGAAATGAAAAGACAGCTTGAGCAAGTCATGAAAAATTTGGTCGTGGGTCTAGTCTGGCTGGTTAGTCGAATGATGGGTGAGTGAATTCCATTGTATGTTGAATGAATGCACTGTAACACTAGAATTCGATACAAGTTTGATCAGGGAAATGTTGCTGATATAGAATTGCCATATGAAAAGAAGAGATTGTAACTTGTATGTAATTTTATTACTATAATACAAGTGATCTTTCTTTGGTGTGGTGGGATTTTCTCCCGTAAGGGTTTTCCCACGTAAATCTGGTGTCAATTCTATTGTGTTTATTTCTCAGTTCTTTTATTTATTTCATGTGTGCCTTAATGAATTGTAATTGTAAACATTAAAAGACATATCTCTCTTCTCCTTTGAGACTTGGTATTAGGAAAATTTGTTCTGTAATTGAATTTTTCCTAACACTTGCCAGTTTTAGGTTCTTCTCTAGGTGATTCTCCAAAGCACCCAACCCTTTTCTAAGACTAGTGACATAATTAGAAGGGATATGGACAAATTCACGCTCGTCTATGGATGATGATGTAGGGGATGCAAGAGGAGTAGGGACGCAATTAGTTTCATTGAAGAATCTTGACACGCCCCACAACACCTACTCCTGAGTAGCAAGGCCAATTTCAGAACCACAGAAAAGACTTATAGAGAAACTAAAAGTGACCTTCATCTTCTCCATCAGAAAGTTTCGTATACTTCTCCTAACAATATACCTAGAGGTCATGGACTGGGTTGTAATGCTCATAAACCTTCACAACATTCAAGGGTACAATGATCAGAGGGTACAAGGGAAAATTTAGACACTAACAAATGAGTAGATGTTGGTTCACGTTGGGTTCACCAAAAATGTGAGAGAGGGGGACCAACCACATCAAGGCCCTAGGTCATGGAGGGCCAAGAGAAGAAGGCTGCCCTAACTTACCTCAGCTTAAGGGAGTGTTAGGAAACAAGGGATGAGAATGATGAAGACTATAAGGTCCTTCGATCACTCTGTAGACCTGAGACTTGAAATGGGGCTAGGCGAGTTGGTTTTTGGGGTCAACACTGTGTCTTAGGTAGCTCTCTATCCGAGGAAAAAAGTGTGGCTCCAGGATGACAACATGACACGCTGGTGTCTCTCTAGTGTGTTGGCATCCGTATGACTAGAGGACTGAAGAAACAAGGTTGGACTCGAGAGAATAGACTAATGGCCTAGCTAGCTACGTTCGAAAGGCCAAAATGACACTAGGACATAGATAAAGTAAATAAAAAAGTGTAAGGATAGTGAGGATGATCTCACAAAGATGTTTGTTCACCAACTAGCTCTAAGATACTTCCACCTATATACAAGAGAGAGGAAAATTGTTGGGGGGCTGTTTAGGGGCCTACCTCAGTCAAACCCCCATTTTGGTGTTTCCACCTCCACATACAACCAAGATGATGATAATGGAGAAAAAATATGCGAAAGCAAGAAATGAAGTAAAGAGCACTAAAGCAATACAAAATAGTGTTATGCTACTCACCCAAATCATAGAGGAGAGGAGTAGAAATCTTACCACCTCCACCAAGAGATCACTAGCCAATGGGGGAAAAAATGAGAGAAATCAAGCCTCTACTGCAATGGTGTTTGTTCCACACTTGCTCTAAGGAGTTGATGGAGTGTTCCTATTGCTGCTATGGAGCATAAAAATGCTGCTTGAGAGTGGATTTGATGCTTGGAGCCTTAAGAGATTGTGAAGAATCTGCTTAGAGATTGTGGAAGGATCCAAATGAAAGAATAAATAGTGAATTTGAAGGAGAGGATGAAGAAAATGGCCATATTTGAGTTGGTTCATTGAAGAGGGTGTTACAATTCAACTTCCAATGGGAGGTGTAATGCCTATGTAGGCACTAGATGTGAGAATCTTCCAGGGAACTCTACACGTCACATGAGCGTCCCCGATAGTTATTCCTCTGTCGACAAATAGAACATATTCCAAGTGGAACGAAGGCAACAAGCTTATGTGGAATTTTTCCTTCGGATTTGGTTTTCTAAAGTGAGGATGTGTAAAATGGGAATTTGCATAAGAGGTGCAAATTCACTCTTATACAACATCATCTTCAAATTCCTCATGGTTTAGCCACTATAGGTGCCCAAAAGTGAAGATTTAGTTAGAGAAAATTATTTCAATATCTACTTTGGCCAAAAATTGTAAACCAGTATTTTGGGATCACCCCTAGTTATCCTTCCACATAGTTTAACTCAAAAATTCAACCATGCAGAGCACAAAAATTTGAAGAAATCAGATTGAAGATAGATATGAGCAGTATTAGCATACTCTCAAACCTGCAAGACCAAAAACCATACTATGGAAAAATTTGGAAAAAAACCATTTCTCCTAGACAACACTACAATACACTATTCACATATTGGTGAAGACAATTGTCTCTACACAAAGATCTAGAACTTTAAACTTTGGATATAACACCTTTGAACATCTCTTATGAACATATTTGAACCGCACAAGCAGATCTTCAACCATGAAGAAATGTTGAGAAAAACTAGAGCACTAATTTGTTACACAAAACATCTCTCCAACAAACTATTTTCTCCTTTCTTCAAATTTTCTCAAAAGCACTTGGAAACCAAGCACCAAAAACACATTTTATCACCTGGAATACTTCCTCATTGCAACCAAATGTAATAACCCATTCTAATTACTACTTAAATATAAATTCCTGTTGACATTGTGAATATTAAATTTTAAAAACACATAAATTAAGCAACTATTTTCAATCATAGCAACACATGTTTAATTAAAACATGAGTGAGAATATGTATTCATTTTCAAATTTCAATTACAATATCCAAGTTGACTTGGCTCACTAGGCCACAAAGTGAATATAATATACAATTTCCATCAAGGTTACATCATAATCCTTTGATAACTTGAAAACATCTAAGGCTTCCTTTTGATGCTTGCCTCCTTTGGTGGAAAAGAACATGGCTTAGGCACTTTACTGCCCAACCACAAAGCTTACGCTTCCCCAAAATTCTTCTCACTTGAAGAATACCTAGCCTTGTATAGAAAGTTTAGCAAGAGAACAATATGTAAGGAAGAATCTAGTGTGTGCCCAAACATAAACACACATCTCTATTCATGATTAGAAAAATACAAGATCTATGCTAGGAATGGAAGAGAGTGTCATCACATATAAGTCCATACTTACATAATTGGCTAACTACTTGACGAAGCATTAAAACTAATTTTCACCAACAAAAGATAGGTTCTGGATAAAGAAAAACCTATACCCTCTATACTCCATTTTGGCATCTGCCTCATAAGGCATCTTTCAACAACACAAGTATATTCCTTAACAAATATCTACCCTCTAGCAGCATCTACCTTGAGGTGCTCTAGTCTACTTAGGTGTTTCTATTCTACTAAACAAAGAGAATATTCTTAAACACATCCTAGGTGATTGCTTCAGGCTGGGACATATAGATTTCTTCTTCAAGATCACCATGAAAAATGTTGTCTTCACATCCATCTACTCAATCTCCAAATCATATGTTGTAGCAAGTGATAAAAGAAATTTGATAGATGTCAGCTTTGCTATAGGAGAAAAAATTTCCCCATAATCAATTCCCTCTACCTGGGAATAACCCTTCGCAACCAATCTCGTTTTATACTTTTCAACACAACCATCTAGAGCATATCCCAAGTATCATTTTTCATTAATGATGCCATTTCTTCATTCATGACTTCCAACCAGGAATCTGAGTCAGACATTTTAGTTGCCTCTTTTGCAATCCTAGGCACAACTAGAATCTAACATAGAGAATCCATACCTATCTGGTTGTTTCTTCTAACGTGTAGACCTCCTCATAGGCTGAGGCTAAGGTTGTGGTTCTTCTTCTTATTCAAAACCCTCAGAGCTGCTCGAACTCTCATCAGTTTCAAGTACACTTTCAATGTGTTGTTCCTCTTTTTCTGGAGTTAGAGGTATCTCAACAACATCATTCTTCTTTTCCTCTTCTTTCATCCCTAACTGCAGATCCACTGAAGAAGGTTTCAGTTCCCAAAATATTACACTTTTTCTATACAATACCTTCTTAGGCACAGGATTCCAAATCTTGTATCCTTTCACACCAAGACCATGTCCAATTTAGATCTTTTCACATCCAACATATAAACATATGCTTTGCATCCAAAGACATGAATATTTTTGAGAGAGGGTTTCTTACCAGACCAAGCTTCCATAGGCATTATATCAAAAAGTGTTGAAGAAGGTGATCGATTCAATAAGTAACATTTTGTAGCCACAACCTCAACCCAAAACATCTGCTCTAGACCAACATTTCTCAACATACTTCTTGCTTTCTCCATCAATGTCCTATTCAACCTTTCAGTAACTCCATTTTATTGTGGAGTGTAAGGTGTTGTTTTATGCCTCTTAATCCCATGGTCTTTTCAATACATTTCAAACTCATCAGAACAAAACTCACCACCATTATCAGTCCTTAGACACTTTATTTTTCTTCCAAA
Organism: Sequoiadendron giganteum; assembly: GCA_007115665.2. Classification (NCBI taxonomy): domain Eukaryota; kingdom Viridiplantae; phylum Streptophyta; class Pinopsida; order Cupressales; family Cupressaceae; genus Sequoiadendron; species Sequoiadendron giganteum. The sequence continues at coordinate 72,086,870 of CM021104.1, read as the reverse complement.
CTGATTTTCCACAACGTTTTTAAATTCCTTAAAATGACTGAACACTTTTGATTTACTTTTTTAAAAATAGACAAATGCCCTTCTCGAATAATCACCAATAAAAGAAACATAATATTTAGAATTTGATAACGAAGGAACATCCACTAGACCACACACATCAGAATGAATATAATCCAAAACACTAGAATATTTATGAGGACTAGAGTAGAATGAAACATGATATTGTTTCCCATATATACAATGTTCATAGAATTCAAAATCGAGATTACAATCATCAAGCCCCTCAACTAGGATTTTATTCTTCAAGTATTTCAAACCTTTTTCACAAATGTGACCGAGCCTCTGATGCCAAAGCATAGTCTTTTCTACTGGAAGTTTCACTTCCAAGGAATTTTCTCCAATAGGAACATTTTTATTCTTTTCTTTACGAACAACCTTCTATGACTTTGCCGAGACACTAATGCATTGAACAACCAATGCATCCAACTTGAACAAAGTACCAATTTAGGGACCCCTAGCTAGCACCATCGAGCCTCTAGTCATTTTATAGCCATTGATAGAGAACAAAACTTGCACTCCAACATCGTTCAGGCTTTCTTACAGAAAGTAGATTCTGAGCTAGGCCTGGTATATGGATTATGTCATCAATTCCCTTAATTCTACCATCAGGAAACTAAATTCTAATTCTTCCAAGGCCAACTATCTCCAAAGATGAATCGCTTGCCAGATACACCTTTCCGCCATCATATTTTTCATACTTAGTAAACCAGTCTCTATGAGATGTCATGTGAAATGATGCTCCATAATCAATTAGCCAGACATCATCTAATGCTTGGGTTACCAATGCTGCAATAAAGGCATCTGCATCGTCTGAGAAGAATCATTGTCAAAATAATTCTTCTTCCACTTATTTTTATCCTCTTTGCAATCGTTTCGGACATGCCCAGGCTTCCCACAGTTCCAGAACTTCACCTTGGAATTCTTAGCAGGAGACTTTGATCTCCCTTTTGATTTCGATTTGGACTTCTTATCCTTTTTCTTGCTTTTTTCCTTTGATTTGCCTCGAACAATAAGAGCCTCCTTCGCCATCTCATAAGATTTCCTTCTCATCTCTTCTGATAACAAAGAAGCAACCACATCCTCCATTTTGAAAGTGGTTGTTGTGCTCCCAATCGCCATCACCAAGTGATCCCAAGAATCTGGCAAAGAACATAACAAGAGCATACAACGACCTTCTTCTTCAATATTCACACCTACAGATGTTAACTAAGCAATCAATATGTTAAAGGTATTTAAGTGATCAGCAACAGATGTTCCTCCCTCCATCTTCAAAGAGTATAACTTCTTTCTCAAGAATAAATTATTTACCAAGAACTCGCCCTGATAAATACCTCCCAGTCTTTTCCACAAGGAAGAGGTAGTCTTCTCTTCATGAACGTTCAGGAGAACAGATTCTGCCAAATAGAGTCTTATCAACCCTTTTGCTTTACGATCTGTGAGACCTCAATCTTCTTGCTTCATGGTTGTAGGTTTCATTTTAGACACAACAATCCAAAGATCACGATCCACCAACATGTCTTCCATTTTAAGTTTCCACAACTCAAAATTGTTGTCGTTGAATTTCTCAATTTCAATTCTTCCAGATGTACTAGTACTTGCCATGTTAATATATAATTAGACAAATTCAAGACTTCTACAAAACTCCCACTGAACCTAAATTGACACAAAAAACCAATCTACCCACAAGGATAACACAACTCGCTAGGCTCTAATACCACATGTTACGAAAAATTTAATTGCGGAACAAATTTTCCTAATGCCAAGTCTCAGAGGAGAAGAGAGATATGTCTTTTAATGATTACAATTATAGTTCATTAAGGCACACATGAAAGAAATAAAAAAAATAAGAAATAAACACATAACACAATTGACACTAGATTTACGTGGGAAAACCCTTACAGGAGAAAAACCCACCACACCAAAGAAAGATCACTTGTATTATAGTAATCAAATTACATACAAGTTCCAGTCTCTTATTTTTAGATGACAATTCTATATCAACAACATTTCCCTAATCAACCTTGTATCGAATTACACTATTACAATGCATTCATTCAGCATACAATGGAATTCACTCACTGATCATTTGACTAACCAACCAAACCAAATCCACGACCGAACTGTTCATGACTTGTTCAAGCTATTTGTTCATTTCCCACAAGAAAATGGTCACAGCAGCTCAACTGCCTAATCAGTTCGCATTTTGTATCGCTCATTGGTCCAAGATAGAACACGTAGGACAAATGCTTGGTCAACTGATTTCAACTTTATCTCTCATCAGTGAGATAACAAAATGTGTCAAACTAATGTCAGACTATCTACAGGCTATCACACATGGCACCGACTCCTATTGGTCAAACTTTAGTGAAGTCTCCCCGATCTTTCGGACCATCGACAAGATAATCCCTATCGGAAAACACTGGGAAGTCACACCGAACATTCATGTCTCCATGATGACCCAACAAACACTAATATCATGCATATCAACAAGAGTCACACCTATCATTCACCAGGAGTAGATCCATCGGCGAGAGAAACACCATCAGTAGGAGATCAAGAGGTCACACCGACATAAAAAGTCTCCCTGACGCGTTCATTGCCAAGACTCTCCCCGATGATCTTCATCGCCCATACATCTGCCATTGGAACGAGCTGGAGATGTCACCCCGACTATTCTGGTCATGCCGATACCACTGAGACAACCACCAGATCATGTTGATGTCGCCAAGACTTTTGCTGTCAGAGTGAGTTTAGAAATACACTTCGATAGATCATGTCACCCCGATGGTTTTCATCGTGAAGACAGATCCAAGGTCACAACGATCTAATCAGCTGCTCATTGGCAAGACATTCCAAAGGTCTCACCAATATTGCTCTTTTACGAGTTCAATATCGGTAAGCATTGAGTCACTTTTTCCAACAGCAAGGGCTGCTAAGGTTATTATCGAAATAAATTATATGGTAGGAAAAGACCGAACAAGCGTATAAATCCTAGCTAGTCTCATCAATCTAACCGAAGCATGCGCCCCTTTGAACCATAGTAACATGATACAAGGTGGCCCCTTCAAAGAGCATGAGAGACAGTTAGGAGTGTCGATGCCTCCCACATCCGTGTACATGGCCAACATAGTCCCTTCAATCAATATATTTTCCACTTTCGAAAGTTTCAAAACTATCAATGTAAACAAGACCCCTTTGGGTTTTCACTTCACACCTCCTACAACCTCCAGCAATGGAGGATTTTGTGGGATGATCGGTGGAGGATTTTGGTGGTGGTAACTTTGGTGGCGGAGGTGGAACTGGTGGAAATGGTTATGGTGGAGGTCATGGTGTTGGCTTTGGAAGTGGTGGTGGCTCCGTTGAAAGTCATACTAGTGATGGTGGCATTGGCGGTAGCTCCAGTAGTAGTCACGATGGTGGTTCTAGGGGTGGCTCTGGTGGCGATTCCACTAGTCCTATATCTTTTAACGACCCGATTCTAAACAATCTTCTTTAGAATATGAGGGAGATACAGAACCAAATGGAGAATCTCCCCCAAGCTTCTACCCAGCCTATCTTCTAGCCCTTATTTTGACATATCCCATTGTTGATAGAAATCCTAAACACTCCTTTCCCGCAAGCAATGGAGATTCATAAATCTGAGAAATACAACGGCAAAGGGAACCCACAAATGCATGTGTCTGCCTTTAATTCCTTATGTATAGACTTCTTCCATCATGATGTGTTAATGGAAAAACTATTCCCCAGATCTCTCAAGGATACAACACTCAAATGGTATTGTTCCTTTCTTGACAATTCCATATTTATGTTTGATCAAATTGTGAACCAGTTTCTACGACAGTTCCAATCCAAAATCGGACCTAAGATGACCTTCTCTAACTTTGTTTGGTGTAAGCAAGGAGATAATGAGAAGAATATTGCTTTTATAGCACGATATCAAGTGCTCTTTTCACAAATCTCATACCAGTTACCTAATTCTGATGTGCACAATGTATTCATAGGGAACTTATAGAGGCCTTGGCATGAGAATTTTTCCCTTATGAAATACCCTTCTTTCACACATTTGTGTGCAGCCCTACGAGAGTATCAGCAAATGGTGGTTCAGTTTGGGGGATTCTCCTCATTCTCCTATCTTGAAGGGAATTCCATTGTGTTGATCTCTAGAAAAGAAAAATTTGTTGTGAATGTAATAGCAGTTGTAGATGACAATGACCTCAGATGCAACTAAAAGTTCATAAAGTTATCATAATCTTATTGCTCAATCTTGCAAAATTTGTTGAAGGATAAGATCCTAACCTTGCCAACCCCTAAACTTGTTAATGAACTTTACCCTAGCTGGTATGAAGTGAATACCTATTGTCAATACCATCGAGTTAAAGAACATGATACCAAACGTTGCATGCACTTGCGTCATGAGATACAAGATCACATCGAGGATGGTACTATTCATCTTGATAGAAGCAAACAAAATAAGAACAAATCGGTGGTGAAACCTAATAGTAAATTGCAGATATACACAGACTTGTTTCCGTCACATTTTGGTAACATGATTGTTGATCCTTCTAATTTTGTTACTCAGCCTAAAGCATATGTTAACATGGTTACTATTAATCCTTATCCTCATCTTGTGACCAATTTTTCAGATGTAACATTTACTTCATAGGATTTACATTCCCACTCACCTCAATGGAAAAATTTAGACAAGAGTCTTGGTCAGCCCCGCGAGTAGAGTGAATTTCATCACGGAAGACACTTTATTGTTGAACTCCCTACAAAAGGGAGGAATATGAAAAAACAAAGTCCATCATATATACGCATGATGGCCTTGCTCTCGAACCATATGGATCAATAACTGTGTCTGTCCTAGTTGGTCCTAAGAACGTAGACACAATTTTCGATGTTATTCCTGAGTCAAATCTATTCAGGGTGAAGCTAGGTATACCTTGGCTAGCTTTTGTGAATGGGATCGCCTCTATTATCCATAAATTTTTAAAGTTCTCCCATGAAGGTAATGTGTGTGTGGTACATGATATCAGCTATCAGCCCTTAGTATCTCATGGGGGATATTCATTGGATCACTATTGGCCCACCTTAGTTGGTTTTCTTCCTCTGAGAACGTGCGTACTTTATAAGAACTACATAAAGTATAAAATTGGGGGCAAGGGACAGTAGAAATTGACCCTTCCCATAACACAATAGCCAGCTTCCTCCTCTTCCTGAAAGGGAAAGGAGAATCTTGTCTCTTCCTAGGCTGCCTCGTCTACCCCCCTTTCTTGGGAGGAGTATTGGATGATTAAGTCTAGTCTTTATCTGCTAAGTTTGATGATGCTTGCTTGGAAAAGACCCAAGATCAGGATATCAGATCTTTCTACTAAACCACCTGGACCTTGGTACTATTTGTATGGTAGGAAGAAATCCCCCCCATGGGGAATCCTCTATGTCCCGACCTCCTACCGCCTCTACTCCTAAAGCAATGAAAGGGAAAAGGACCACTGTCGAGGCATTAGAGCCAACTCCCCCTATTTCTGAGCCTATTCCTCTTGCTCGCATTCAAGAGTCTATGCCTCCATTGGAAACAACAATGGAGGACACTCCCATGGCTGAATAGGATCCTTTCGTTCCTTTGCAACCTCTAGCCTCTAGTTAAAAGAGTCAAAGGAACCACCTTGCACATGAGTGCAAGTGCTGGCAAAAGGCTCTCTTGGCTGAGGAGGTTGCCTTATAGAGGAAGGAAGAGGAGATGAACACCCCTATATTGGGAACTCCTATCACATCCTCCTCTCTTCTCCACTTTGTTTCCATTAAAACCTACTTTGTATCACTTCTGACTTTCACTGTGAATATACATGCGCCTAACCCCAAAAAGGTGTAGGTGTTCATTACTCCTTTGGTGGAGCCACCATTGTTGACATCCATTCCAGATGTCCCACCTTTCTTGAAGTCCATAGATATGACTAACACCTCAATTGTATCTACTACGGTTCTTTCCTCCTCCTCTTCCTCTACCCTTCTTGCCTTGTCTGTGGGGAGTTCGCCTCCCTCGACGAAGCAGAAGATAGAGAGTGGTCCTTCCAAAAATAGAGGATGTGGGAGGATCCCACCTTCTCTAAGAGGTTGCCCCATGCTAACTTTTTCTATCCTATTAATCGAACCAGTCCTAGTTTCTCCTGAGTTTGTCATCGCTCCCGAATTGCTCGGTGAGCTTAGCAATGAACCTCAGGTGCAACCTTCCCCGTCTGTGCGAGGTGAAACATGGCACCCCTGTTAAGTGCATTTTTAACTTGATGGGTGAAGTTCTGACCTTTTCAAAAATCTTCACAAAGTTGTTGACCTTAGACCCACAAGAGCTGAGTGAAGGAGACCTTGTAGGTACTACTTCCTTAGCCCTTGTTGCGGGAGGGTCGAAAGATCTTCCCCTTAACACTCCACCACTGTAGGCTCATCCTCCTTCCCCCTACGATTATCTAGAGTGGGAATTGGACAACCTCTTGGTCGATCAATGTTAGGAGGAGGCCTCCTCTTTATCTTTAGATTAGATGTGTGTATGTGTTGTGACGTCTTTCCCCTGTAATCATCCTATGTGTGCCTAGATGACCCTCATCACCCCTATTAGTGCTTGGATATAGTTGTGGTGTTTACCTTCTTTTATTTTGATCATCATGCTTCCATGTTTTTGATTGACTTTCAGCAAATTGGGGACGATGCAAAGCGTTGGGGGCATTTAGGCTTCTCTTCCATGTTGACCCAATTTTTTATTTTTACTTTGTCTTCTCGTGCATTCTTCACATGTCCTAATATAGTAGGGGGTTGATGACAGTTCATTTATATGCTATTATTATACTTATATATATTTATGAGCAGTTCTGACCCCGAAATATCAAGCTACACATGTGCCCCTTGTTCTTGTTCTCTTTCATTTTTCGCTTTTCCTTTATCTTTCTCTCTTCTTTGCTTGAGTTGTCCCTCTCATGTGTGACAATGCCACCTTTACATAACTTTGATCTTCAGAAAACACATTTGTTGCCAATAAAATTTTTCTCAAGAATCTTCACACACTTCTTTGTAATAATTGCATTATGAACTCGAAACCCTAACAAAACATGTTTCCTTCATCATGGGTTCATAAAGAAAGAACTTGAGAACCTTCCTTCAAAGTGGGAACAACTTTGATCTTCCCCTTGCATGGGGGCATATTCTTCCTTTTGAATTCCCTTATGAAGTGAACATCTTTCAAAAGGATTCCTTGATGATAAATCGATTTGAGAAAGAAGACACCAGCTTTTGAATAGGTGTGCCTTGAGTGGACCCTTTGCTATCTTGAAGGGTTCCTGATGAACCCCCCTTTGAAAGCTTTATTTCAAATGAATTTCTATGGCATCTAGCTTGGGGGCAGCCCGACTAGACCTATTCCATATCTTTGTGTCTAGCTTGGGGGTAGCCTAACTAGACCTCACTTTTCAAACAGTGTGTCCCTTAAGTGGACCCCTCCTCCTTTTGAAGGGTTCTCAAGGGACCCCTTTGAAATATTTCCAACTTGTTGATGGTCTGCATGATTGACCACTTACTTGCCTATGTGGATGCTTCCTGACATGTTCTATCTACAGGTAAACATTTTGCTTTATGGGTGCACCTGTGAAGCCACTTTTTGACTCTATGGAGTTTTCCTTCCTGGCTCTCCTTCATGCGAGAGATCTTGGGATACTCCTTCCTTGCAAGTCTGTTGGCCTGTGAGACGCTTACTTCCTAGGTCTCCTTCATGTGAGAGATCTGGGATACACCTTCCTTGTAGGTTTGTGGGCCTGTGAGGCGCTTACTTCCTATGTCTCCTTCATGTGAGAGATCTTGGGATACACCTTCCTTGCAGGTTTGCAAGCCTATAAGATGCTTTCTTTTTTAGCTTCATAGTTCTACGGAGCTATGAAGTCCTTTTCTTGTACTGCACTCTCAAGTTCGCCAAATCGTGTTCTGTTTCCTCGATGGTTCAAGTATACATTTCTAGCTCTACTACTTCTTTGATCTACTTTACCAAAGCACTCATCAGTATTCGTGCTCGCTAAAGTGGGGGAAAATGTATAAGAGTGAATTTGCACCCCTTATGCAAATTCCTCTTTAACACATCCTCACTTTAGAAAACCAAATCTGAAGGTGAAATTCCATATAATCTTGTTGCCTTCGTTCCACTTGGTGTTTGTTTTCTGTGTCGACAAAGGAATAACTATCAAGGACACCCATGCTATGCACAGATGTCCACACAATGCACCTACATCCCTGGAAGATTCTCACATCTGGTGTCTACAGAGGCATTACACTTCCCATTGGAAGTCAAATTGTAACGCCCTCTTCGACAAGTCGAATTGAATATGGTCATTTTCTTCATCCTCTCCTTTAAATTCACTATTCATTCCTTCATTTGGATCCTTCCACAATCTCTAAGAAGTTTCTTCACAATATCTTCAAGCTCCAAGCATCGAATCTTGTCTCAAGCAGCATTTTTGTTCTCCATAGTAGCAATATCAACACTTCATCAACTTCGTAGAGCAAGTGTGGAACAAACACCATTGTAGTAGAGGGTTGAGTCCTCTCATTTTATCCCCCATTGGCTAGTGAGCTCTTGGTGGAGGTGGTAAGATTTCTACTCCTCTCCTCTATGATTTGGTTGAGTAGCATAACATTATTTTGTAGTGCTTTAGTGCTCTTTACTTCATTTCTTGCTTTAGCATATTTCTTTTCTCCATTATCATCATCTTGGTTGTCGATGGAGGTGGAAACACCAAAACGAGGGTTTGACTAAGGCAGACGCCTATATAGCCCCCTAACAATTTTCCTCTCTCTTGTGTGTCTAGGTGGAATTATCTTGTAGCTAGCTGGTGAACGAACATCTTTGTGATATCATCCTAGCTATCATTACTCTTTTTTATTTACTTTATCATATTCACACATACTTTATCTATATCCTATTGTCATTTTGTCCTTTTGAACGTAGCTAGCTAGGTCGTTAGTCTATTCTCTCGATTCCAACCTTATATCTTTAGTCCTTTGGTCGTACAAACACTAGCACACTTGAGAAATGCCAATGCACCACGCTTTCATCCTCAAACAAAGAGCTATTTGAGACACAGTGTTGACCCCAAAAACTGACTTGCCTAGCCCCATTTCAAGTCTCAGGTTTGCAGAGTGATCGAAGGACCTTATAGTCCTTATCATTCTCATCCCTCATTTCATAACACTCCCTTAAGCTGAGGTAAGTTAGGACAACCTTCTTCTCTCGACCCTTCGTGACCTAGGGCCTTGACATGGTTGGTCCCCCTCTCTTACAAATGTAAACTAGTGATTTGTGACATTTTGCCTGTAGATTCTAAATTTTTTTTTCAAAATTTTTGGAATTAGATTGCACTTCTTTTTCCATCTCCTTTGAAAAGTATTTTTTCAGTAAACACCATTTTTAAGGAGAGATTCTCACCATATACAACATAGATTTTTTTCCATGAAGGATAAAATTCTATTTTTTTTGAATTTAGATTTTTAACTATGATATCTAGTGCTTTTATTTGGTTTCATATTGTTTTATTGAATTTTTTTCCTTAATCAAGTTTTGAAGTCAAACCAATTACAATTCAAACATAGGCAGACCGTATACAACATATCCTTTTTTTTATGTATTGAAATTCAATTTTTTTTGTTGGATCAAGGACATCAATATCTAGTGCACTAATATTTTTCAAAAAAATAAATTGATAATCTACTATTTTTCCACATGTGCAAAACAAAGAGCTTGATTTTTGGTGAAAAACCTATGTTTAATCAAACTAAAAAAATAAATACTATAGTAAAACCAAAACATATTAAAATTATATTCATTGGATAGCTCATTCTGAGGACTACCATCATCTAGTTGGGTCTGTGAAGTCTCCTCCATTTTCATCCACAACTTGAACTTTGAAGGGAAAAATTCTGGAGATTTTTGGTGCCAGAGTGGGAGAAGGGCGGTTTGAGTGAACCCCCCTTGGAGGTTCGAGCAAACCCCCTTTCCACAAAGTTTACCTTTTTTTCCCCTAGGAAATGAGAACTATGGTGGGACCCAACATTTAATAGTTTCACTCGAAGGGGGGTTTGAGCAAACCCCCTTTCGGTTTGCTCGAACCAAATGTTTGTGTGAACTCCCAAAAACCAATTATTTTTCCATGGGGTCATTTTTCACAATTTTCCTTCCTCACTAGAATTGTAAAACAATTTTGTGGGTTTACCCCTAGATGTACAAGATGAGTATGTTCTTCTTAGAGTAATAAGTTATTTCACTTAATTAATTATATCATATTGGTTAATTAATTAAGTCACTTATCACTTTAGTTGCTTAAGCTAAACTTAGGCACATTAATAATTATTTAGTAATTATTAAGTGTGCACACTAGGGTTTCCCTTTTAGGTTTCCTTTAGAGTTTCTTGATCTCCTTCATAAGGATTGATCACTTTGTAATAATTGATTCTCAATAATGCATTTTTACTTTGAGGCTTACAAAACATCTTCTTTAGTTCTGAATGTCTTTTGTATGTGATAGGTATTTGCATGCAGGTGATTTTTGGGGATTGTGAAGTTGGATTTCTCAACTTCTACTTGGTATCATAGCTCCAGACCTGTCGTTGCATGTTCATCTTTTGAAGATATGGTCTTTCAGTGAGTTTCAAGTGCAAGGATTTCCACAGGCATCCTTTTTGAAAGATCTAGGGTATCCAATTTTTCAGGACACTTTGGGCTCAAGTGGAGGTCACCATCGCGTTTGCAGTGGCCCAAAACCCTAGGAACGCCTATCAAATCATCAATTTTGGAGTAGTTGGTTTCTGAGCATGCATTCCAAGGCTCTAAGGAAATTTGCCAATTCAGGTTTAATGGTTTGACTTGAGTAATTTTGTAGGGAATAATCGGTCATCTAAGCAGCTATTGCAAATGTTGAACTAGCATGTCCCTTAAGTGTGGTAAAGGATAGATGCTGCGAACCTGATCTTGAATACTGGGATGATGCACCGAGAATTTAGTTTTGTTTCTTTAAAATTCTGTTATCAAAACTTCATGGCTCTTCTCGAGCCTTCTATATGTTTTATGAGATTTAAAGACATAAAAGTTAGTTTTAAGTTGTTGAAGGCTTTTTCAATGGCTATCCACACCATCTTAAATTTAGGATTTAGTTATAAGTTATCTATAAGAATGTAATTTCAAAAGTGATGAATAAGAGAAAAGAAGTATCGTTATGTTGTTCACATAGTTTTCAAAATATTGTTGAAATGAGTTACCTGATTTCTGTCTATTGGTAAATTGTTGAACTATGAATGATGATGACTATTTGTAATGGAAAGAATTCAGAACCTATAGCTTATGTGATTTAAGGACAAAGTGTTAACCCACAAGCTAGCCACTCGAGGAAAGTTAGCTTAGATAGATAAGTATTTTACTGTTTTGTTGTTTTATTAGTTAAAGATAGATAACTATTCAGTAGGAAGTAACTAAGTTTGTTAAGAGTTGAGTATGAAGGTCTGGAGCACCATTGTTTTTAATTAGTGTAAGTTATCTTTCGTAGTTGATAAAATCCTTTACTGTTCAAAATATGTTTAATTGTCTGTTCACTTATTTTTCTACTTCTATAGTATATCAGTTGTTCAGTTTGCTTGTCTCTATGCTTTCTAGTTTAGTTGTCTTATGCTTTTTAGTTTAGTATTTATGGTTTTTATTAGAATAGATTTTTTTCCAGTTAAACAGTTAAATGGCCTTAGATTAGAATTGATTTCAATAGTTTAAGGAAAAACATAAAATATAAAATGAGTTATCCAAATCATCTTCTTCTGCAAACTTCCTTGGACACTACCAGGTCGACTAATTGACATTCAATATTGAAAAATAGTAGGACCTAATGATAGCCTATCAGTTTTTGGCACCATTGTCAGGGACTAAAATAGCCTTTGTGCTTAAGTGTTACTAGGAGACGGTTTGAATACCAAGTTTTATACCAAAACTTTCTCAGTCGGCTTCCTTTTCTACATGGTCAAGAAAAGAGGCCTCCACGGATTTTTTATACCAAAGAGCCCCCCAAAATACGTACCAATCATACCTAGGGAAGCCCAAGGCTCAGAAGACCACACTTCTAAAGAATTATTTGAGCCTACTCCACTCGAAGCTTTCCATTATTTACCTATCGAGCAACTAGCAGAACAACCAGTTATAGAGGAAATTGTTTTTGAGGAACAAACTCCTCTGAACATCATGGGAGATCATAGAGCTGAACCTAACCACAATGAACCTCAGCCTCCTATAAATTTTACTTATCCTATTACATTGGATGCAGACAATGATACGGTCATGAAGAACATCTCCCTAGCCTTCCTTCCAACCTTTTGAGGTTTATCCTTAGAAGACCCAGACTAGTTTCTCTTTTAATTTAAAATCCTATGTCAAACTTATGATTACAAGAATGACAACCAAAATTTGAAGCTCTTCTCGTCGACTTCAAAGGATTTCGCAATGTGCTAGTTTATGGGATTGAGTTCTGGTAGTATAACATCCTGGGGGGAAATGGAGATTGTTTCCTTGCAAAAATACCAGAGTTATTTAATACTGTAGGCTAAGTGATCATAAGGAGGAGTTGTTTAAACTGATACAAAATGAGGATGAAAGTTTAGAGGATTATCTAGATAGGTTCCTCTTCCTCTCTAAAAGATGTGGAGAAGCGACCATTAGCGTTGAGATTCTCAAAACAGTTTTTCTTAAGGGTCTTGATGATGACGCTAGAAGAAATCTTGATCTAATAGGAAAAGGTGACGTATCTCAACTAACCCTTGAGGAAATATGTGAGTTATGTCGGAATTTCTCCCGTACTCAAGGAGGACTCCGCAAAACTAATCTTTTTAAAGGGTCTAACGAGATAGGTAAGGTCCGCAAAGAAATAGAAAATTTGAAAACAAACATTCTCGTTCAGTTGAATACTACATTAGATGGTATACAAGCTAAAATTTGCAACCCAAAGACCTTGTCAATCTATTGTCCAAGGTGTCGAAATAAACACCTACTGAGCATAAAAAGGTCTAGGTTGATGAACCCGAGGAATCCAATGGTTCAGACAGTTTAGCCTCCCTAGCCATGGTAGTAATTATACAACACGAGGAAGAACTGGAAGAAGAGTTAGTAAGCGATGTAGCACACCTTGCTATAACCCTGAACAAGGAAGAAATGATGGAAACCCCAAGAATTTTTGGGCAACCAATTGATATAAACGGGATGGAGCACAACTATGCTACAATGGGAATGCATTTTCCCTTAGCAAATATGATTCCCAGAACAAGTCATTTCTATGAGGATATCACAAGGTTTCACCGACTGGTACCTCATAGTTATCCTCTTAACACATTGTTGCGACCTATGTATACTGTCACTTCAGCCCATCCTGGAGCAAAAATGATAATACTATTACCAGGAAAAACTTTGAATATCAATAGTTGGCTGACAGAAATACAAGAGGAAAGGTTTTTTAATATGTGTTGGTATAAAGGTCTAAAGCTTTTTCATGGGATTATATGGACATGAGGGGAATACATCAAAGTTTCTATACTCATCACATTTATATTGACCCTAGTATAAGGCATGTTCGCCAGCCTCAAAGAAGACTCAATCTTGCATTAAAATATTTGGTCAAAATTGAGATTGAGAAACTCCTTCGCACAGGATTTATTTATCCAATCTTTGATAGTAAGTGGGTATCACCTATGGTGGTCGTACCAAAGAAAAATGGGAAGTGGACAATCTGTGTAGATTATAGAGAACTCAACAAAGCCACTCATTGAGATTATTTTCCCTTACCATTTGTTGATAAGGTTCTGGACAACTTGGCTAGGAGGACATATTTCTCCTTTCTTCATGGATTTAGTGGTTACAATCAAATACAGGTTGCTCCAGAAGACCAAGAAAAAACCACGTTTACCTGCCCATGGGGCACATTTGCATATAGAGTGCTTCCCTTTGGACTATGTAATGCCCCAGCGACCTTTCAGAGAGCCGTTCTTGAAATATTTTCCGCACTCATGAATGACTATGTCGAGGTTTACATGTATGATTTTATAGTCTATGGGTCAACATATGATGAAGCTCTTCAGAACCTAGATCAAGTTCTACAAGTTTGTGAGGAAAATAGACTATCCCTTAGCCATGAAACATGTTTAATAATGGTAGAACAAGGAATAGTCTTGGGTCATCATATTTCCTTTGAAGGAATAAAGGTCGACCCCAAGAAAATTGAAGTCATCCAGCAGTTGACTATCCCTCAAACTCAGATAGATGTTAGAAGTTTTCTTGGACATGCTGGTTACTATAGAAGGTTCATAGAAGGCTTCAGTAAAATTGCAGCTCCTATGTTCTTCCTTTTACAAAAAGAAGTAGAATTTGTTTGAACACCTAAGTGTCAGCTATCATTTGAAACCATAAAGGAAAATCTTGTCTCTGCTCCCGTTTTGCAAGGACCAAATTGTAGTATTCCCTTCCATATCTATGCAGATGCTTTTGACGATGCTATTGGTGCAATTTTGGGACATGAAGATGAGAATGGGGGTAAGTATTCCATATATTTCATCAGTAAAAATCTTACTCCTGTAGAAAGAAACTATACAACAATAGAAAAGAAATTCCTGGATTTTGTTCATGCCATAAAATTTTTTTGCCACTACATTACAAGATATAAGGTTACAGTTTATACAAACCATTTGACTATAAAATACCTAATGAACAAACCTGTAGTGAATGGACAGATTATGAGGTGGTTATTACTCCTTCAAGAGTTTAATGCTAAAATCCTTGATAAGCTAGGGAAATATAACGTGGTAGCAGATTTCTTGTCATGAACCAAACAAGAAAAAGGTGATAGTATGCCTATATAGGATGAGTTTCCAGATGAAAATCATTTTTTCATTTCTATAAAGTCACCCTGGTTTGCAGATATTGCTAACTATTTGGCTGCCTCTGAGGTACCCCCGGGGTTCACAACAAAGAAAATAAAGTGACTTATTAGGGAAAGTGCCCCGTTCAAATGGATTAACGTAATTCTATTTCATTGTGGGCCTGATATGATCCTAACAAGATGTGTGAGAGTGGACGAAACTTGCAGCATTCTAAGGGCCTGTCATGATGATCCTTCAGGAGGGCACTACTCTACGAAGAGAACTTCCCATAAAGTCTTAAGCGTCGGATACTATTGGCCCTCAATTCTTAAAGACATTAAGAACTATGTTCATCATTTTGATGAATGTAAGAGAGTAGGAAGACCAACTACTTCTTCGGAAATGTCGTTGCTGCCACAAGTAGTGCTTGAACCATTCGAGAAATGGGGTTTAGATTTTATTGAACGCATAGATCCTTCCTCTCAAGGGAAAGAGTACATATTGGTTTGCACTGACTACTTGATGAAATGGGCTGAAGTTCAAGCCTTATGAGTAGCTAGGGAAGAGCAAGTCGTGGACTTCCTCTATAATAAAATCTTTCATAGATTTGGAGCCCCTTGAACTATTGTAACTAATCAGGGACCCCAATTTATGTCCAGAGTGCTCTTGGCATTTACCAACCATTTTCAGGTAAGGAATAGAAATTCATCCACTTACCACCCTCAAGAGAATGGCTGGGTAGAAGTAACTAATAAAGATCTTGAAAACATTTTAACAAAAATAGTTTCTTCTGGAAGAATAGACTGGGCCAGGAAACTCCTTGAAGCCGTATGGGCATAGAACACAACCTAGAAATCTATGACTGGATTCAGCCCCTATGAGCTTTTTTTTTGGGAAGAAGCCTCTTCTTCCCATTGATTTTGAACTACAAACTCTATGAACAACTATGGAACTAGGTTTGGATTTAAAACAAGCATTGAACGAGTTCTGCAACTAAGTGAATTGGATGAGTTTCGCCTGGACGTCGTCCATCAAATTGAACTAATTCAACATCAACGGAAAGTGTGGCATGAAAAAAATATTAAGGAGAGGGAGTCTCATAATGGAGATTGGGCCCTGATATTTGATTCAAGATACAAAGATCATAGGGAAAAGCTCAGGACTCATTGGTTGGGACCTTATGAGATTGATGAAGTCTTTTCAAATGGAACTGTTCAGTTGAAACCAATTGATGGTGACACATGCACCCTCTTGGTTAATGGTCATCACTTACGTGTCTACCATAAGCCGGTCAATAGGGACAAATTTTTAAGGATGGTGTAAATGCAAGGTGAGGTCCAATGTGTTGACTCTGCCAAGGCAGAGTCTATCTAGTAACAATGTTGTTATTGTTCAAAAAAAAATTTAAAAAATTTAAAAATTAAAATTAAAAAATAATAATATAAATTTGAAAATGTGTAATAAAAGGACATGTATGCCAATATATTTTCCTTCATTAAATTTTTCTTCTTTTGGACTTAGCTAATTTTTGCTCCATTTTTACAGAACTTTTTCAAAGCAGAAAATAACTTCTGGAGCACCCTCCAAAGATGCTATAAAACGTTATGATCCTTGTGCTAGATGCTCCAGAATTTGATGGTCCTCATTCTCGATGCTCTAGAACTTTTACAAAACTTGTCAGTCGAAGAGGGATTTCTGCACTAAGGTACAAAGCTCCCGAAGTTCAAAACTCTTTATCATGTCACTCCCCTTCATTCTGTTGTTGCTCTAGATGCATCTTTCAGCGATGCTCTGGAACCTTCATTTTGTTGCTACTTCGGCTGCATCTTTTAGTGATGCTCTGAATCCTTCATTTCATTGCTACTTCAGCTACATCTTTTAGCGATGCTCCGGAACCTTCATTTCGTTGTTGCTTCGGCTGCATCTTTCAACGATGCTTTGGAACCTTCATTTCGTTGCTGCTCCGGCTTCATCTTTCAGCGATGCTCCGGAACCTTCATTTCATTTCCATCCTAGTTGTGTCTCACACCAATGCTCTGAAACTTATCTTCATTCTCTATCGTAAATACAAACCTCTTGCATGCTCCAGAACTTTTGCACTAGTTTCGAGTGCGATGTCAAATTGCGAATCCTTCTATTAGTATATCTTGTACACCTGTCTTTCTATTTTGTTTTTATCATAAATTTTCCGTCACCTCAGCCAATGCCTTCACATCATCCTGTCAAATCTCTAAGGTACAAGATCTTCAAATGATCACAAAACGCAAGTATTAATTTTCGCTTTAAGTAGGTAGCTATTTTTTGAATAAAGAATAATTAATTGGCATGAACTTCACTCCCAATTTAGCAACTTGTGCCACTTGGCAATAAAATGCTTGTACGGCAAAGCCTTTCACATGCCTCCATGCAAATTGGAAATCATTGCATAGTAAGATGGAAACAAGACAAATAAGTGATTTTAGAGGTAATATTTTCAAAAGTGTTGTGAGAAAGCTTTGTGTCATAATTGAAATATTTTGCAGAGTGGGAAATAAGGAAATGGGGGGTGGTAAAAGAAAGACAGAGCCAGATTCAGCAAAATTTTTTTTGGGATTGAGTAATATCTCAAGGTTGTTCAAAGAAGCAGGGTGGTTGAATTTTATCAAAAAATTTGAAGGCTACAATGAAAAGTTGGTGGGCTCTTTTGCTGAAAACTACACAAACGGCGAGGTGGTACTTCATGGGAAGCAATTTAAGGTAAGTCCCAAAATCATTTCTCACTTATCAAGGTTAGAGAATGTAGGCATAAAAATAAAAAAACCCTCTCAAGTAACATACCATAAATTATCTGAATTATTTGTTAGAGAGAGACCCACACCCAATGGTAGTAATAAGTACCAGGGAATAGAATAAAGGGTTCCAGAGGACCTCCATACTAGAACGTTGGGCTACTGTCATTGCATGGATTATAAAGTATTTTACTTGTGAAGGTCAGCTAACTATAGTAGTATCATGACCTGCTTTCCGTATGTTGACCCACTTGCATCATGGAAAGGAGAACCCTGCTCTTAGGGTTAATATGCTTGAATTTTTGTGTGATTCTCTAAACACTTCCATAGAAAGATATAAAACAAGGACTAGGCCACTGAAACATCATGGTTTAATTTAGTTGATTTGTAAATACCATTTTCACAAGAAACCTCAAGGAAAATGGGAAAAGTTTTTGACAAAAATTGAGAAGCCTTCAATCACAAGGACAATAGAACTAGGGGAACCATTTCACCAAGCTACTCCACCATCTAGAGTAATTTCCCCTAAGGGCTCTCCAGATCTAGAAGCTCCTAATTCCACCATCCCTGGTGAGGATGTGTCAAACTTCTTGAGTGATGAATTTAAAACCCCTGATTTACCAGAACAGGTTGAGCTTGTTTATTCCAATTTGAGTAAGCCTAGAAGAAAAAGAAAAAGGAACAATATAACACTCGTCACCTTCCAAAATCTGCCTCCATTAAGAAGAAGTAAGTGTTTATCCTCTAAGTTCTCTGAAACCCCAATGTAGGGTAGGGAGGGAAGTTCAAAGAAGAAAAGTCCCAAGCGGCCATCTGAGCCTATAGATATTTCAGAACTTGCCAGTGAAGAGGAGGTACCTCTAGAAAAAGAAAATTTAGGCAAAGGGATTCCTCCCCACTCTGCACATGTGGAGCAGATCTTTACTAATGTAATTCAGGAAGGAGAACCAGAGGGAGATGATGGTGTGCCAGGAAATTTGTCCCCTATTTTCAATATAATTATTGAGAGAGATGAAACAAGTGATGCCACTGTAGAAGTAGAAAAATGTAAAATAGAAATGGATGATCTACAAAAATAGTTGTACAAAGGTAATGAACTGATAGAGTTGCAGAAAGAAGAATTGGTTGTGCAAATAGCTATAATAAATAAAAGAGATCAAGAAATACAGGGCTTGAAGCTACAATTACAGGAAAATGACACAATAATCTATAAGTTAAAAGAGCAAATACAAGAATGGAGTCAAAAGCATAAAAATTTTAATGTTGACATTGCAAACAAAGATACAAAGATTAAAAGAATAAAGAAAAACTTTGTGCTCATGTTCACAGCCTTTGAAGAGCACAAGAAAACAAGAACTAAAGAATTGAACGCTTCCATCAGCAAGGTCGTAGAACTAGAACATGACTTGAAGGAATGCACTGTAAAACCTCAAATGGAGTCCAAAGAAATTTAGACTAAACCAGTTGTAACTGATTGGTTCTTGATCCACATTCCACCTCTGCTAATGAAATGTATGGAAAAGTGTTACTTCCTCAAGAATGTCCAAACTGAAAATCATAGGCTGAAGAAGGAACTTGTGCTCCTGAAGGAGTCATTTCACAGGGCCTATAGAGGAAAGCAGGATGCATGTCAACTAGTGGATTGCTCATTAAATTGTAGAAGACCATCAAGAGTTTACTCCATGTTTTTGAATGAACAATGGCTAAGATGGAAATTGTTTAGAATCTGCAATGATCAGCCTTACGAGCCCAATGATAAAGATTTTTTTAAGATATTTGTAGAGTCAACTCTTGAGGATCAGGATCTAATTTGTGAATTCTTTCTGCATGACTTATTATTAGAAAATCACACAGATTTCTTTATCAACTTGTTCATTGGAGAGGTAGAATTGAGAGAATTTATTTCCACCATGAGGAATCAAATTCATTGGCAGGAGTGGACAAAAGAGTTTGCACAGGTAGAAAGGACAGTGGGTCTCTAAATAAGGTCCCCGAATTCAAGACCTGGTGGTTTCAAAGATACATTTTTGTCTCTCCTTGTTAATGACAAGATGAAAGAAAGATATGACAATAGCCTCAAGCTTTGTTATAATAATCTCATGGAAAATGGGCAGAAGTTGATTGGAAAGGCATGGCATGGTTGCGAAGAAAGGTTCACCCCACTACCAGCATACCTAAAGAAAAGAGAGGTCATTTCCCCTCTATATATCAGGTGGTCATTTAGAAGAGAAGATGCCTTAGTTAAAATCCTGAGAACTCTTAGAAAAAAATGGATGG
Source organism: Sequoiadendron giganteum (assembly GCA_007115665.2). Classification (NCBI taxonomy): domain Eukaryota; kingdom Viridiplantae; phylum Streptophyta; class Pinopsida; order Cupressales; family Cupressaceae; genus Sequoiadendron; species Sequoiadendron giganteum. The sequence goes on along the minus strand of CM021104.1, from coordinate 72,066,855 downwards.
GAATGAAATACAGACCTCCTTTGCTACTTAATCCACCTCCATCCTTCAATGTTTCAACTAATCAGAATGATAGACTTTTCAATGAATGGAGAGAGAGTGTGCTATTTCACAGAAGGTTCATCTATGACCCTGAATCTTTTGATGCAACAGCAAGGGGGGCACATGATCTTAGTGCCCTATATGAGGAATGGAATAGGACTCGGGGGTTTAACTATGGAGCAGGAGGACTTGCCAAGAATTAGGTGGGGGACAAAATGATGAGGTAAAAATAACCTCATCATAATAAAATCTCGAAAGCTTACTTTTAATAACTCAATCCTAAGTATGTGCCAATTTACTAAACTTTAGGAGAAATAATTGCTTATTTTAAAGGAAAATTATGCAAACTTTCTTTCTTTTGACCAATTGACAAAATTTGCCAACGCAGGTTTAATGGGTTGACTTGAGTAATTTTGTAGGGAATAATCGGTCATCTAAGCAGCTATTGCAAATGTTGAATCAGCACATGTCTGAAGTGTGGTAAAGGATAGATGTTGTGAACCTGATCTTGAATATCAGGATGATGCACGGAGGATTTATTTTTGTTTCTTTAAAATTCTATTATCAAAACTTCATGGCTCTTCTTGAGCCTTCTATATGTTTTATGAGCTTTAAAGGCATAAAAGTTAGTTTTAAGTTGTTGAATACTTTTTCAATGGCTATCCATGCCATCTTAAATTTAGGATTTAGTTATAAGTTATCTATAAGAATGTAATTTCAGAAGTGATGAATAAGAGAAAAGAAGTATCATTATGCTATTCACATAGTTTTCAAAATACTGTTGAAATGAGTTACCTGATTTTTGTCTATTGGTAAACTGTTGAACTATGAATGATGATGACTGTTTGTAATGGAAAGACTTCAAAACCTATAGCTTATGTGATTAAAGGACGAAGTGTTAACCGGCGAGCTGGCCACTCGAGGGAAGTTAGCTTAGATAGATAAGTATTTTACTATTCTGTTGTTTTGTTGGTTAAAGATAGATAACTATTCAGTAGGAAGTAACTAAGTTTGTTAAGAGTCGAGTCTCAAGTTCCAGAGCACCATTGTTTTTAATTAGTATGAGTTATTTCGTAGTTGATAAAATCCTTTACTGTTGAAAAGATGTTTCATTGTCTGTTCACTTATTTCTCTGCTTCCGTAGTATATCAATTGTTCAATTTGCTTGTCTCTATGCTTTCTCGTTTAGTTGTGATTCTTTCTAAATTAGTTGTCTTATGCTTTCTAGTTTAGTATTTCCATTTTTTCTTAGAATAGATTGTTTTCCAGTTAAACAATTAAATGGCCTTAGATTACAATTGATTTCAATAGTTTAAGGAAAAATAGAAAATATAAAATGAGTTATCCAAATCATCTTCTTCTGCAAACTGCCTTGGACACTGCCTGATCAACTAATTGACATTCAATATTCTAAAGTAGTAGGACCTAACGATGGCCTATCAGATTGCTTAGTCCAGATTTGGCCTGATGGGTTGTTTGGAGATTACTTGGATTTTTTGGTAGTTGGAAGGGTGAAACTTGAATATTTGCACTTCATTTTCAGTAATACATCATTCAATAATCAACTATTTCTTCATAGATTCTAGGGTTGTTCCCGTTTTGAGTTTTCAATTGTTCTATGGTATCGGTTCTGCTATTGCTTTTTCATGATTCCTTGAGTCAATCAGTGACTCTCATCTGTTTTCAGTAGTAAACAGAAGTATCTTTCCTTGCTTTCCAGAATTTTGGTTCTAGTGTTACTCCATAGTGTTCTTCCAGTGCTTCTTTGCAGCATGTCATCTCATTGTAGTGGGGTTTTGTCCCACTGGGATTTTCTTCTCTACCTCATTCTTGCATTTGGACTTGGGTACCTAATCAGGCCTAGTTGTCGAGACCCATCTTTGCTTTCATGCATCTTCTTCTAGTGTTTTAGCTTCTTCCTAAGTTCATCTTAAGGGGGGGTGTTAGAGTAATAAGTTATGGAAAATAATTTCAGTCTACTTTATTCAACAACATAAGAAATTTAGAAGGATAAATCAAGTGGTTCTATTCATATCATTATCTATTCAATTCATACATTGAATTTTCACATGATTACATTCTATGTCTTCTACCACTTCGTATTTAATGTAAATCAATATAAATTATAGAAGAAAATTAATAAGTAACAAAATAAGGTATGTCACAAGTATGTGTGTGTATGTAGACAAAGGTCTATGTGCATAAATATATATGTGCCACTTCAGATAATATATTTGTGCACATTCTGAAATGAATAAACTTTACAACATATTGCTTTCATTTAAAATTATTGTTTCAGATTGTCAAATCAACTGACAGTTATACAAAATGTAAATTTTGCTTTTTCAAAGAAAGTAGAAGTATAGTTTTGTTTGAAACAGTTACTACGTACTAATGCACTATTTGTATCATATCCATGTTGTTTACAAAACTTTACAAATTACTATGCCAATGTGTCTCATTAATAGTTTCAAGTTAACTAGTATAACATGTAAATGAACCAGGTTACTATCATTCTAGATATACAAATATTTTAACAATTTTGGTATCATTTTATGCAAATAAAAGAATCAAATGACATTCTTGTCATTTTAAAACTAAAATACAAAAAAGAATCTAGAACAATTTTATTATTGTTCGAGTTATGGAGAACCCTACTTTCATATTTTTGACAATTATTAAACACATTGATGCCACTTTCGTTCTATGGAATGACTAATAGTCAAATGATAGTTATCTTTTATTGTTAATAGAAAATATGGCTGAAGCCTATGCATTTTGACCATTGGCCTCCATGGCATTCGTGCTAAGGAACAATCTAATTATCATTCTTAGGGGACGATAAAATGCATACAAGATGTTTGGTGAACACTAACCTACAAGCATCACTTGGGATCAACGATTTTAGGAATCACTCAGAAGAATGATTAAATGCTTATTCTAATGGCATACTAATATACAATCCTAGGGATCATGCCAATATCAGGTAAAAAAATAGAATGATACAAACTTCCTGCCATCGTTCACTGTGAACGAGGCGACATGGATAAAATCATAATGATGGTTTCCCTTCATTCTAGGAATGATAACTAAGGCCCTCGCACCCATATTATGTATTATGCCCATTCGGCCTTAACAACATAGAGAACAACAAAAATGTGAAGGATAACAAGGGCGAAGCCATCGCTTCTCTTATAGAGGGAATGATGAATGATAAAGGAAATTGTTACAACTATTGAATACTATGACTATTGGCTTCTATTGAATACCCATAAAAATGACTATGTATCACACATGCAAGTGATTAAACAACAATAGAGAGATTACACAAACATATAGTGCATAACATGATCAACTATCAAGTTGATAGGAACTGCACGATTCTCTCATTTTCTTGCTAGAAATTTGTACTACTAAAAATGGTAACTTCTCCTCTCCTTACCCGTTCTCTCCAATAAGAGAGTATTTAATTTCATTATTGCCAACAATTAGCTGCCCACTGTTGCATTCAAATATCTCAGCCTTCAATTCAATTGTAGACCACTCTTCCATGATATCTTTGTTATGACATTTTTTAAAACTTATTTTATTTACAATTTTATTTGAAATCAACAATAATGTTTGATAAAATCAATCCTATATTATTTTATAAGGAATATGTATATGTTTATATATATGAGTGCATATATATATGTATATATATATATTTATCACTATTTTTTTTATAATAGTATAGTGTTTAATCACTTTTAAATAAATAATCAATTTTTATTTTATTCAAACAATAGCTTTCGAAATGAAGTTGTTTTCTTATATTTCAAGCATGCCTTCTTAAATAGTTACATATATGTTTAACCATCATTTTATTTTAAATTTAGAAGACACAAGATCAAAATAGACAAATTGAATAAGAAATCACATGTATATCATTCCACAAGCCTAGTTTTTTTAATCATTGAATCATTTCAAATTAGATCAATATATTATTCTATATGAAATTTTAAATGAAAATAACATTCCATTTAGCGGTGTGTGCACCCAGATTCCATCAAGATTACCATTCAATCCAGCTAAATGATCTTGCCTGAACTATGTTCTCATCCTTCAACCTGTTTCCTGCATTTACACACACTTGCACTTACACAATTCATTAGTAATGTTCAATCATGATAATGTATAAGATAGTTCAAAATATCACATAGTCAAAAGATGGTAAAATTCTTTCAAACATTTCAAAATATCAAATTTATCATTCAACATATTGAATTTCCTTAATTTATCAATTTAGTATATTATAATTTAAATGCAATAAAAATTGGTATATGATACCAAACCACCTGCATCATAGAAAATCAACCATACATAGGATTATCAAAGAAACACTAGAGGAAAAAATGTTCAAACCCTCTCCACCATCTACTAGGACTCATCTGATCTTACATTTATCTACATAGAATTCCAAGTGTAGGGGATCATTATGATTGGATTTAGGTGCGGAAAAGTCTTGTTCAAAGAAGTTGACATGATGCAGGATAGCAAGGTATCCACCCATGGCCTAAAATTCATTGACATATAGGTTGGTAGGTATAGATGCTTCTTTCAAAGCTTTGTCAAGGATAGCTCTATGTTGTGGGGATGTACAAAGGAGTTCCAGGATGGAAATCTCTACTCTAGAGTTTTCCCTAGTTGCTCTAGGAGAATATATTGCCCTTTCAGTTGGGGATTGGAGGAAGGTCTTGGAATAGTTATCTTGGTTTTGCGAGTGGCAACAACATAATCTAAGTTTGGATTTTTATAGTGATAATGGAAATATGTTCATTTTTGATTAGTATATTGTGAAGGATAGTGTTGTAATCATGTTTGACGGTGACATAATTGGCATTGTTATTATTACTTGAACTGGAGGCTTTTCCTTTGTCATGGTCATGCAAGGGTGTTTTAATTATGGTGTGATTATCATTTCTTTTTCCTTCTGAATTATGGACTGAAATGGTTCCATTTTCAATAAGGTCTTGAATGATATTTTTGAGTGTCCAACATCTAGATGTTTTGTGTCCTTTTTTCACGATGATATTCACAACATTTGTCTTTCCACTAATTGGGTTTGATTTTGATGGTTCATTATTTTTTATGTCTGGTAGTGTGATGACATTGGATTGCAAGAATTGTTTAAGGATTGATTTAATGGGTTCACCCAATTGGGTGTATGTTCACTTGGTGCGGGGAGGACCTTTGCGTTGTTGATTATTTTGTGTGTTTGAGCATTTGATGCGTTTGGTGTGTTTGATGAGGAAGGACATTGGAGATGAATGGTAGGACCTTTGGTTATAATTTTGGCATCAACAATTCCATCATTTGTGACATTCTTGTTTCAGGAACAATATTTTCTCTTGTCATTATTGGGTTTTGGATTCTCTTTATTTATTCTGACCAGTCCTTTTGCGACAAGACCTTTTTCAATAAGGAAACGTTTCTCAAGGATCTCATCAAAAGTTGTGTAACATTGAATTAGGAGGCTAATCATCATTTCTTTGTAAAGGTTCTCAACAAACATGGTGACCAGTTGTTTCTTAGGAATGTGATAAGGGAACTTGCTAAAAAATCCTTGCCATCTCTGGTAAAATGAGGTAAGTGATTCCCCTTCTTCTTGTTTGGTTGTGCTTAATGTTGCAAGGGTGACATCATTTTTAATGTTAAAGGAAAATTTATTAATGAATTTTTTAGCTAGTTCACCCCATGTTCTAATCCCTGGAGGGAGGTGTGCAAACCAATCTAGGGTTGGCCCTATGAGACTTCACAGGAATAGTCTCATCAAATAGGAAGGATCATATGAGACTTCCATACATGATGTGTTGAATTCTTGGATTTGGTCTATTGGATCCCCTATGCCCCTATACTTTTGCAAAGGTGGTGTTGTGAAATGGTGGGGAAAGGGTGGCATCTATATATTTATGTCAAATGGAAAGGGGCACAATTCCTTCATGGAATAGGTATTATTGTTGGTCCCCAATTATATATTTGTCATTTGTTGTTGGAGGGATTGTATTTGTTGCATTATTTTTTACCAAGGGATGGTGTTGCATTGGTCTGATTTGGTGTCATGGTGTTGGTGTTGGGGTCACATGTCAAATTTGGATTGGAATTGGTGTTTTGAGGCGTAATACCTTGGTTACCATATTGATGTGTGTTGTTTGGAGTGAAATTGGCATTAAGATTTGTCCCAAAGGTCATGTTTGTGTTTGGTATAGTATTTTGGAATAAAGGTGTAGACCCTTGATATGTTCCTTGATTCTCATTTTGGAAGGATGGTGTAGGTCCTTGGTTGGGATTTTTGAATGATGGGGTAGGTCCTTGATTGGTGTTTTGAAATGATGAGGTAGGTCCTTGATTGGTATTTTGAAATGATGGGGTAGGTTATTGATTGGTGTTTTTATTTGGGATTCTTTGTGGGAGAATGCAAACCTTCCTTGATTTATTTTGTAGGTTTTGATTGGATGATGGTGTGATTTGGAATTGGAATAAAGGACCTTAGTTTGTATTTTGAAATGTAGGTATAGGACCTTGAAGACCTTGATTTTTATTTTAGAAAAGAGGGTTGGTGAAGGTCTTAGAATTTTATGAGCTTCCAAATGTGAAGTTTTGTCCTTGTGTAGTAGCATGGGTTACCTTATTTCCAAATGTGGAGATGCTAGGGATGTGTGTGGTAGTGGTTTCCATGTGTGTTATTGTTCCAAGCGGTATGGTTGTCATTTATTGTGAAGAGGGCATCCCTAATGTAAATAGATTTTGTGTATCTTCTTCCACAATGGTTGAGACATCAAATCCTTGAGGGAGGTTGGCACCCTTTTTGGATAGTGCATAGAAAAATCAATTAGGATCAGCACCAACAAGTTGATAAAACATGTTAAAAATGATTGGATCTTGGTAAGCTATTTCAATTAGTTTGGGGGTAATTTTCTTGTTAAATTCTTCTAGACTTAGGTTGTCCAATGTGAAGTCTCTTTGTGGTTCCTCTCTTTGAGGTGTGGATTGATTTGAATTTGTTCCAAGGGTGGTGTCATGAAAGGGATCACTTGAGAAATCCATGTCCTTTCTTTTGGTTCATGACCTTGTTTCAACCATGTGAGACTTGCAAATTTTGGAAGATAATGCAAGGTGGTGATGAGCCTAAACTATATTTTTGGGATTTTTTTGGTTATAAGTATGTAATGTGATTATTCAACAATATGAAACTAATGGATGCTAAGGATACCAAAGGTTTATTCATTAATGACCAAGGATAATGATAAGGTACCAAGCTAATGTTCAAAGGAAATGATGAAACTAAGGTTAAGATGAAATTGAGCTATGTTTTTGTATTTTTGGGATAAAGATGCAAAATGAAGGTGCAATCTAAATGCAAGACTAAGGAATGATAATGAGGTTATGGTAATGCTAAGGATATGAAGCCTAAAATTTGAGACAAAGGATGGAAACAAAGCTAATGTAAGTCCAAGATAACAAACCCAAGTGTCATTGACCTTTGTGATAATTAAGATGATAAATTTGATGAGTTTGAGTCAAGGCTAGGACACAAGCTTGAGACTCAAATTTTGACAAAGGTGATAATGATTAAGGTTGATAAATTGAAGCATTAAGGTAAATGAAAAATGGATAAGCAAACAGGAAATGTCCAAAAGCTTAATGGTCTTCCTAAGTTTGAAATTTGAAAGGTATATGCAACCTAAGGTCTAAAATAGATTATGCAAGGTAAGAATGCAACCTAAAGTGTGATGGAATCCTAAATGGAAATGTTGGAAAGGACTGGTAAATGGATTGCATGTCTCTGGTTTAATAGTAAGAGTCACTATGAAAATGATCTGATTGAATTTGAACAAAGATTTTTAAAGTTTTTGGTTATTAGGCAGTTGTGGCACTATTTTCTGCAAATGCGGTTTAGGTAGACAGTTACAATTTTCCAGTTATCAGATGTGGTTCAAAATATAAGTTGTGGGTCCATTTTCTTCAAATGCAGCTCAAGTAGATAGTTGTGGTTTTGCAATGGTCAATTGTGGTGAAAAATATCAGTTGTGGGTCTATTTTTATCAGTTGCAGTGCCAAAATGTTGATTTTGTAATTTTGATGATTTTGATGTGGTTTTGAATGAATTTTGACTAGTTTTGATGAGATTTGATTGGAAAAAAAAAATACAGTCACAAGTAGTTATTTTTTTGTGTTTGGTTTGAATGTGTAAGACGTTTAAATGTAAATTGAAACTTGCAAACACACTTCAAAACCTATGGCTTCTCAAGAGATACCACCCGCTAGATCCCCACTCAGATTTCTCCAACCACTTAAACAAGGTAGACAACTAGAGACTTGGTGGAACTGGCTCCCCTCCTTAGAACACACTTCTCAAGCTCACCAAGTCTCAATTCCCCAAAGAGAAATTTCTACCTCTACACATGCTTAGTGAAGATGTGGGGCGGCTTCAAAAAAACTGTTCCTACGCTAGCAAGTGAAAGGGATTTTGGTCACTATAACAAAGGTTTTTAGTGAATACTCAAGGATACAACTCCCCACAAGCGTCAAGCAAGCCACTTAAGGATTTAATCACTCTACTAGGGGCTCTTATACATTTTATGGTAGGTACCCTATTTTGAGTGACACTGTATGACATGGGAAAAGACCTTCATGAGGACTTGACGATTTTGTCTTATCCTTTTGTATATCGGCTTGAGCAAAAAATCGGTTGGAGTCATTCCCTCTTTTGAGGAAAACCCCTCTAAAGGTAACAAAAGCAAGACAAGGATATTATTTTTGATCACCCAAGTCACACAAAGCATAAGGGGAGAGCATACACACCACCTTTGCCTCACACTTGCATGGGGTTCATTTTAAGCCCAAAATCCAAATGTGTAGTGCAATTGTCTAAATTACAAAGAGGTAATTTTGATCACTCAAGATTGTTGAATGGCGTGAGAGGAGAGCATATGCACTCTAGGACAATTTTCAAACCACCAAACATGAAAAATACTTGTAAATTTTAAATCCATTGCTTATGATTTGAAGACACTTGGATTCATTTTATGCCCATGATGTGTAATTCATGTTCGTTTTAATACCCATGATTGTAAAATGTAGTTTGTATTTCTTTTTAAATCCTTATGATCCTAATGCAAGTTGTAAAAAACAAACAAAATGAAAATTAGCTTAAAACTAAACTAATGTAAAGTTCAATTTTTTTGTTTGTTTCTAAAGAAGTAATTTTTGAGAGCTCCCCAAGATTCTAAAGCCACATGCTGAAAATAGATTGTTAGAACACAAAAAACTCTAATCTAACAGAGACCCTAAAAGGAAAAACCAAAAAGAAAACTGAAAACTGAAATATTTATACCAAACAACTAATTGCATCATTCAGGGCTTCAAATGCATCGTTGTAATGTGTTGCACAAGAAAAATTGCATCACACTTTTACATTTAAATTTCTCAACCATGAATGTGTCGCTATTTTCTGTAGATGCATTGTTCTTTCAAATCCAATTACCTCCAAATAGATGCATCGTTTCTCCTATCAAATGCATCATTTATCAGTAGTTGCATCACAATTTTCCAAAGTTGTATCATTATATATTGAAAACTTGTAAAAACAAACAAAAAGCCGTACAGATTCTATAAAAATTTATTTTCATGTCAAGTTCACAAAAGTAGGACTTGTTAAAATGATTTAGCTTAAATCTTAGTGACAACCACAACACCATTAAGCCTAAACCAAATCCAAAAAATGAGAAAAAAATCAAATGGAGATAGAAAATGAAAGCAAGTAAAAAAAACACTCCCTATTGAAGTTGAATCACTTCCCTTATCTCTCCTTCTTCTTTTGTAAATATGCCCTCAAATTTGTAGTCTAACTTGTGCAAATACCTAGAAATTGTAAGTAAGAAAGTTGGAGATAAGTGGTTGTTAAGGAAAAAAAGAGGAGAAAGGCTTCTTTTATAGACAACCATTCAAACGAACGGACGAGATCAATCATCTAGAAAGATGCCAAGACCAATGATGGAGGATTGATGCACCAGAAGGTGGTGGGCTAGGGACGACTATGACGCTGATGGTTATGAAGTCGATGACTTTGACAAAGATGGCTATGACAAAGATGACTAAGATTAATGAGAAAGTGGAGGGATAATGGATGAATTAATAATTGAAAAATAATTAATTCATGAGGAAAGAATCTTTGACCAAAAGGAGGCATAAATAATTTATTCTAATTATTTATTCGGAAAAGGCAAGTGGGTATTTAATTATTATTTTTTATAAAATCATTTTAATTAAATTGAAGAAAATGGGAAAGAGTATTAAATAGTTAATTTGAATCAATTATTTAATAAAAGAGAGGGTTGGGGGAATAATTAAATAATTTCGACAACTATTTAACCATAAAATAATTAAAGGAGAAGTGAATAGTTTTAAATAATTAACTTTAATTATTTAACTATAGATGAAAGGTGATAAAGAAATAATTAAATAAATATAATTTATTTAATTATTTGAAGAAGATAGGGAGTTAGTGACGTAATTAATTTATTTAATTCATCGGGATAGAATAAAGCTAAGAAGTGAATTAATTAAATAATTTAAAATTATTTAATTAATAGAGGAATGTGATCAAGAATAATTAAATAATTAAAACTATTTAATTATTGGAGGACGACGGCCAAGAGAAATGACGCTCGGAGACTTAGGAAATTTTTCAATGTCTACAGCTATCATGCCTTAAACATATGAAGGCCTGTGATTTTTTCAAAAGATCTGCATTGTGATATGAAAGTATCACCTATGAAGGTGGTTGTTTTCCTAATAAGAGCTTTGATTTCCTAGTTTGGACTTATATGATAGGGATAAAACCTTCATGAGGAGACAAGCAAGCTCTTCCTCAAAAATTCAAACAAAACTAAAAACCCTAACAACATAGAGTATACCTGACAAGATGTGAGGATGAAGGTTTCTAGGAAAACCTCAAATATTATCTCAACGTGGGTATCATCTTTCCTCAAAAACTTGGACAATCTCCTCATGCACGCAACGTGTCTTCAAAACCTTGTGAATCTTTGTAGTGTGGATGAATTCAAAGCCAACAAAGAAATGTTTCTTTAGAGAAAACTCAATGTGCCTTTATCTTAGATCTTCTCAACAATGTGGACAGATGTTGGTCCAACCAACTAATGGTTCTATGCCATGCCCTCAAAAAATATTTGGACTTTTTTTGACTAGAAAACTAAAAGACCCCTAACCTTCCTAGACACAAGGAAATGAAAATTCTCTTTTTCATTGTTTGGTGCCCAAAAACAAAATTTAGTCAAAATTCTCTTTTTCATTGTTTGGCGCCAAAAACAACTTAGTCTTTCACTTTCTTTTTTATTACTTTCCACTTTATTTTTCACTTCTCCTTTTTTTTTACCCAATGATCAAATTAGTCACTTATGATGATCAAATTGGTCACTTATGATGATCATATTAGTCATTTATAGCTGTGTTGCAAAAAATGACTAGAATTTAATATTTTTTAGTTGTTGTGACTCAAAGATTTAGTCACGTAGTCATTTATTTTCCAAATTCTACTAGTGCATTCACTAGCTTTATGATCAAATTTATTGTAAGAGTAACAATAACCATGAAAATATGAATACCTTTGTGTAGATGGTTGTTTGATAGGAGGTCTTTTGAAATATTTCTTTTGGTTTCAAACTTGTTTGGCATTGCTCTTCTTACCATTCTTCTTTTCAACATCATTTGAAGTTTTATTCTCTTTTGAACTTTCTCCTTTATCAATTCCTAATCCTTCTTTGTCCTTAGAAGTCTTTTGAGTTGCAATCATTTCATCAAGCAAGGTGGATCTCTTCTTGAATTTTTTTTCTTACATCTTTGCTTTCTCTTGATCTGGTCTCAAAGTCACAATCTCTTGTTCAAGATTAAAACATTCTTCAGATTTTTCTTTCAATTTGACATTCAAGTAGTACTCAACTCTTTTTTCTTCTTCAACTTGCACTTTCAGACTGGTGATTGTCTCATTTTATTACTTGAGCTGCACATTAGTGTCCTTGAAGCTTTCTTTAGATTTCTTGAGTTTTCCCCTCAACTATTTGATACACTCATCTGCATCCTTAATATTCTCTTTCAATTCTTTGTTCTTACATTCTTCTTTTTCTAGATCACCAAGAGTTGATTTGAGTTCTCTTTCCATATCAACTTCACAATATTCTTTCATAAACCCTTCAAGGATAATCTATTCCGGAGGGATATGATACTTCCTAGTAGCCATGTGTTCAACCTCCAAGATCTACCTTAGCGATCAAGCCAATAGAAGGAACCAAGATCTAATACCAATTGTTGAACACCCAAAATACTAAGAGGGGGGGTGAATTAGTATTCACTAAAATTCATTATCCTTATCAACTTAAACATCCATTTAAAGCATCAAATTAAACTTGCAGTAATAGAAAGGAACCTATAAAACATGCATCACATGAAGAAACACAAGAACACCAGATTTACATGGAAAATACTTGAAAGGGAAAAACCATTGTGAGGATTAGCTCACAATATATTATAATCAGTTACAATAAAGATTACAGAAACGTGGACTCACTGTCTAAGCACTCATTGTACAAAAAGGAAGAATGGCTCACTACAAGTGGCTCACTGCCCAAAATAGAAAAGATAGAGGAAAGGGTGGCTCACTACCAAAATGAACTCCTAATAATGTATCTACAACATGTTGGAGATATAGTTCCAATTAAGCTCTGAAAACTAACTTAACACACTTCATACTTCACCATTACATCTTTCACACTTCATATTACATCAAACTCTACAATCACATTCTACACACATACCACATCATTCCCACAATTTATCAACCTTGCATATATAGCACAACCAACCAAAACATCAATTAGGTTGGCCTAATTAAATAGACTATGAACCACATAACATTTCGGCTCAAACATTGATTCCGAAAACTTTTTAGAATAAACCAAAATGTGAAAAATCCAAAATAGGTTGGCATGACCTATAATCACTCCCATAAATCTGCTCCTTCCATACTTCAATTCTGCATTCAACCCCAAATTCCTTAGGTCAGCACCACATAACAAAAATGGTGAAGCGATAAGTGAATGAAACAGTTGTTCATTCACAACTTGACACATGGACCACCAAAACACTTACAACTTGGAGCACACATACTTTTGACACCTGTAAACACTTGCACAAAACCTCATAGCATAATATTCATCTGCGGTAAAATGTGGAGCATTTCAATATGCACTTTGTATTATTAACACTACCATTACAAAGCTTGCTACTCTTTCAACATTATCATCAACTATAAAAGACATACAACCTTGAAACTTTTGATATGAACACCTTCAATAAACATCATCAACACCTAAAAACTGCATGACAAGATATTGTTGGGATTATGGAGCCTTGCAACATGAGCATGAAGTATGGATATTTTGTGTTGGTTTTTCCTATATTATCATTGATTCCAATATGGTGATAACCATATGGGAAGTCTACTTGGTTTATCGAAAGCTATTGTCTACCGGTAATGCTCTTTTCTGATGGATCAGTGTGCTGGTATTTGAGTCTGAAATTCACTGTAAGAACTCATATGACTCTAATATCTTAACCATGTTATCACGACTCATTCAGACAACTATATCTTGGATCTTGAGACATTTGGGTTGTGAGTAGAAAGTTATCTCTGATAGAGTTCAACTTTGTATCTTACTATTGTTTCGTGTTTGGTATATCTATGTGGGAGACTCCACATTTTCTTAAGAGCATTCTTATGCTACAGTTTTTTTGGTAGTCTTTATGATAGTAGTATGATGGAAAATTCATTTATTCTCAAATATGGAAGGTGTTTTCTTTGAGGATTGTTTGTTGGTTTGATATTTTATGAATTTTGTTCTAGTTTTGGCCAACCTAATGTATACAATGCATTATGGAGACTAGTAATACTCTATGGATGTTCGTCAACTTGGTATAATGCACTACATGGATAAAATGTTTAAATAATATATGGTTTCGACAAAGAGAGTTTTGATTACTTTGTTTTCATCTAATTAGACTGACCTAATTGATGAATAAGATATACTTGTACATATATAAGTTGTTTGAAGGGTAAGAAGAGTGAGTAAGAAGTGGGTGTGCGAGTGTGGAAGAAAGGTGAAAGACTTTCCAAGCTTAAATGCTTTATCAGTTAATGATTAGTGTAGATTAGTTGAAAGATTGATGGATGAGGAAATACTTCATATTCTATGCTTCATTGGAACTGAACCCTGCACATTGAAGGTATATTCTATCAGTTCAATCTTTTGGCAGTGAGCCACTATCTTTGTATATTGGCGGATAGCCATCTTTTGTATTCAGGTAGTGAGACTTTTTCAGGATAGTGAGTCTTGTCAGTGAGCCCTATGATATCTTGTATTCAGATATAATATATTGTGAGTTAACCCTCACTGCATTTTTTCCCTTTTTGGGTTTTCCACGTAAAAATCTTGGTGCTCATGTGTATGGTTGCATTGATTTGTCTTTATGTTCTCTTTTGTTGTTTTGGTCAAAATTATGATATGATTAGCTGGATTTTATTATGGTTTTATGGAATATTGATTCACCCCCCTCTCAGTATTGTGGATGTTCAACAATTTGTATTAGATCTTGGTTCCTCAGAAGAAGCCCAACAACTTGAGGAAGGTCCCAAAATTTGAGTATAAGAATTTTTTTCCTCCAAAAGTGATATCTACTAGATATTCAGAAGAAATAGAAGATCTAAAGGACAAGTTGATGAAATTGAATGAGTATATTGAAAAAAAACAATGTAAAAGTGTTGAAGCATGTGATCTATGAGTTAAGGTAGATGAAATTGTCTCCAACTTGCTACAACAATTGGATGATAAGAAAAAAACTGCATTATGTCAGGAAATTGAAATTCAAAGGAAGGTCGATGAATGTACAAAGATTGAGGAAGAAGCATAAATCTTGAGATCTGATATGGAAAAGGCAAGAAGTTTTGAAGAAAAATTTAGGGTAAGCTCAACAATGCTTGATGAGTTGATTACTTCTCAGAAATCAACAATGGATAAAAGTGGTTTAGGGTTTGAAGAAGGTAAAAGTTCTAAATTGAAGCAATCTATTGGTAAGAAGACTCAGTGGAAAGATGGACGAATCAAGGATCTAAGAAGAAACTCCAAAAGAACTCACGTCAAACAACCTGATGCTAAAAGGTATTTATATTTCAATGATGTTTATTATTCCTGGAAGAAATTTGGTCATAAGGCAAAGGATTGCAAAAGTAAAATGAATGACTCTTTATCATTCTCTGGAAAATGGCTTAAGTGTAAGAAGGTTGGATATAAATCTATTCTATGTGAAAATAAGTTGAATAAAAGAAAAAATTGAAGAAAAATGATATTTGTTATAAGTGCAACAATTCAGAACATCTTGTTAATAATTGCAGAAGAAGAAACAATAATTATTTGGCTAAGAAGCATGAACAAATCATTGATCCAGAAGAAGCAAGAAAAGAGATGAAAAGGATTTGGAAAAATGAAGGAGAATTCAAGCAAAGTGAATCAGAATCATCAGTCTTATCTGTGCTGACCTCCGATGCAAATACTCCCATCAATTTTTGAGTCAAGCAGTGGAAAATGGGGAGCAATTATCAATTTTTTTTAAAAACCACCTCATTGGTACTTGTGTCACATCGTGGCAGAATTATATTTAATGTGGTATGGAAATTAAGGAATTTCCCAGTTGCATGTGTGAAGAATGAAGTTTGTAGAACTTGAAAGAATGGAGGCGTACACAATTATCAAGGTAATCTACTTGCATAGTTGAAGCATTTATTGAAAAATCATTTAGAATGAAAGAAATAAATTTAGATAATTAAAGAGGCATATGTATTTTTAGAGAAGCATGCAAAGGAAGTTTAGAGAGAAATTCAGAGTTTCAGGGCTTGAAGAAGAGATCAAGTGGATTCAAAGTAAGCTCTGGAAGAAAGATATCTATATATTTCTTGTTGCAATTTACAAAGGTATTCTTGGTTGCACAATCTTTCATTATTATTGCTATGGATAATTCAAAGTTTGTGAATAGTGCAAATACAATACAAGTTAATTTGAGAAGATATTTGAAGAATGTGTCAGAAGAGTTTGTTGGTGCATTCTCTCGCATCCCTCTGAGAGTGTTACCCACAAAGGATATATATGCATTTTTTTATAGTAAGATAGAAGAAATGACATCAATCTAGTTGAGAATTCTATGGAAGAGTAAATTGGAAGAGAACCATGATGCCTACAGAGTGTTAGTTGAGAAGAAGTTGGATGTTTGGAGGAACGTCCCTTTATTTGTATTTGAGAGGAAGTATATTTGAATAGTGTTGAGCAGAATTCATGATGAATCTTTGTGGATTGATGAAGCACATTTGATTACAAGAGAAGAAATTAGAGATGCAACTGGTTTGTGTTCCTTCGGACCAGTTCCCAAATGGAAGGCTATGGATGAGAAAGAGATAATTGAGGTTATCGGTGTGAATCTTGAAGTGAAAGAGATTGATTTGAGATCAATTGTGGATTCATTAATCAAGTATGCTACTATGGTCATCGGTCACAAATTTTATCTCCCTAACAATGACCTCACAATTTCTACTGCTGTTGTAAATACTATTGTTGATATGGTTAAAAGAGGTATGGATTATGACTTTTGTGAATAAATTTGTACACATCTTTTGAAGAATTTAAAGGAAATCAAGAAGAGTAAGAAGACTACATTCTAGTATGGAAATTTGGTTTTCTATTTACTCTTTTACTTTTTGAGAAAATTATTGGTAATAGGAAGGATGGAATGGTCAAATACAATGCTTATTGCCCATAAAATCAGTAACTTCATGATAAATCTTGGTAATTCAGATGCATAAGAGTCTACCCTTGCTACATTATTTTGGAACATTTCAGATGAGGATGAGTAGAAGATCTAGGATTCAAGTAAGTGTTGCTGAAAGGTACTCTGGAAGCATCAATTTTCTTGTGTCTACAATTTTTTTTCACATGGAAGTAATTGAATCAAGGTTGGTATGGATATCTGAGTTAGATTATGAAGTGTCAAAGGCTGAAATCTGCAAAAATTCTTTTGGAAAGCCCTAAGAATCTCAATGTAGAAGGTACCTTCGGTAGCACAAACATAATAAGGAAGAAAGGAAGAGTGTTGTTAAACAAGAAATTGTATAAGGAAATGAGTTTGAGAGAGCTCAACATGAGCATGAAAGAATAAACAATCAAATACCTTTGGAAGAATTGTAGAAGGTTATTCCCGATGCTAATTTTGATTCCTCTATTTATGTTGTGGAGAATCTTAGATTCATGATTAATTATTTGAAGGTATACATCTCTGAACTTGAAGTGCATTCTAGAATCAGGTTTGATGAAGGAAGTTTGGAAGATATCAAGGAAAATTTTGCAAATGCACATATTCGAGTGATGAAGGAATTGGAGAGTGTACAGGTTTGTGAAGAAGAGGCACATGAACTCCTTTCTTTTTGCCTAGATTGGTCTGGAAGTACATTAAACATAAGAAATGAGATAAGGATGAGTGAGACTCAGATGAGCACTCAAGAAGATACATACAAATTGGTAGAAGATAGAGATAATTAGAGGTGGTTCTATATTGTCCAGTTCTAGGATAAATTATTTTCTCTATAGGATCAAAGAACATAAGTCATTAAGAAGTTTGTGGCACTCAGAGACATGATTAAACTCAAGCATATTCCTATTTTTAGTGCTCTTGAAAATATTAGTGAATTATCATAAATTAATCTTAGTTCCAATACTTTAGTAGATGGTATAGAGTCCTTAACTAAGCTTGAGCTATTACACAAGAATCTTATAAGTGTAAGAGGTTCATGGGAAGAAGGAAAAGCATCATGGAAGGTCATCCTGGAGAGTCTCAAAGGCTTCCTCCCAAGTTAATTCAATTTTGTGTTCATACATTTTTTAGTACATTTTGATGCATATATACATATATAATGAACCCCATCCTTTTCCATTGATGTAAAAGGGGGAAAGATAGAGGTTGACATAGGTAAAAAAAAATTGTGAATAATAGTTTTGGTAGGGGGAGTATTCAGTTGTAGTATATTGAAAAATGTTTTTGACATGCATGTTGCCATCAATACCAAAGGGGGAGATTGTTGGGATTATGGAGCCTTGCAACATGATAATGAAGTATGGATGGTTTGTTTTGGTTTTTACTATGTTGTAATTAATGTCAACATGGTGATAACTATATGGGAAGTCTACTTGGTTTACTGAAACCTGTTCTCTATCAGTAATTCTCTTTTGTGATGGATCAGTGTGTTGGTATTTGAGTCCAAAATTCACCGCAAGAACTGAAATGACTCTAATCTCTTAACCATGTTATGATGACTCATTTACATAGCTATATCCTAGATCTTGAGACATTTTGGGTTATGATCAAAAAGTTATCTCTGATAGTGTTCAACTCTGTATCTTACCGTTGTTCTGTGTTTGGTATATCTATGTGGGAGACTCCACATTTTCTTAAGGAGAACATTCTTATGTTGAGGTTTTTTTGGTAGTCTCTATGATAGTGTATGATGGGAAATTGATGTGTTATCAGATTCAGAAGGTTTTTTCTTTGAGGATTGTTTTTTGGTTTGAGATTTTGTGAATTTTACTCTAGTCTTGGCCAACCTAACATATGCAATTCATTATGGAGACTAGTTATGCTTTATGGATGTTAGCTGACTTGGTATAATGCATAACATGGATAAAATGTTTAAATAACCTATGGTGCTAGCAAAGAGAGTTTTGATTACTTTGTTTTCATATAATTAGACCGACCTAATAGATGAATAAGATATACTTGTAGATATATAAGATGTTTTGAAGGGTAAGAAGAGCGAGTACGAAGTGGGTATGCAAGTGTGCAAGAAATGTGAAAGAAGATCCAAGACTAAATATTTTATCAATTGTGGATTAGTGTAAATTAGTTGAGCGGCTATTGGGTGAGGAAATACTTCATATTCTGAGCTTCATTGGAACTAAACCCTGCACATTGAAGGTGTAATCTATCAGTTCAATCTTTTTGCAGTGAGACACTATCTTTGTATCTTGGTGGGTAGCCATATTTTGTATTCAGGCAGCGAGCCTTTTTAAGTATAGTGAGTCCTATCAATGAGCCCTGTAATATATTATATCCATATATAATATATTGTGAGTTAACCCTCATTGTGGTTTTTCCCTTTTTGGGTTTTCCACATAAAAATTCTAGTGTTCATGTGTATGGTTGCATTTATCTGTTTCTATGTTCTCTTTTTCTGATTTAGTTAGAATTATGATGATGATTAGATGGAATTTAAAATGGTTTTATGGAATATTGATTCACTCCCCTCTTAGTATTCCAGATATTCAAAAGATATTGCATAGCATAGAAATGCATACCACAAAACTGGTTCATTGTAACACTGAAGCTACATTATGAGACTTATCCAATTATCCACAACATTTGGTCTTCTTTGGACTAACACTTCTAAATTTATACAATGGGTTGACATCAATGAAAATACCATACACCGTTCATGCAGTATCATGCTCGTGTTTCCAACAGTGTTTATACATTCCTATGAAAATTTAATTTGTATCATTTGGATATTAGAATAAATTACATATTCCAAAACTAGATTCAAAATACTAAATGTCATATTACTAACTTTTTTAAAGATTCATTATGTAAGTGCTTCAAAATTTTAATCAAAGTGTGACAAATTTTGAAAAAACAAAAACACTTCCACTTTTTGAGCTTTTTGTGAACCCAACTTCTTGCACTAGCCCATCTATAGTGTTTGATCCTTATTCTACATTTTCTATTTTCCTAGGTTTGTGTGCAGGTTTCTTTGCCATTTTAGTCTCTTTCTTAATATTATTCTGAGGCTTAGTTTCTTTACCCTTATCTCTCACAAGTTTGATGTCAAAATAGCCTTCTAATATCTCACTCCAAGTGGTGTCCTACTCTTTACTCTCTTCTTCTTCTCTTTCTTCTCCTCTCTCTTTTCCTCTCTTTGATTTTGTAACTCTTGTTCTATGACTCTCCCTCTTTTACACCTTAATGGGGATGAGTCCTAGTTCAAGGGTTGTGACTCTTCATAGCTCCTTTTTTCCTTTCTATTAATAAACTTGCTTTACTTTGCATCTAATTTAGGGTTGATAAAACTGCATTAGTTTGCATCTCATTTAGGGTTTTAGGTTTACATTTTGCATCATTTAAAATCTTAAAAAGAAAAAAATTGCATCCATATTACATTAATTTTTCATAGTACTTGCATATTAGTTTATGTTTAATTATTCATATTCAAAAATTGAGTCAAAGTTGCATTTCAAAAAATTTCATATTGTCCATCATTTTTCATTCATTTCACTTGCATTTAGACATCCAATTCTGGAAAAATAAGTCATTGAAACTATAGTTTATAGTTTGAAACATGAAACCCTAGATCTAAACTTCAAACTCAAATTTAAATTTTTGTAACCCCTGTGCTAGGACCCATTCTCCCGAGGGAAAATTTGTCCCTATACATGTGTTTTTTAATACTTTTGGGGTAGTTATTTGTCTCTATTTTCTTCATTTTGATCTGCTATTAAATCTAGGTTTTAGTTTTAGAAATTAGAAAAATTAGTAATTGTTTGCATTAGGTTTAATTGGTCTAATTCAATACATTGTTTGAAAATTCAAATTGGCATAAAAACATTTCATTTTCAGTATCTTGCATTCAAAAATCTAAAAATTTGAATAACAATTCATCATGGACATGTGTATGGTTAATATATGGAAAACTCTAAAATCGTTGGTAGATGTTTCAAGTTGTGTGTTTGGTGAAGACGCTAATGCAATTGAGACTATTAATGAAACTTCACCTCCTAATGAATTTCCCCTATGAGGTGGATATATTAGGTCAAGATGAAGATAGCATGTGACAATTCATACAAGACTCCCTACACAACCTTGACAACAATGCATCCTTGTATCCATCCACACAAACACCACCTATAATCCCATCACTTGATATGTTCAACCTCTTACATCCTAAAATTGAAACATAAAGCAAGCCTCAACCATCAATCATTAATAAGCTTGATCACAAGGGCAATAATGATACTCTTCTATCTTATATTCATCGAGTTAGTAATACACCCAATAACCTAGACGAGAGTTATGGTCAGGGCTTTAAGATCTCAAGCAAAAAGGATGTGACATAACATCATAAAATTTTAGAGAAAATACTATCCGAGGATACCAAGGGGTTACGATATCAAGATCTTCCCCCACTTTGCACATATCCCAAGGGAAAAGGTGTTCTCTTTCACAAGATCATTGCAAGAGACTAATTAATATCTCAAAAGGATGATAGGGCCACCTTAGATCCTCCTCCCCAATTCCACCTCAACAAGTTGCCCAATCAAGTAAAATCCAAAGGCCTTATAAACTTAAGAAGCTAAAATTTCCTAGTCCTATGTATAAAAGTGAAAGAACCTTACACACACTCCTTAATCAAGGACTAATAACATAATGAACTATTAAAGAAAATAAAAAAGGAAAAATTACAAGCATGTCTCATTGTCAATATCATAGAACTCTTGGACATACTACTGATGACTTTCGTGCCCTAAAAAACATTCAAGATGAATATGATATCATTGATGAAGTTGTTCCTTATAATGCATGTACTTTTCTCCTTGGTCCATGTGATAGTTGTAGGATCATAGCATACTCACTATTACATGTTTTACATTTATTGAAAATCATTTTTGTATTGCAAAGAGCCCATTCTCATCACCCATCTCGACTCATCCTTTCCCTACACTTAGTGGGGGAAAGGAGTTAGATATACTTGTCCTAGTTTGACACTTTTTGTTTTCCCTTTGGCTAGTTGTCTGCTTTCTACATATGATGAACAATATTGGGATGCAGATGACCTACTATAGGTTGACTTGCATGTGCCATACTAGCCTTCTCTTTGTGTTATTTATGATTGTATGTACATAATGTGATCCCCGTTCAATGCTTCTTGGTGTGTCTTTATATGTTTTTCAGCCTACTTTGGATGAACCTTGTCACTCCATTGGTGTAAGGATACAAAGGAAGAGAATCCATTGTGACATTATTCTATTTGTATCTCAATTCTTCTATCTATTGTAACCTTTATCTTTTGTCTTGTGTTTTCCTTTTGTTGATGACATGAGGTGTTGATACATTTAGGTCTCTTCCATGTTGACCCAAAATCTCCCCTTTGTTCTTTCTCTATCTCTCTATGTGTCATTCTTCCTTTGTGCTCATTGTTCCATGAGTCATTTTGGGAATGATGATAGTTCTGAGCTCAATTATATCACTACAACAATGACAAACGTTTATCCCAAATCCATGGATCCCTTATGTGTTATCTTAGGATTGCATATGGGGGAAACCCTCCTTTATATGATTTAGCTCTATCTTGAAAAAATATTTTACATAAGGGTTTCTAAATAAAGCTCTCATGTATTGGCATTTATCATAGTCTACTTTAAAGTAATTTCTCACAGGATGGTATTTAGCAATTTCTTTAAAGTGAGGGCATGCACGTCCCTGCTCATTGTTTACTTCAAAGTGTGGCCTTCTTACTTCATGTGATCTATATTCTTGGTGTTGTCATTGGGTTTTATGTCCTTCAAGATAATGAACTTTCTTGGCGTATGGCATTCATATTAGTGGTGATGCTAAGGATTGCATTCCCTAAGTTGTAAATATTTTATCCTCAACTAGTCCTCTCTTGGAGACATTAGGCATAATGTTCCCTAAGGTGAGACATTTCATGAACTAAGAAAAACCCCTTTGAATATCCTATTGCATTTATCAATACCACCAAGAATAACACAACTTGCTTGGAGCCTTTATGTTTTTCAAGGCTACCAAGCATAACACAACTTGCTTGCTAGTGGAGCCTTTTTCATGAGTGCTTAGCATAGTGTAGCTTTGCTAGCCTTGTGACAAAGCTTCTGTGGTGCATTATCAAATTTATTGGGAGGTATAGCTCTAGTATGATAAGTACTATCAAAGCCTATACCTAGAAAAACTTCCCATTAACCACTTTTTGGGGCTCACCTAGTGGACATCGGATTTCACTAGCCCATGTGAGTGCATTTTGTTTGCATAGTGGATGATGAGTTTCTACTAGTGAAAGTTTTTGGACAAAGAACTAAGGCTTGATCCATCCCCTCTCTGTCCTCTCTTTAATTTTTGCATTATGTGCTTTTGTATCTTGTCTTGTTGTTGTATATTTAACATAGGCATGTGTCTCTTTGTGCCTTTGTTGGATTTCTACAAGATCTTATATATTGGGGGCTTGATCATCCTCCTTGACCTTTTTTGTCTTATCTTTCCAACGATTATACAATTTGAAGGGGAAAAAATGTAGGATCTAGAGACCCAATAGTGCAGAATACATTCCCTTAACACTAATACAATAGAAGAGAAGAGCATAAACAGGTTTCAATAGCATCTAAAATACTTGAGGTTAAATACATGTTGCATAAAAGAGATTACACTAAATTGAGCATTCACAAATAACACAGGTATTTAATGTGGGGAAACC
The DNA here is from genome assembly GCA_007115665.2 of Sequoiadendron giganteum. NCBI lineage: Eukaryota > Viridiplantae > Streptophyta > Pinopsida > Cupressales > Cupressaceae > Sequoiadendron > Sequoiadendron giganteum. Next base: position 72,043,130 of record CM021104.1, on the reverse strand, counting down.
TTTCCAGGTAAAAAACCCAACACACCAAGCAAAGAATATTTTGTATTACAGTAATAACAATATTACATACAAATCATAGTCTTGCTTCTGTTCAGCTCACAACAACACTTCCATAGTTATCTCACTATTATAATGCTCATGCAACATACAGTTCGAAAAGCCTCTCTTTTTATCATGAACGTATTCTGGCTGATATATACAATCATGTACTCAACTCATAAAGTCATCCACAACATTCAATCCTATCAACCAATCGACGACCATAAGGTATATGAAACAAACACCCAATCACATAACCGATCTGCCCATACCAATCTTTCTACATCGAGCCACCCAAGCATTAATTCCATTACTCAAATTGGGTTCTGTTCACCACCCTAAGTCGACTTGCACCTACTGCAATAACTACTATTGCTACAAATGGCATTGGCCAACCGAAAATAGTCAACCTGCCACATGTCGAATTTGCATTTGCCTATCACTCTTAGCACTGAGTCCAACTCGGTCAATCACTAGGCTGAACCCATCCGAGCTCCCTTTGTTCTTACTTCTCTACCACCGAGCTCATTCAACCTATCCGTGGTATGGCGGTGAGCTCGACCGAGCTCACCTCGACTTCACTGAGCCTAGACATTCCTTCCTACTGTGTTACCGCAACTAACTTCAAGACTCACCACGGTATGGCGGTAGCCGTCTTCTCTAACCGCTGGCAGTCTTACTGCGGTTAGTCATTTGACTCTCTGCAGTATGGCAGTAACCGCCAGCCAGGCCATTGGCGGTCTTACCGTGGCCATTGCGGTCAGTCACTTGACTATCTACGGTACGACGATAATTGCCATCCAGGCCATTGGCAGTCTTACCATGGCCACCGCGGTCAGTCACTTGACTGTTCGTGGTATGGCGGTAACTACCACACCCAACCGTAGAGGTCGGAGATAGAGCCAGAGCCAGAATGGGATAATGGAACCGGCCAAGAAAGCAAAGATTGGAGCCAGAGCCGGAGCCGAAATAGGAACATGGAACTAGCCAAGAAAGCGGAGACCGGAGCCGGAGCCGCAACCAGAATGGGAACAAAAAATAGGAGTTTACCGAAAGTTGGGAATCGGGTTCCAACCCGGTTCCGCCTCCACTAGAACAAAGGAAAGTGAAGCGAAGAGAACCAAAAGCAGCAAGTGGAGCTGGAACGGGAACAAGAACTGAACCCGAAACAAAGCTCCATCCTGGTTTCACCTCCGACAAAACAAAGTTAACAAGACAATTAAAGGGTAGAAAACACAGAATTTCACTAGGGCATGAAAATGAGGACTTCAAGCTGGAAGTTGAGACACATTTCTCAACAAGCTCCCACTTGGTGAACACTTCTAGCTTCCTCATGACTACGAAACTTACTATCTGTCATAGGCCCTAAGGCCCATCGATTATGCGCACCATTTGAACTTGTCTATACTAACCAGCTTCGTCAAAGCATCTGCAACATTCTTCAAGGTGTTGAACTTTTCCAGATTCACCTTACCATCTTGGATCATCGAAGTTCTCCCGCTGTTGAGAACTAATAGACTCACTAGGTGGAAGTGAGAACTCACTCACCTATTGAGAAGTAGTAGGGAGTGATGATCCAACGGTCTTGAGCTATATCTCCCACCCACCCTTGCCATAGCCATGGACCGACATCGCTATTGCTGAACCAATTCAGCTGCTCTCGGTTGGACGGTACCTTCCTGAGTCTCCCAATGCTTTTTTAAAGTCGGGCACGCTCATATCGTCCCATTCGCCCTGTTGGCCTCATTCCCTCGGGAATTCTTAGGCCCGCCTTGGGAACGATCCATCCAAAGACAAGATAGGCGCCGCACCGGCCAATATGAGTTATCACCGACGTCCGTATGCTTAAGCCGCCCAAGACTTAAGCCGCCCAAGTGCCCTAAATAGTGATAGTCCTATCTGAGACTTCTCATCGGTACAATCCCGCAAACAACCATATGCCTCGCGAAGTGATATTGTACATTAATGTGCTTGGTCTTGGCATGAAAGGTCAAATTCTTTGCCAAAAAAATGGCACTCTGATTGTCATAGCAAATTTTTATCTGCCTAACATTAAATCTAATGTCTGAACACAGGCGATTTTACCAAAAAACTTCCTTGTAGGCATGAGTTGCAGCCATTTACTCTACCTCTATCATGGATAAAGCAACTACAGCCTGTCACTTACTCATCCAACTGATTGCTCCACCATTAAGCATGAAAGTGTATCCACTGGTGGATCGCCTGCTGTCAATGTCCCCTACCCAATCTGAATCAACATACCCATGAATGCTGAGAGTCCTCTGTGATGCAACCAAATTGCTATTGTAACATAGTGCATAATCAAAATTCCCCTTCAAATACCTAAATACTCTCTTCATAGCATCCCAATGTGATCTTCCTGGATTTTCCATAAATCAACTTAGAACTCCCACTGCTTGGGCAATGTCTGGTCTTGTACAAACCATAACATACATCAAACTACCAACACTTGCATAAGGCACACTGGTCATGTCCTCCATCTCAGTAGCAGATTTAGGACAGTATTCAATAGACAACTTAGTTCCATGCATGATTGGAACAACAAGCTTCTTGCAATCATCCATGCTAAACCTCTCCAGAACTGTTTTTACATACTTCCTCTGATTGACCCAAACCTTTTTGCTTGTACTGTCCCTGGTAATCTCCATTCCAAGAATGTACCTAGCTGCACCAAGATTTTTCATTTTGAACTTTGTAGAGAGTTGAGATTTAAGATCAAAAATCATAGTCTTGCTATTTCCAATGAATAACATATCATCCACATACAGGGTAATAACAAGCACATGATCATTCTTAGATTTATAATAAATACAGTGATTAGATTTTGATCTCACAAATCCAATTGACAACACAAACGTGTCAAATTTCTGATACCACATTCTAGGAGATTGCTTTAAACCATAGAGAGATTTATTTAACTTGCAAACCAGATTTTGTTTACCTCTTTCAACAAAATGCTTAGGCTGGGACATGCAGATTTCTTCTTCCAGCTCACCATGGAGAAACGTTGTCTTCACATCCATCTGCTCAATTTCAAAATCATACACAACTGCCAATGATAATAGAAATCTGATGGATGTCAGCTTTGCTATAGGGAAAAAAATATTTCCATAATCAATTCCCTCAATTTAAGAAAATCCCTTTGCAACCAACCTAGCCTTATACTTCTCAACACTTCCATCAAGGAATGTTTTCTTTTTGAATATCCACTTATAGCCAATAGGCTTTCACCCTTTAGGTAGTGGTACCAAATTCCAGGTTTCATTCTTCTTCAATGAATCCATCTTCTGATTCATGGCATCCAACCAAGAATTTGAATCAAGCATTCTGATTGCTTCTTTTACAGTCCTAGGCTCATTAGTGCCAGTAATTAAAGCATAAGCACAAATTGAATCTAACATAGAGAAACCATACCTTTCAGGTTGCCTTTTTTCCCGTGTAGATCTTCTTACAAGTTGAGGTTGTTCTCCATCATCAGAACTTCCAGAGTTGGTTGAGCTCTCCTCAGTCTTAGGCACACCATGTAGCTCTTCCCTTTCTGGAGTTTGGGGAATCTCAACTGCATCCTTTTTCTTGTTATGTCTTTGGTCTATCTCAAGCTGTTGATCACTTACTGAAGGTTTCAACTCTTGAAATATCACACTTCTGTTGTATATAACCTTCTCAGTAACAAGATTCCAAAGCTTGTATCCCTTCACACCAACTCCATAGCCGATGAGGATACACTTGACAACCTTGTTATCCAATTTAGATCTCTTTTCATATGGCACATAAACATATGCCTCACAGCCAAAAACACGAACATGCCTCAGAGAGGGCTTCTTACCAGACCATGCTTCCAAAGTCATCTTGTCAACAAGAGCAAAGTAAGGAGATCTATTTATTAGATAACATGTTGTAGCCACAGTCTCAACCCAAAAGTGCTTCTCTAGACCAGCATCGCTCAACATACTCCTTTCCTTTTCCATCAACATCCTATTCAACCTTTCAGGAACTCCATTTTTCTCTGGAGTGTAAGGTGTTGTCTTATGCCTTTTAATTCCATGATCAGTGCAATACCTTTTAATAAAGTATACAAATGCCCTTCTTGAACAGTCATCAATAAAAGAAACACAATATCTAGACTTCGATAATGAAGGAACATTAACTGGACCATACACATCAGAATGAACATAATCCAATATACCAGAATATTTGTGAGGACTAAAATAAAATGAAACACGGTGCTGTTTTCTATAGATACAATGTTTGCAAAAATCGAACTCAAGGTTACAATCATCAAGCCCTTCTACATGATTCTTATTCTTCAATGTTTTTAAACCTTTCTCACCAATGTGACCAAGTCTATGATGCCATAGCATAGTATTCTCAGCTGGGAGTTTTACCTCCATAGAATTTGCAGCCAAAGAAGTGTCTTCATCTTTCTCTACAGGTGCAACATTGATTGACTTTATAGAGGCACTATTGCAAAGAACAGGTCATGCATCCAGCTTGTACAGAGTGCTAGTACAAACACCCTTAGCTAGCACCATTACACCTCTAGCCATTTTACATCCCCTACTTGAGAAAGAAACTTCTACACCAGCATCATTTAACTTATTGACAGAAAGAAGATTTCGAGCCAGACCTAGTATGTGAAGTACACCACCAATACCTTTGAGTCTACCATCAAGAAACTCAATTTTGACTCTTCCTCTGCCAACTATCTCCAACGTTGAATCACTTGCCAAGTATACCTTTCCACCGTCATACTTATGGTATTTAGAGAACCATTCTCTATTGGATGTCATGTGAAAGGATGCACCTGAGTCAACCAACCAGACATCATCTAATGCTTGAGTTGTCAAGGCTGCTGCAATGAAGGCATTTGTATCACTTTGAGAAGATTCATTATCAGAAGCATTCTTTTTCTTCTTCTCCTTGTAGTCCTTCCGGATATGACCAAGTTGCCCATAGTTCCAGCATCTCACCTTGAACTTTTTACTAGGAGACTTTGATCTCCCTGCAGATTTGGATTTTGACTTCTTTTTCTTCTTCTTGCCTTTATCCTTTGGTCTGCCTTGAACAACAAGAGCCTCTTTGGCCATCTCTGAAGACTTCCTCTGCATCTCTTCAGATAGCAATAAGGCAACAACATCTTCCATCTTGAAAGCAACGGTAGTGCTTCCAATGGCCATCACAAGATGATCCCAACTGTCAGGTAACAAACACAATAGGAGTATGCAACGATCCTCCTCCTCTATCTTTACACCTATAGATGCTAGCTAAGTAACACTCATATTAAATGAGTTCAGATGGTCTGCAGCAGATGCACCTTCTTCCATCTTCAAGGAGTACAACTCCTTCCTCAGGAATAACTTATTTACCAGAGACTTTTCCTAATAAATATCACATAGATTTTTCCATAATGAAGCTACAGATTGCTCCTCATGGATGTTCAGGAGTACAAAATCGACTAGACTCAGTCTTATCAAACCTCTTTCTTTTCTATCAGCAAGATCCCAAGCTTCTTGCATCGTACTTTGTGGCTTAGTTCCATACATTGCAATCCAGAGGTCTCTATCCACAAGCAAGTCTTCTATCTTGAGTTTCCATAACTAAAAGTTATTGCCATTAAACTTCCCAATCTCTACTCTACCAGATGTACTCGCCATCTCAAATAGAAACAAGTTTCAACAATGTAAGACTCCCACTGAAACAGTATTAGCACAAAAAAATGATCTTTCCTACAAGGATAACACAACTGGCTAGGCTCTGATACCACTTGAAGGGAAAAATGTGCAGGATCTAGAGACCCAATAGTGCGGAATACATTCCCTTAACACTAATACAATAGAGGAGAAGAGCATAAATAGGTTTCAATAGCATCTAAAATACTTGAGATAAAATATATGTTGCATAAAAGAGATTACACCAAATTGAGCATTCACAGATAACATAGGTATTTAATGTGGGAAAAACTTTCCAAGTAAAAAACCCACCACACCAAGCAAAGAATATTTTGTATTACAGTAATAACAATATTACATACAAATCATAGTCTTGCTTCTATTCATCTCACAACAACACTTCCAAAGTTATCTCACTGTTACAATGTTCATGCAATATACAGTTTGAAAAAACTCTCTCTTTTTATCATCAACGTATTCTGGCTGGTATATACAATCATGTACTTGACTCAGAAAGTCATACACAACATTCAATCCTATCAACCAATCACTGACCATAAGGTACATGAAATAGACACCCAATCATGTAACCGATCTGCCCATACCGATCTTTCTACATCGAGCCACCCAAGCATTAATGCCATTACTCAAATCGGGTTCTGTTCGCCACCCTAAGTCAACTTGCACCTATTGCAATAAGTGTTGTTGCTACAAATGGCATTGGCCAACCAGAAACAGTCAACCTGCCACATGTCCAATTTGCATTCGCCTATCGCTCCTGCCACCGAGTCCAACTCGATCAATCACTGGGCCAATCCCATCTGAGCTCCCTTTGTTCTTACCGCTCTACCGCTGAGCTCATTCGACCCATCTACGGTATGGCAGTAGCCGTCTTCGTTGACCATTGGTGGTCTTACCGTGCTCAGTCATTTGACTATCCATAGTAACTGCTAGCCAGGCCACAGGCGGTCTTACTGCGACCACCACAGTCAGTCACTGGACTTTCTGCAGTATGGTGATAACTACCAGCTAGGCCGCTAGTGGTCTTACCACAGCCACCACGGTCAATCACTTTACTGTCTGCGATATGGCGGTAACTGCCAGACCCAACCATAGAGACCAAAGCTAGAATGGGAAAATGGAACTAGCCAAGAAAGCGAAGACCGGAGCCGAAACTTGAACATGGAACCAGCCAAGAAAGTGGAGACTGGAGTCAGAGTTGGAATTGGAACAGGAACAAAAAATAGGAGTTTACTGATAGTTCAGAACTGGGTTCCAACCCGATTCTGCCTCTACTAGAACAAAGGAAAGCAAAGCGAAGAGAACCAAAAGCAGCAAGTGGAGCCGGAATGGGAATAGGAATTAAACTCGGAATAAAGATCCATCCCAATTTCGCCTCCGACATAACAAAGTTAACAAGATAATTAAAAGGCAGAAAACATAGAATTTCGCCAAGGCATGAAAACAAGGACTTCAAGCTGGAAATTGAGACACATTTCTCAACACAATTAGACCTCTCTTGATCCATGTTTGACTCCTTTAGTGTGAGTTTGAGTGCATGGCTAATCCTCTCACTAAGTGGGGGCTAAATGTAGTGTCAAATAATGTACTCCTTTAAATTTTCACATAATGTTTGGGTCCCTTGATAAATTAGAATTAATTAAGCCTCCAATTGCCTAAATTTTTTCTACAAGCCTAATTAATTGCAATTTCCAAAAGGGGAGTTATAATTTAATTAATACATTTATTATTTTTAACACCCTAAAATGAATAGGTTGTAATAATTTAGGTCAAGACCCATTCACCCTTGGGCGAATGGGCCCCCCTTAAGATCATAAATTCAAATTTTAAACATGTTTTTGGCAAGATCTTAAGGTCCTAAATTCAAGTTTTAAGTGTAAACTTGTAATGTTTATTTTTTTGAAAATTAGAAAGTTATCCATAAAAGAAAGGTCTTTTTATCAATTCAAAAATAGAGAAGCAACCTAGAGCATTCATTCGAAATTCACAAGAGAAAATATTAATGTTAAAGGTTTTCAAGAGTAGGTTTCTCAAGAGTTTTTTGTAGCATTCAAGATCTCAAACATCATTCATGATTTTGGAGCTAACATTATAATGTAGATTTCAAGTTCCAAATCAAGATTCAAGCATCAAGATCACATCAATCGAGCCACTTCATGCAAGATCAAGACCTTGGAGAGGTCTACTAAGTTTTAGTCCTTGAAGGGTTTCAAATCAATGGTTTGGTGAGTAGCAACATAACACTTGTTCATTCATCATTCCTTTCATGTTTCATTGTTTCAATTCAAGGTTTAGTTACCAAAATAGGGTTTGAACAAGGAAAAACCCTATTCACTAAAAAAAAAAAAAATTCCCTCTTTTTTGTGTTGAAAATCCTAGGTTGAAGAAGGATTGAATATCTATCAAAAGTGAAAAATTGGAAAAGTTGTCAAAGTTGTCATCAAGCCATGAAAACTCACTTTCAGAATTTATTTATGAATTTTTTATTGTGAAAAATGAAGGAGCCAAGAGTGTAGACATAGGATTAGAGGACTGTGAAAGAACTTTTTCAACCACTATAGCTAGACCCATTCACCTTTGGGTGAATGAGTCCTAGAGGACACTCAACAACAAAATTTTGGTGAATGGTGCAAAAATACTCAACCTTCTTAGATCCACTAGAAAATTGTAGGTTCTATTAGATTAAGGTTTAATCTTATGATTTCAAGTGTTACTTTGCATTTTTGGGTTTATTTACTATTTTTATTCTTTCTCCCAAAAGTGTTGTCTCAACAAACTTACCCTGCCTTAGATCATAAGGAAAAAAAGAAGATCTCCTTCAAGGTTGACTCACCTAAGGGCTAAAATTCAACCTTGGGTTAAGGTCCATCTCTTATTCCTAATGAGATAGAGGGAGATAGTTGCATTATACCCAATTTTCCCTTTCTATTTATAGTAAATTATTGGTGAGCCCCCATTTGAAAAGAAATAACCCATTTCCCTTGTTTTCACTATTTAGATTGTAAAAGATTAATCTATTAAAGTGTAAAATTAAAATCATTAGTGTTTTGCGAGATGGAATTGATGTTAAGAAAAGATTTATTTTTTTGTTTCAAGTGTTGCAAAGGATCACTTTTGAGATCAGTATTGTCCATTAGTTCAGGATGCACTAGTGTTAAGGTTGGTTTAAAGGATTCTTGTGTGATAGTGTTGATATCAATTAAAGGCTTGGTTATACTATTAGAAGATAATAACGAAGGCCATGAGTCTTTTTTTTCATTTCAGGCTCAATGGGGACACATATACCTTGTTCCTTAGCACCACATCATTTTCCAATATAGACTATGGGAGAGAAAGTGGAGAGTGGGAGAGAAAGAGAGAGTGGGAGAAAAGAAGAAAGAAGGGAAAATACCCATTTGACTAGAAATAACCCATTTATAATAGCTTAAAATATATGGTTGAAGACTATTTCCCACTCTCCCACTCTCTTTTTCTCCCACTCTCCCCTTCTCCCACTCTCCCACTCTCCCACTCTCTCCCTCTTTCTCTCCCACTCCCTTTCCCTCCCTCTCTCCATCTTTCTCTCCCAATCCGACTCCCTCTCTCCCCTTGCCTCCCTCTCTCTCCCTCTTTCTCTCTCACTCTTCCTCTCTTCCTCTCTTCCTCTCCCTCCTTCCCTCCCTCACTCCCGCACTCTCCCTCTCTCCCTACCTCCCTCTCTCTCCCTCTTTCTCTCCCACTCTCCCTGTTGGGTCTCAAAAACGTTGGTTGAATGAACCACGAGAGGTTGCCACACTCTCACTATGTTATTGGTCAACTGACAAGGCCAACCAATATGGTTGAACCCTCTACTCTTAAGGCTCTGCTAAACCTAGGTGGGTACACCTATACGAGCAACAAAGATTTTGAATTTATGTTTCCTCCTGATCTAACTATCCACAAATGGCAATTTAACAATGGAAAGATACGATCCTACTTTGGTATAAATTGTATATGCAATATCAAGGTATGAATCAATATGTTCAATTAAGAGATGTCAAATGAAATGAATAAAACTAATGTAATGTAAAAAAGGGAGACCAGTGCCTTATTGGGTAAAACAGAGTCAAATGAGAGCTTTTAATGAATGGTTTCTATCTAGCATGTCCTCTAATTGTTTGGCATATAACTATGAGTTTACAACTAGTATAAACATGCAAGAGTGTAATTGATAAACCCCACTTGAGGCAGAATATCAAATCTAATTATGTGATCCTTCTTACTGATCCAAATGACATTCCCAAATTACTATAATTGATTGAAAGGAATTTTAATTCTTCTATAAAGAATCCAATAAACCAAATCACACAGAAACACAAATGTGTACTAATAAATTGAATATATACTTGATACTTCAATTTAAACAATCAAGAAACATCAGATTGGAGAGAATCAAATAAATGCAAGAATCCAACAAACAATTGATACCAGAATGAAGCCACTAAATCAATAGTCTTTCATTATCTCCTTCAAAATTCATACATGCAACATAGTCTCCTTGAACGTCATCATTTCTAGAAATATAGTGCTTACATCAGTCTATCCTATTCTAATTCTATCTTCTACAAAATTTTCTATCATCCAACAACATATATTTATACATTAGTTTGCAAAAGGACGTGCCTTTTTGAAAAGTCTTAGGCATAAAATGTTAACAAGCTTATCATTAACTAATTTTTATTAAGCCACAAATGAACAGTAGACATATGTTCTATATAATCTTGGTGCTCATGAGTATCAACATCTCCCAATACATTGCGGATCACAATCTCCATCATCATCATCATTCGTTTGCTCTACTCACATGCTTCATCCAACGTTACGTCCTTCGTAGTGGTTGTCTTCAACATCTCTTGGAGTATCGTTTCATATTCTCTTTTCCACGTAGTCACTTATTTCAATTTTCCTTCATCATCACATAACTTAGTCAATCTGTCTTCGGTAGCTTCTGTTAATCCCTGCACATCCCCTTGTAATTCCTCAAAGAAATCCCTATGCCTATCCATGATACAATTATCATTCAATCTTTGCATTACTAGGAGTATCCTTTTGCTCCAATTCCTCAAAATTTTCCTAGATTCTGCTATCTACTCTCCTATGCTCTTTTATTGCATCCACGTATTGTGAATGTTTTCCCCAGAGTTTATTTAACCAAGTGGTTAAAATGACCTGCCTCCTTTTGATTATTGCATCAAGTGAATCCATTTTCCCTTGAGAATATGTAGTTGACCCATCCCAATGTTCTTTTTTTTGTGAACTCTCACCTTGGGTGAGCATCTTTGTTGGCCCTGTTACAACACCTACCAAGTGTTTTAGGCATTCATTCTCTCTCAACATTCTCTCATTATTGGTTTTATAGATCTCCCTCCCCCTGATCAATGCTTAGATTTGGGCTTTATTCAACTTGGCTATATTTATCCCAATGTTTGTAGTTGCAACAAGGTCAACCTCTCCAGTCTTCAGGGTCATGACATGTCCGAATGCCTTCTCAGTATTAGTAACAATTGATTTCTTGTGATGAGGATACAAGGCCCAAATCATCAATGTTTCATCATTAGGATTCTATCTTGATCCTGTGTATACCTCCATCACCTCCTCTATGCTGAGTTTGTGGGTAGCATTGTTATCTTTTAAGAAACTATCAAAAACTAAGGCAAAATTCAGATCCAAACCTGGGAAAATCATAACACTTGCCTTTTGTAGCATCTCCCTTCCCTTTTCAGGGTCCATGTTAGTCATCTCTTTGTCTACCTCATCCTTTAAGCTTTTTAATAGTTGATCTTCATTTCTTGGAGTGACATTGTCAACTAGTCCCCTTATCTCTTTCCCTTTTTTCTTATATAAAAATGTGTTAAACTCTGAGGTCTTTACAAATTCATCATCTGATATAAAAGACCTATAGTCTTCATGTCTCGTATCTACATCCATAGTTTTCTCAACATCTATTTCTCTAGCAACATAGGCATAATTCTAAGTCTTCATTCTTGATACCTTCCCAGATGAGCTTTGTGGCCTATCAACTTCTGATATTCCTTTAATGGAGGATAACAACTTAGCATCCACCAACTCCTGATCATGTTTCTCAATCACCATTTCTACTTCCTTTGCCTCTAGGTTTCTGACTATATCATTAGATTTATAGGGTACATGCTGGTACCCTTCAAAATTTATTTTTTGTTTGGAAGAGTGGATATATCCCTCTGGATCAAAGTTTTTTCTTGTTGGTGCTTTTGTCATGTTGTAGTGCGATAATTTATCTAGAATCAAATTGTAACCCTCCTTGGCTAATACAGTAAAATCACCAAAACACAATGTACTGGGCATAAAGGCCTGTTTCCCATATGAACTTAAGTTCATAACACTGGAGAAATCCATTTGCCTAACAATTTCTAGGTATGCAATTCTATCGGAGACAGTTCTAGGAAAAATGAATGGTCTATCCTCAAAACCGTATACCCTAATCATTGTGGCATTCTCTAAGCAATACCAATCACCCCAGTTGTGGATGATTGGTCTGTTATAATCTCTAGGCCTAAGAAACCTCTTTACTTCTTCAAATAAAGAATAATCACAAGGATGATTGAAAAATCTATACAAGGGTTTCACAAATAATTCTTCAAAATGGAAGAGCTTTGAATTAGCAAACCTGCCATCCCAAACAACAATCCATAACTGAATAGGCAATGGCATACCTTCTTTGTTAGATTGTGAAATCCTTAGCTTCTGGGGCCATAAACCCAACTCTTATCTAAAATACAACACTAAGTGCATCAACAATGAATAATTCTTGAGATGCAAGACAAAGGCCCCATTCTTTATTGCCATCAAACCTGCATCCAACTCCTTAAGAACATGTGCAGTTTAATAAAATGATTTGGAATTATGATACTATATATCTACAACAATCACCATGGGCACAACCGCCATATGCTCAGGTATCTCCATCCCCAATACTTGTCCCACTAAAAAGTAAGCATATTTCAGGTAGGGTTCAAAGAGATCTACATGAAATGGTGGTCCCTCACTATCTTCCATTGGAGTAGGTTTTCCATGACACATAATTCCATGTAGGGGTAATCTCCACCCTTTATAAATGGTATCCATCCTTCTGAACTCACTATGAAGCTCCTCACTTATATTTTCTCACTGCATATTCCCTCCAGCTTGAAAACCTCAGCTATTGCATTCTCAGATACATGTATCAACGGATTCCCTAACAAATCAGATATAGCTTTATTCTTTGAGTCATAATGTGCAACCAACAATTTTACCAGTTCGACATCAATAAAAACATTAGGGCACACCAATTTTTCCAAATTGAGCCTCCAGGGATTGCATACTGGCTCAAAGCGATTTCTACTGTGATAATGGAAATTGAATAACTCATACCCTCTAATTGGAGTCCAAACATCCCTTATAAATTTGCATTTGTCATCCAATTTATCAACTTCCACTTTCAGTTGTGCAGAATGCCTAGCTTTAGGCCCAGAACCAGGTAACTGGTCTATGAGGTCTTGATTTAATTTCCTTTCAGTGCCCTTTGGTTGCAATTCAGTCTTTTGCTTCTTTACTTTTGATTGACTACCCTCCCCGAGTTTTCTTCCCTTTAGTTTTCCTGAACTAGTGCCTTCCATATTCAAATTTTACGAATTCTGAGAGGATGAGAAACTTATTGTAACTTTCTTGAAAATCCAAGCTAGGTGAATGCCCTAATTGCTCTGCTGGTTCCCTTGCTCTCCTTTGCTGCCAATTCTGTGAGACAATGATTTCAATTGAGCATACCCTGATATGCAAAATCTTTTACACTTCGTGGCGCCATCAATGTCTTTACTGAGACATGAATGCTGTAAGTTTTTTGAAATTATCGCTGTCACATTAGGGATCATATTGGCAAGACATTTCAAATCTCTGGATGATCCGCCTGTTCAACGTTCACCCATCGGCCAAGACGTCTTGCAGTTTCTCCGATATCACAAGTCTCCCCGATAGTTTCTTTCTTTTTTCTTTTTTTATCGCCATGACCTTCACCTAAGCAACTATCGCCCAGACTTATGATATCAAGCCAACAGTTCTTCACCTTACTCCGAAAGTTGTTCGTCTTACCAAGATGTTTACTTTGTTAACTTATGTCACCAAGACCAAGAAATTGTTCTGCCGATAGAATGATACTCGTCATGATGTCTCTTAGATCTCCCAGCGCTGACATGTCTCACCAATACGCTTTTTCTTCGGCGAGACCACATGCATCATCTTATCAACACCATTTATATTTGCATGCTCAGTTCTATCGATGTAACCCGAGGGGTCAGTAAGACTCTCCATACTCTTCCCGGCCTCATTTGTCTTACCGAACAAGTCCTCCCTTTTGCTTTATCGACAAGACCAATAGCACTTTGGGCAGTGTTTTGAAATCTCTCTCTGATAGATTTTACTTTACTCCAATTGGCAAAAGGTAACTTAGCTTGATATGACCTTACATTGTCACACCGATACCTTTTGTCTTGCCAGTAAGAAATACAAACCTGCATTATCTTGGTGTATAAATTTATCGGTATGACCCTTCTGATGTCCTACCGATATACTGAGGATATGTTTATTATCATCAATGAGACCTGCATCAACTTATGTCGATATTTTCATATGTTAAAGTTTTAATGCTAGATGAAATTTATGGGGCTTTACAGCAAAATTTAAACTGGATTTTTGTAAAAAATGCTATGTGAGGGTTTTTATGTATGTATTATGAACCTTTTTGGGAGACTAATAATCATGAAGGGTTAATGAAGTTGTCAAAATTTCATAGTTCCAAGAGTGGCTTCGTTTGGGGATGAATGATTGTGAGATCATTGTAAGGATCTAGATCTCTGGGTGAGTAGACCAAACATTATGGATGAGAGCAAGTGGAGATGGAAAATGATCCTAAACTACATGGAAAATAGATCAAATAAGGATTTCCAAGATTGTCCATGTACTAGCAATTTCCTGTATCCTTTACTTCCTATACTATTGTGCATGGAAAGTTTATGAGAAGTTTTTCTTCAAGAGTTGTCCATGCACTGGCAACCCTTGACCCTCTGTGACTTTTAAGAGAAGAATTTCTTTAGAAATTTCCCATGTATAGGCTGATGGGAATTTCAATTTTTAAGTGATGCGAGCTAGGGTTTTGGGGTTTCAAAGTTACCCATGGTGATTTTAATTATCGAATTTTGAAAACCCTCTTGTTATGTTTCAACAGTGACTTACTACCGAGGGTAACCAGTCACTTAAGTGAGGTTTTATCCCTCTTGGGTCATGTCTTTACCAGCCCCTTTCACCTGGCTTGCCGATCTCTCTGCCAAGACAACTTAAGTTTTTTTATATACCGTCGGGGGTTTTACTGGCCGGTCCCACATGAAAGTTTCATTTGAAGTCTGGCTAACCGTCAGATTACAGATTTTGATCTAGGTTGTTTCTCACCGACCTCGTAGGTTTTCCTACTAGCATCACCAAAGTGGTGTGAGGTTTGCGAGATCTTGCCATCTGGCATGAACGGATGTGTCGGTTTTTCTTGAGGTGTTGGCGGTGACGTGTGGTCGTCTCTTCACTGGCGATGGTTTTTAATAACGAAGTTAATTATGACCTCTCGCACACCTCGCACGATCAGAGTAAATATTCTTAATAGTACTATGAGGTATGCGAGGGGGTGACATGTGGTTTTTCTTCCTAGGACAATGGAGCTATGCGGGCCCCATTGTATGGTTCAGACCTCCTATTTTTGTGGGTTTTGATTGGATGTCTTTTCCCAGGCGTTGAAGTGGATTGTTAATACTCATTGACTTGATGTCAACCCTTCAATTTGCCAGATGTGTTCTGAATCAGTGGTTCAAATTCAAAGGAGGGGTGTGCGATTAGTCTAAGTGGCATATGCTTCCTTGTTGTTACTAGTTTCATTAATGGCACAAATTTTTCTTTTTTCCAGAGGATCTCCTCCTGATTTTCTCCAGCGTGCGAATAGTGCCATCTTGCTGAAAACACTCATGGATATCTTAGCCACTAATTGTTCAAGTAATTGAATTGCTCTCAAGCAATTACATCTTGCACACTAAGACATTCTATAAATTCTAATCCAGTTACGTGCAATTAGCATTGTATTTTCTTTTGTTTTTGTGCAGGAAGGTTTTCTCCAATGTATTGTAAGGCTTTGTTCTTCTTTATGGACAAATCGACTAAACGCAGGAGTGTGAGGCTGGGAGCCTGAAGGTTGCCGGTCGTGATGGAGCCAATTACTCCCATGGCGCCCAGGGGTACTACTAGGAATACTGGAAAGAAGCTAATACACTGCTCCTCCCCTATGGTCATATCTGATTCTGATTGTAATGAATTTGACACCGATTAAGACTACCGGTGTTACTTGGCCACCTTAACAGAGCTCATGGGAGTAAATGAGGAGGTCATGGAAGTTGAACCTGTAACTAGTTTGGCACCAGGTTCGGTTGTTAGGGGTTGTGCTGACAAGGCTGGTAAGGGAAAGGTGGTTCCATCGCTGTCTTAGGCACGGACTCGAAGCGGTTGCCTGTACTGGGGCCGTGTGTTTTCTTGATGGTTACCGGTGGTGGGTTTGTTGGATGTGTTTTTTCCTGCTATTTGATCATGTGGATGTGGACATGCGCGTGCTTTCCACGAATTTTTTTTCTTCGACTAGTTACTGTGTAACTGTTTTTGATTCCTTTAATCATACATGGTGTTATCGAATGATGAGGAATGTGAATTTGAATTGCACTTTAGGTTGAAATTAAATTTTGTACTGACAATGTAGCCTAATGCTTGTTCCTCTCTTGTTATATAAAGGAGATTTCACAGCTCATTATGAGGTCAAAATTTTGGGTCCAAACCTTGGAGTCTGTATAGTTAGTTTTAATGTGGGAATTTTGTGAACATTGTTCAGGAAATCATCCTAGGTGGCGATTTGTATAAAGTTAGTATGCTATGCTTTTTAATTATTGATATCGAAAGAAATCTACAAAATTAAGATGGTTTGCTCTCCTATGTGTGTGCCATGGATTATGAATGGATTTATCAAGGGTTTCTCTCTTCAGTTTCAATGATTAATTGAAAGTGTAATTTGTTTTCTTTCTTTAACTTAATGAGTTAATCAAATTCTTGAAAAACTAAATTACATGTTCATGGTTGTATATCCTTAGGATTTGCTAAGAAGCACTATTTTAATATATTGAAATATCTCACAATAGTAAGGCTATATGAAGATAAGTTCACAGTATCAGAATTATACTTTGTATGACTCTATTGCCCAATGGATGAGGCACTGAATAATGTTTGCAACCTTTCTCTTTGATGTAAGACTGTAGTTCTAAGCATAGTGATCCAAGTGTTGAACATAACCACATATCAAACCTTGTCTTCCTATGGGAAGTAATTCCTTCTTTGAGTTGGTCAATTTTGTTGCTCTTTGGTGCCTGTAATTATTCTATGGTCTACCAATACCAAGAATAATGACTATCCCCTTGAGTGTGTAGGGATTGTAATCTGTATACAGAAAGTGTTCTTACTAGTCATAAGATATTTTTATGAACACATTTAGGTTCACCCACCTTGGTCCTATAGAGACAAAAGTGTAGGAGAGGTCAGTCCTTAATTGACTCTCATTAGTTGGCCACTAGCCTTTTGTAGCTATCCACAATAGAGGTTGGCTACCTCTTAGAGAACTGCAATCTCTATGTGGGAAAAAATACCAACAGAATGACAACTTTGTTGGGGAAAAACCCAACAGTTTTGGTTGTAGGAGGTGCTGGTATAGAGTCATTAAAGTGTTGAATTATTTATGTAACCAGAGGTCGAAAATTTGTGAATTATTTCTCCTATTGGAGAAAATTTCTGAATCACCGGCTACAAATGGTTATAGAGTCATATTGAATGATATGTTGTTCTAAATTTAAATAGTGAATGTTTTCAACCCAAGTGGAAGGAGGCATGTTAAAAATAATCCTGATAATTTTTTGGTCTATGGTTTCCTGTAAGCAAAGGATTCAAGAGTTCTAGAGTTATTCATTGAAGGATGATTTTATTGGGGAGAACTTCTGAGAAATTTGAAAAAAGAGAGAGAGAGAGAGAAGGAAGATAGAGGAACCATAGGGATTGGAGGTGCTTATCCAGAACATGTTGTTCGAAGTAAAGATAAGTGTTAGACTTCCATGATAATTGATTATGATTGTGAAATATATTACTGATGGTATGGTGCGAATTTGTAATGGATAGTGAAACCCATAATCTAGCAGAATTTAGAGAACAAAATGTCAAAGTTTTCTAAAATACTGTCCTTTGTTGATGAGGTGGCGACTATGTCTGAAGAACTAGTGAATAAATGAAGAAATAGTCCCAAATTTTTTCTATTTACAATCTGGAAAAGAGATTGATACATGCTGCAAAAAACTACCAGGTATTTCATTAAAACTAAAACAGTTCACTATTTCTAATGATAATGGGTGTTTTTGATTAAGGATAAAAATGGTTCCAAATTAGATGTTGAGCATCAAAAAGGGAACAATGATTGGTTTTACCATACTTCTAGTAGTGCAACGTGTAAAAGGATTTATGAAACATGTTTGTATTGATAGAATCTTGTAAAGAAAGGAATGCTATTGTCAGTCATTAATAAACTCCTAGTTGAGATAATAAGTGATGTGCCTGGTAATTATATGCTATTGAGTAGTCTCCCATGTGTAAGGTCAAACATAAATATGCCAAAAGAGCATGTTGTATTAAGCCCTTTGGGGAGTTTTGTAACTCAAAGGTATATTCCTTTTATGTTTAGTAGTATCAGTGATTACCCTAATTCAATTCCTAAGAATATTAGGAAGTATTTGCCTTAGTATACAAGGCAAGTTGCAGAATCGGATTCTAAGTATTTACAACATTTAGTAGATGTAATGGGTGATTATGAAATCAGTCATGAGGATTTTGTCATGAAACTATTTGTGCAATCCTTACAAGGTGATGCTAGGGATTGGTTTTCCTATCTACCTGTCTTTTTTGTTAATTCATGGAATCAGTTGGTGATGGCTTTTATGGAACAATTTGGTGAAAGAATCAATCCCAACACATTGAGAAAAGGATTTATGGGAATTCACATACAAGAGGAGGAATTAGTCCTGTATTTTAATCTCAGGTTTTCAAGATCTTTAAGGGAAATCCCTAAAGAAATAAGACCAAATGAGGCTAAAAGATTGGTTGCGTATCTTGGTGCTTTGAACAAGAGGATGAGTTTTTTATTAAGGGATAAAGAGCCTACTACTCTACACCAAGCATACCAACTGGCTATGGAAATTGAAAATAATATGAAATATTCAATGATGAAGAGGTATCCGGCTGCAAGTATTGATTACCCTAGCTTAACCAGTACTAATAGAATGTCAGAACCGGCTATTCAAAAAATTGATGATAAAATTCTTGCTAGAACTGTTATAACTCCACCAATGTTGTTTGATGATAATGAGACCCAAGTTGAAACCCAGTCCAATTTGAGAGATGATGATCAAGTTTCTTGTGTATCAGAACTGTATGATATGAGAAGGCAAGAGAAGGAATCACCATATGAGTTTTTCTTGAGATTTTTGGGAATCTTAATACAAATTCCTATAGATCAAAGACCTAATGATTATGAACGCATTGATTTATTTTGTGAACTATATGAACTAGGAATGAGTTCTTTACTAGAGGAATTGAAACCTGCTAATTTGGCTCAAGTGGTTCAATGGATAGAGATTGAAGAATCGGCTAGGAATGCATCTACACAAAATAAAGGTAGTGCTCATCCATTAAATTTTTTTTGCATGAATATTGAAGGAATTGAGGGGGAAAATGATGTAGGATTGTATGAGACACCTATTTTGTTTCCTAATCCTAATTGTGATTCTCATGTCACTGAGATTCTATTGCAAGCTAGTGATTATGATTTTAAGGGTAATGATTGCAGTATTGAGAATGCATCTAAGTTTTTATTTTTACCAGAGTTGTGTGGGAATGAAGAGCCCCATGTTTGTTTCCAAGTGAAGGAACAGTTGTCAGATGATGTATATCTGGAGTGTGCCCCATATATATTAGCAATGGAATAGGGAAGTTGTATGAATGTTGAGCAATCTAAGGACAATGATTTGTGTGGTCAGAAGAGTACAATTGGAGGTAGCCATTATAGTGATGAACACATTGGTACTATGGTCTTTCCTGATTATCTATGTGAAGTGGAGATGGAGGTGTTACTACCCTCTGGCATTGATGTGGTTAGTAAAAGGTTTTTAGATTGTGCTGAAATACTCACTTATAAATCAACATATTTAGTAGGTGGTGCTGAGTACAAGGAAGCCAATACGTATTGTTTTGTCTTTTCTGATCAAGGTGAAATTGATGCTTTTAAATCTATCTCTGAGAGTTTTCATATAGAAATGAATGAAGAGGTACAGGAAAGGATGCATATGGAGTGGTCAGAGATGAATATGTTTGTGCATTCCCTAAAGAATGATGTAGCCAATACTGTTAACTTCTGTAATGCCCTGGTGTACTCCCAATTGATAGATTTCATAGAGTGGCAACCCAACTTGAATAGAAAATTCCAGGAGGGAAATTCCTGGAGCTATGTATCATCTTTGTTAGGTGATGGAAGTGAGGATACCATGCACACCATTCTATAAGATAACTTTTAGTTCAATGTGCAAACTGATGATACTAGAATGGATGATGTTACGGACCAGGTAAGTTATGAAAGTTTCTATTTCCTGGTATAGTTAAGCCAACATCCTATGAAATATGACCAGGAGAAGGATAAGGTGAAGTATTATCATGGTCATATGTTACTCTTAAAATGGTGGGGAAAAGCATTGATTAAATCAGTACAGGGGCAGAGTGTAGGTAGCCACCATAGTATTCTCAAAGGTATTGGTCATCCCATGAATTTCAAAACACCAAATAGTGAATGCTGCAAGCTATTTTTGTGTCAGAAAACTGAGAATTTTATTTTTGATAGGGGTAGACCTTGATTTCTCTTGTTTGGTGGCCTGGGGCTACCAAGTTTGTGTACATAGGTCCAGTTGACAGAACAGGGTAATTTATTTGTTAAAAGGGCTTGTGTAACTCAACAATCTAGTTTGCGAAACCAGAGATTTTAGATTCTTGCTATGCCCATAGGGGGCATACATCCCCATTCAGAGCCACTTATGGGAATTTCAAATTTTAAGTGATGCGAGTTGGGGTTTTGGGGTTTCAAAGTTACCCATGGTGATTTTAATTATCAAATTTTGAAAACCCTCCTGTTATGTTTCAACAGTGACTTACTACAGAAGGTAATGGGTCACTTATGTGAGGTTTTATCCCTCTCAGGTCATGTCTTTACTGGCCCCTTTCACCTGGCTTTCCGGTCTCTCTGCCAAGATGGCTTAAGTTTTTTTATATACCATCGGGGGTTTTACTGGCCAATCCCACCTAAATGTTTCATCTGAAGTCTGGCTAACCGTCCGATCATAGATTTTGATCTGGGCCGTTTCTCGTCGACCTTGCAGGTTTTCCTACTGGCGTCACCAAAGTGGTGCAAGGTTTGCGAGATGTCACCATCTGGCATGAATGGATGTGTGGGTTTTTCCCAAGGTGTTGGCGGTGACGTATGGTCATCTCTTCACTGGCGATGGTTTTTAATAACGAGGTTAATTATGACCTCTCGCACACCTCTCAAGATCAAAGTAAATATTATTAATGGTACTGCGAGGTCTACGAGGGGGTGACATGTGGTTTTTCTTCCTAGGCCAATGGGGCTATGTGGGCCCCATTGTATGGTTCATACCTCCTATTTTTGTGGGTTTTGATTGGACGTCTTTTCCCAGGCGCTAAAATGGATTGTCAATACTCATTGACTTGATCTCAACCCTCCGATTTTCCAGATGTATTCTGAATCAGTGGTTCAAATTCAAAGGAGGGGTGTGTGATTTGTGTGAGTGGCATATGTTTCCTTGTTACTAGTTTCATTAGTGGCATAGATTTTCCTTTTTTCTAGAGGATCTCCTCCTGATTTTCTCCGGTGTGTGAATAGTGCCATCCTGCTGAAAACACTCATGGCTATCTTAGCCACTAATTGTTCTAGTGCTTGAATTTCTCTCAGGCAATTACATCCTGCACACTAAGCCATTCTATAAATTTTGATCAAGTTACATGCAATTAGCATTGCATTTTCTTTTCTTTTTTTGTGCAGGAAGGTTTTCTCTGGTGTATTGTAAGGCTTTGTTCTTCTCTATGGAAAAATCGACTAAACGCAGGAGTGTGAGGCTGGGAGCTTGAAGGTTTCCGGTCATGATGGAGCCAATTACTCCCATGGTGCCTAGGGGCACTACTAGGAATACTGGAAAGAAGCTAATACACTGCTCGTCCCCTGTGGTCATATTTGATTCTGATGGTAATGAATCTGACACCGATTCGGACTACCGGTGTTACTTGGCCACCTTAAAAGAGATCATGAGAGTAAATGAGGAGGTCCTGGTAGTTGAACCTATAACTACTTTGGCACCAGGTTCGGTTGTTAGGGGTTGTGATGACAAGGCTGGTAAGGGAAAGGTGGTTTCGTCGCTGTCTTAGGCGTGGACTCGAAGCGGTCACCTATACCGTGGCCGTGTGTTTTCTTGATGGTTATAGGTGGTGGGTTTGTTGGACGTGTTTTTTCCTGTTGTTTCATCATGTGCATATGGATGTGCGCATGCTTTGCACAAAATTTTGTTCTCTGACTGGTTACTGTGTAACTATTTTTGATTCCTTTGATCATACACTATGTTATCGAATGATGAGGAATGTGAATTTGAATTTCACTTTAGGTTGAAATTAAATTTTGTACTGACAATGTAGTCTAATGCTTGTTGCTCTCTTATTATAAAGAGGAGATTTCACAGCTCATTGTGAGGTCAAAATTTTGGGTCCGAAACTTTGCAATCTGTACAGTTAGTTTTAATGTGGGAATTTTGTGAACATTGTTCAGGAAATCATCCCGGGTGGGGATTTGTATAAAGTTAGTATGCTATAATTTTTAATTATTGATATCGAAAGAAATCTATAAAATTAAGATGGTTTTCTCTGCTATGTATGTGCCATGGATTATGAATGGATTTATCAAGGGTTTCTCTCTTCAGTTTCAATGATTATTTGAAAGTGTAATTTGTTTTCTTGCTTTAGCTTAATGAGTTAATCAAATGCTTGATAAACTAAATTACATGTTCATGGTTGTATATCCTCAGGATTCGCTAAGAAGCACTAGTTTAATATATTGAAATATCTCATGGTAGTAAGGCTATATGAATATAAGTTCACGATATCAGAAATATGCTTTCTATGACTCTGTTGCCCAATGGATGAGGCACTTAATAATGTTTGCAATCTTTCTCTTTGGTGTAAGACTGTAGTTCTAAGAATAGTGATCCAAGTGTTGAACATAACCACATATTAAACCTTGTCTTCCTACGGGAAGTAATTCCTTCTTTGAGTTGGTCAATTCTATTACTCTTTGGTGCCTGCAATTATTCTTCGGTCTGCCAATACCTAGAATAATGACTATCCCCTTGAGTGTGTAGGGATTGTAATCTGTATACAGAAAGTGTTCTTACCAGTCATAAGATATTTTTATGAACACATTTAGGTTCACCCACCTTGGTCCTATAGAGACAAAAGTGTAGGAGAGGTCAGTCTTTAACTGACTCTCGTTAGTTGGCCACTATCCTTTTGCAGTTATCCACAATAGAGGTTGGCTACCTCTTAGAGAACTGCAATCTCTATGTGGGAAAAAATACCAACACAGGAAACTCCTGTTCTTCACCACTCATATTTTGCAAATAATATGAATCCTCTCCTTGCTTGCCAATAATAACAAAAGTTACTAACCATAGTGCCTCAAATTTTCCATGTTTTCCCTTCTCTTGGCATCTAGCATTCCACATCAATACTAGATCATCTTTTTCAAACTTTCTATTTTTTGCTTTTCTATCAAACAAATATTTCATTTGTGCTTGTAATTTCTTGTTCTTGTTTTGAGCTATTCTCCTTATTTCATCAAGTTCAACAAGTTGCTCCATTCTCTCCTCCATTGGTTTAGTAACATCTATATCTTCTTGAAGGATAAATTTGTAAAATGACAATAGATTTTGCAAAGGCATCCTAGCTTGTGTTCCATAGACTAATTCATATGGGGATTTCCCAATTGCCTTTTTGATAGTAATTCTATCTGCCCATACAGCCAATCTTAACTTTGAATCCCAATATTTTTTGTTCTTACTAAGCATCCTTTATGATTTTTAAAAGACTCTTGTTGCTAGATTCTGCCTGACCATTGGCTTGTGGATGATATTGGGCAGAATAAGAAACATTGATGCCATATATTCTACAAAACTCTTTGAACTCATCAGACCTGAACAACATGACATTATCTGTAATCACTCTCAATGGTGTACCGAATCTAGTAATAATGTTATCCATTAAAAATTTGATTACAACTTTACTTGTTGCTTGCTTGGTTGGGATTGCCTCCACCCATTTGGTGAAGTAATCAGTGGCCACTAGTATCCACCTATGTCCTCCACTCTATTTCTCTTGTATTTCCCCAATGAAATCAATCCCCCACTGGTGAAAAGGGGCTTCAACCTGCATAGGTCTGAGTGGTAGAGCTCCCTCATACTTCATTTTCCCCCAGAACGTTTGGCATGCTTCACAATTCCTTACATATGAAAATGAATCATTGAAAACTTTTGGCCAGTAATAACCTACCCTGAGGATTTTATGTGCAGTTGTCTTTGCTGAATAATGCCCTCCACAAACTCGTTCGTGCATTTCTTTCAGAACATGATCAACTTGTGACTTATCCAAACATAACAGCAACATTCCATCTTTGTGTTTCCAGAATAGATCTCCTTATATAAATACATATTTAGAAGCCTACAGTTTTAAAGTTCTTTTTTGGTTATCACTGAGTCCTTTCGGGCATATTGTGTTCCTAAGGTAATAATGATGTCTCTGTACCAGGGTGTATGTTCAATACTTGCAATTGCATTTCCTTCTTGTTGTACATTGCAGATTTGATTTGCCTCAATGTTTTTTTTGCCATTAATATGGTCAACCTTGGCCTCTTATCAATTTAGTAATCTATATTTCCATATCAAATTCCTAAATTTTGTTAATCCACTTGCACCTTTTCCCTGTCACTTCTGATTGTGTCAAGATGTCTTTGATTGCTGCGTGAGGAACATATGCAATTACTTTGGCTCCAACAAGATACAGCCTTAAAGCTTTTGTGGCCTTTACCAGTGCAAAGGCTTGTTTTTCCATTATGTCATACTTCAATTCTGATCCCTGTAAAGATTTACTAAAGAAAGATACAGGTTGCTCATGACCTTCCTCATTTTTTGTAACATGACAACAACTATTGTATGTAGGGAGGAAAATAAAAATATTTGAAAAGGTTTTGTGAAATTGGGAGACTTGAGGATAGGGGCTTCCTTAATGGCTCTTTTAATGGATACAAAGGCTTCTAATGCTTCTGGGGTCCATTCAATCTTTTGTCCTTTCTTTAACATTTTTTATATGGGTATGACAATCTCAGCAAAGTTGGACACAAACCTCCTAACAAAATTAATCTGCCCAAAGAATGACTGGATGGCTTTCACATTTTTAGGGAGAGGAACCTTATCTATAGCCTCAAATCTCTCAGGATCTATCCTAACTCCTTATTTTCATACAATGTGTCCTAAGAGTTTTCCCTCTATAACAACAAAATGACATTTCTTAGGGTTCAAACTAATGCCATATTCTAAAGCTTTAATGAATATTTTTTCAAGGTTCCCTATATGATCTTTAGCCCTTTTTGAGTAAGCCATGAGGTCATCTTGATACACCACCATTATAGCATTGATCAGGTCAGGAAATGCTAAGTCCATAGCCCTTTGAAAGGTTTCTCCCGCATTAGTGATACCAAAAGGCATTCTCACATATACATATGTTCCCCATGGGGTTGTGAAAGATGTTTTGTACTGCTCACATTCCTTGACCTTAACCTAGTTATAACCAGAAAAACCATCCATCATAGACATCAATTCACACCTAGTTACCTTATGCAGTATGGCTTCCATGTTAGGCAGTGGGTAGTTATCTTTAAGAGATGCTACATTCAAATTTTTGAAATCTACACACAGTCTTATATCTCCATTTTTCTTTCTAATAGGAACAAGGTTTGACACCCATGTTGAGTGCCTCAGAGGTTTGATGATACATCCATCTCTAAGCTTGGTCAATTCTTCTTGCATTTTTGGTTCCAGAGTGGGGTTAATGGGCCTTTGTTTCTGTCTAAATGGCTTTGCATCTGCTTTCAATGGAATTTCATGCTGAAATAAATCCTCCCTATATGCCTTGAGGTCTTGATAAGACCATGCGAACACATGTTTATATTTTCTTAACAATGAAATCAACATTCTTCGGACAGTAGGGCTTATCTTTTTCACAATATATACCTTCCTTGGTGATAGTTCAGTTCCTAAATTTATTTCTTCAATATCTTCCCTTTTGATTGGTGTCTGTTTCATAAGGGATCGATCACTTCCATTGTATACTTTTTCCAATCCTACCAACCCCTTGGGAAGTTTATTAGTCTTAAGTTGCAAGACCTTCTTTCCAAATATTGTCTCTTCTCCATTTATTTCTTCCACAAAGGCGTTGAAATCAATTTCCCGATCCTCATACTGGTCTATACATTGAAGGAATTTCAAAAGGTCAGTGTCATCATTGAAAACCTGCCAACTATATACATTGCTAGATACTACAGGTCTTGTTTTGAATTCCACTTGAGACACTCTTGCTAATGTGATATCATCTTGTTTTAATGCTACATTTTCCAAGAAGTTTGCCATTATGTTTTTTGATCTATCCACCCAATCAATGAAAAAAGCATCAAATAGTTCAATTGTATCCCATATTGCATTTATGTACTGTTTCAGTCTTTTATTTTTTGCTACATATTTTGATCTGATCTGAGAAACAACCAGTTCCGAATCTCCAAAAACTATTAAGATTTTGATCTTGTGTTTAATAGCTAAATTCAATCCAGTCAACAAAGCTTCATATTCCGCTACATTGTTTGTACATTCAAATGCTAACATAAATGAATATTTATAAGTTGAACCATTAGGAGATATAAAAAATGTACCAGCTCCATTACCCTCTTGGCTACAGGCTCCATCGAAGTACATTTTCCATATTCCTTGTTGATTTTTAGAAATATTTTGATCAATTGGATCTTTGCTTACCAACTCAGGTTGAGATAGTTCCACTCTAAAACTTCCCAAATCAACATCACAGAAGTAATTCAGTGGCTCTTGAGGAGCATATTCAACAATTTGATTCATTCTAGTTTCTCTATACAATTTTACCTCTTCTCCATTCACTGGTATGGTGGCATATGATAGGTCAAACTATACATTGCCTCCTACTGTAGCAGTCCATTGTCTCGATAGAAGCATCCCAAATTGGGGAGGTGTGTCAATTACAATTATGTCAATAGTGTAAGCAGCTTGTGGGTAAGTTGCTAACCTTACTTCCACATTCTTCATGATTCCTACAACTGGGACAGGCCTGCTATCCATGGCATAGCATTTACCTCCTTCCACATCTATCCACAAACCGAGCTGCTTCATCACCCCTACTGGCATGATATTCATGGAGGCACCCAAGTCTATCATGCAATATCTTACTAGTTTTCCACTTATGAGTAAAGTGGTAAAAAATGGGTCAATTTGTGGTGTGTTCATTAGGCAGGCCTCTGGGATTTTTACCTCCTTCCTTTTATTGTTTATCTCAGAGAACTCTTTGTTTTCAGGGCTTATATTTTGATTTCCATTAAAAATTAATTGTATGGTGCTTTCCCTATATTCCTTGATTTTCATAATTTCAATTAATGGTACAGACATTTTCAATTGAGATAAAGCTTGTTTAAAATCAAAGGATGTACCTTCAGTTTTGATTGCCCTTTTAGGTTTAGTGCATTCTCCTTTGTTTTCTTCCTTTTCCCTTTTGGATGTTTGATCTGGCTTTTTCTTCTCAATGGGAGATTTCTTACTTCTGTTCTCTTTTGTCTGATTGTTTATCATCAGTCCCTTTTGATGTATCATCTGATGCTTTTTTATTTTTTATAAATATCCCTCGTGGGACACCCTCATCTTTATTCACCATTTTGTTTCTCAAATGATATTTACTTCTGGCTTCCTCCACTGCTGCAATTGTCAATCTTTTAATCTCTTCTTCACTTGGTCTTCTTATATTGCATCTATTTGCCTGACTTGATGTAACAGGGGGATCTTGCTCATTATCATTTTCTTCATGATCAGAGGAAACATGTTGCTCTACCATCTGAACATTGTATTTGTGGTGATCCACATTATATTCATATCCTTCCTCCTTTGAAGATGCATACTCCTGCTCCAAAGAGTTAAGAGTGTGGGAAGTTAGGTAGACATTCTGGTCTTAACCACCATCATCTTCCTGTGTGTCTTCCTTTGGTATTGAATGAGCTGTTACACAATGTTCAGGGGAATGTGGTGCATAACAGACTGAACACCAAGGAATTTTATCTACCATGTATGTCCCTTTTCTTTTTAATGGACTTGGTGTTTCTTTATTTCTAGGCCTATCATTTACCGGCTTCACATCCTTCCAAATAGTATTATAAGGCATGTCATGCAGCCTTGGTCTTTCATTTCTATATGTGTTCTCTTGTCTGTTTGGGGGAACATATTGAGGAACCCTAGGGTTTTCCCTTTTAGAAAACATCCCTACAGCTTCCCTATTATTTTGCAATGGTTAAGGCTATCTTTTGGTCCTCAGCTAGATTCCTAGGACCTCTATTTCTCAATTCATATCCTGTCTTGGGGTCAAAGGCTTTCAAATAGATGCTCAACATAGCAGGATCTGCCAACTTGGATGCCTGAGGTATTTTATTATGTAATTTAACAAACCTTTGGTTAAAATCAAAGGCTAACTCATTTTGATGTTTTTGGATTGTCACTAACTCATGCAAGGAAAAATCTGATGCACATTGATTTCCATATTGTTGAAGAAACTATTCATGGAACACCTGAATGGAATAAATGGATGCAGTTGGTAAACTGTTAAATCAGTCTCTAGCATCCTCAATTAATGACATCATAAATAGTCTCATTTGTACATCCTCATACTGCATGTCTAAATCCTGAATGACTGCTTTAAAATTACTTAGATGTTACTCAGCTGTAACTGCATTACTTCCTGTGAATTTAGGGACTAAGTTCCTCCAATAGTTGTCCAGGGGGTAAGGATAGATTTGAAATCCAGCAAGATCAAATTGTCTAATCATAGTTGTGCATCGTGGAGGGGGATTTTGGAAATGCTAATGTTGGTAGAGTGGGTTATTATTTTCCATATATTGTGGGCCTTGTGGGGGTACATGTTGCTGATGAGGAGGTGGTTGAATATTTCAGTGTTGTGGTGGAGCATTTGTGTTTCTATATTGATTTCTAGGCTAATTTCGGTGGGCTTGAGGGGAACTTGACGGCTTCATATTGTTGCTTTTATGGGGAGGGTGTATATTTGGATGACTCAATCACTGATGTTTTGATTTGAGCTTTGTGTAACTTCATCTTTCTCAATTCTTCCATTGCTTGAAGTTGTTGCTCGTACTCTATCCTTAATCTTTCTACATGTTGCCTCATTTTCTCCCACTGTGTATCTTCTTCATCTTGTGTCGTAAGTTCATGATTTTCTTCAGATGTCTCATCATACTCAAGACCTTCATCATAGAGTGTTGCTCCTTGTTCGCCTTCATACTCTCTCCTTTTTCTAGCTTCAAACTCAGCCATGTGCTCGTCAACTTTACCAAGGTCTACTGGGTGGGAAGGATTTATCCTCCCGTCAGGAGTATGGAGCTCTTTACATGGGCTCTCTTCGTTTGCAAGCGTATCATATGAATTATGTGTTTCTAGCAACAACTTTGATGCTTTGTTTTTTTTTGTTGTGTCCAAGTCATTAAACACTTTCTTGCCCTGATTGTTTTTGTAGTTTGACTTTCCTTTATTATTAGGACCTTCCCCCTCTTTGTACAAAGATCTCCTTCCTTGCATGTTGTGAGAAACTGTGATTGTCTGAACTCTAGGTTGATTCCTTTTTGATTTGTATCTTATTGTATCAGTCTCAATGTTTTTATTCATTCAGATTCGCCACCCACTTTGCTTTTTTTTTTTTTAAAGTGAGAAAAGATTTTGTGGTTATCTTACACAGCGGAGTCGATTTCTTTCAAATTTCAATTATGGTTTTCTTTAGTGACTTTATATGGAAAGGTTGTCTACTACTAGACAATTCTCTATTTTTTCCCCAGCAGAGTTGCCAATTTGTTGGTTCTCAAAAATGTTGGTTGAATGAACCATGAGAGGTTGCCACACTCTCACTATGTTATTGGTCAACTAACAAAGCCAACCAATATGGTTGAACCCTCTACTCTTAAGGCTCTGCTAAACCTAGGTAGGCGCACCTATACAAGCAACACAGATTTTGAATTTATGTTTCCTGCTAATCTAACTATCCACAAATGGCAACTTAACAATGGAAAGATATGATCCTACTTTGATATAAATTGTATATGCAATATCAAGGTATGAATCAATATGTTCAATTAAGATATGTCAAATGAAATGAATAAAGCTAATGTAATGTAAAAAAGGGAGACCAGTGCCTTTTTGGGTAAAACGGAGTCAAATGAAAGCTTTTAATGAATGGTTTCTATCTAGCAGGTCCTCTAATTGTTTGGCATATAACTATGAGTTTACAACTAGTATAAACATGCAAGAGTGTAATTGATAAACCCTACTTGAGGCAAAATATCAAATCTAATTATGTGATTCTTCTTACTGATTCAAATGACATTCCCAGATTACTGTAATTGATTGAAAGGAATTTTAATTCTTCTTTAAAGAATCCGATAAACCAAATCACACAAAAACAATAAATGTGTGCTGACAAATAGAATATATACTTGATACTTCAATTAAAACAATCAAGAAACATCAAATTGAAGACAATCAAATAATTGTAGGAATCCAACAAACAATTGATACCAAAATAAAGCCATTAAATCAACAGTCTTTCATTATCTCCTTCAAAAGTCATACATGCAACATAGTCTCCTTGAATGCCACCATTTCTAAAAATATAGTGCTTACAATAGTCTATCCTATTCTAATTCTATCTTCTACCAACTTTTCTATCATCCAACAACGGATATTTATACATTAGTTTGCAAAAGGACATGCCTTTTCAAAAAGTCTTAAGCATAAAATGTTAACAAGCTTATCATTAACTAATTTTTTTTAAGCCACAGATGAATGGTAGACATACGTTTTGTATAATCTTGGCGCTCATGAGTATCAACATCTCCCAATGCATCATGGATCACAATATCCATCATCATCATTCGTTCGTTTTGCTCACATGCTTCATCCAATGTTACGTCCTTCGTAGTGGCTATCTTCACCATCTCTTGGAGTATCGTTTCACATTCGCTTTTCCAAGTAGTCACTTCTTTCAATTTACTTTCATCATCACATAACTTAGTCAATTTGTCTTTGGCAACTTCTGTCAATCCCTGCATGTCCCCTTGTAATTCCTCAAAGAAATACTTGTGGCTATCCATGATACAATTAGCATTTTCAATCTCTGCATTACTAGGAGTATCCTTTTGCTCCAATTCCACAATTTTTTCCTCGATTCTGCTATCCACTCTCCTGTGCTCTTTTATTGCATCCATGTATTGTGAATTTTTTCCCCAGAGTTTATTTAACCAAGTGGTTAAAACGACCTACCTCCTTTTGATTATTGCAGCAAGTGCATCCATTTTCCCTTAAGAGTATGCAGTTGACCCTTCCCAATGGTCTTTTTTCTATGAACTCTCACCTTGGGTGAGCATCTTTGTTGGCCCTGTTACAACACCTACCAAGTATTTCAAGCATTCATTCTCTCTCAACATTTTCTCATTATTGGTTTTATAGATCTCCCTCCCCCTGATCAATGCTTGGATTTGGGCTTTATTCAACTTGGCTATATTTATCCCAATGTCTACAGTTGCAACAGGATCAACCTCTCCAACCTTCAGGGTCATGACATGCCCGAATGCCTTCTCAATATCAATAACAATTGATTTCTTGTGAGGAGGATACAAGGCCCAAATCATCAATGTTTCATCATCAGGATTGTATCTTGATCCTGTGTATACCTCCATCACCTTCTCTATGTTGAGTTTGTGGGTAGTATTATTATCTTTTAAGAAACTATCAAAAAATAATGTAGAATTCAGATACAAACCTAGGAAAATCATAACACCTGCCTTTTGTAGCATCTCCCTCCCCTTTTCAGGGGTCATGTTAGTCATCTCTTTGTCTACCTCATCCTTTAAGCTTTTTAATAGTTGATCTTCATTTCCTGGAGTGACATTGTCAACCAGTCCCCTTATCTCTTTCCCTTTTTGCTTATATAAAAATGTTTTAAACTCTGAGGTCTTTACAAATTCATCATCTAATATAAAAGAGCTATAGTCTTCATGTCTCGTATCTGCATCTATAGTTTCCTCAACATCTATTTCTCTGGAAATATAGGCATAATCCTGAGTGTTCATTCTTGATACCTTCCCAGATGAGCTTTGTGGACTGTCAACTTGATATCCCTTTAATGGAGGATAACAACTCAGCATCCACCAAATCCTGATAATGTTTCTCAATCACCATTTTTGCTTCCTCTACCTCCAAGTTTCTGATTATATCATCAGATTTATAGGGTACATGCTGGTACCCTCCAAATTATTATTTTTGTCTGGAAGAGTGGATATATCCCTCTAGATCAAAGTTTTTTCTTGTTGGTGCTTTTCTCATGTTGTAGTGCGATAATTTATCCAGAATCAGATTGTAACCCTCCTTGGCTAATATAGTAAAATCACCAAAACACAATGTACTGGGCATAAAGGCTTGTTTCCCATATGAACTTAAGTTCATAACACTGGAGAAATCCATTTGCCTAACAATTTCTAGGTATGCAATTCTATCCGGGACAATTCTAGGCAAAATGAATGGTGTATCCTCAAAACTATATACCCTAATCATTGTGGCATTCTATAAGCAATACCAATCCCCCCAATTGTGGTTGATTGGTCCATTATAATCTTTAGGCCTAAGAAACCTCTTTACTTCTTCAGATAAAGAATAATCACAAGGATGATTGAAAAATCTATACAAGGGTTTCACAAAGAATTCTTCAAAATGCAAGAAGTTTGAATTAGCAAACCTGTTGTCCCACATAGCATTCCATAACTGAACAGGCAATGGCATACCTTCTTTGTCAGATTGTGAAATCCTCAGCTCCTGGGGCCATAAACCCAACTCTTATCCAAAATACAACACTAAGTGCATCAGCAGTGAATAATTCCTGAGATGCAGGACAGAGGCCCCATTCTTTATCGCCATCAAACCTGCATCCAGCTCCTTAAAAACATGTGCAGCATAATCAAATGATTTGGAATTGTGATATTGAATATTTGCAGCAATCACCATGGGCACAACCACCATATGCTTAGGTACCTCCATCCCCAATACTTGTCCCACTTAAAAGTGTATTTCAGGTAGGGTTCGAAGAGATCTACATGAAATGGTGGTCCCTCACTGTCTTCCTTTGGATTAGGTTTTCCATGATGCCTAATTCTATGCAGGGGTAATCTCCACCCTTTATAAATGGTGTCCATCCTTCTGAACTCACTATCGAGCTCCTCACTTATTATTTTCTCACTGCATATTCCCTCCATCCTGAAAACCTTAGCTATTGCATTCTTAGATACATGTATCAACGGATTCCCTGACAAATCACATATAGCTTTATTCTTCGAGTCGTAATGTCCAGCCATCAATTTTACTAGTTCGACATCAATAAAAACATTAGGGCACACAAATTTTTCCAAATTCAGCCTCCACGGATTGTATATTGGCTCAAAGTGATTTCTCCTATGATAATGGAAATTGAATAACTCATACCCTCTAATTGGAGTCCAAAAATCCCCTATAAATTTGCATTTGTCATCCAATTTGTCAACTTCTGCTTTGAGTTGTGTAGAATGCCTAGCTTTAGGCTTAGAACTAGGTAACTAGTCTATGAGGTCTTGATTTAATTCCTTTTGGTGCCCTCTGCTTGCAATTCAGTCTTTTACTTCTTTGCTTTTGATTGACTACCCTCCCCGGGTTTACTTCCCTTTAGTTTTCCTGAACTAGTGCCTTCCATATTCAAATTTTATGAATTTTGAGAGGATGAGAAACTTACTGTAACTTTCTTACAAATCCAAGCTAGGTGAATGCCTTAATTGCTCTGCTAGTTCCCTTGCTCTCCTTTGCTGCCAATTTTGTGAGACAATGATTTCAATTGAGCATACCTTGATATGTATAATCTTTTACGCTTCATGGCGCCATTAATGTCTTTACTGAGACATGAATGCTGCAAGTTTTTTGAAATTCTCACTATCACATCAGGGATCATATCGGCAAGACATTTCAAATCTCTGGCTGATCCGCCTGTTCAACATTCACCCATCCGCCAAGACGTCTTGCAGTTTCTACGATATCACAAGTCTCCTCAATAGTTTCTTTCTTTTTTCTGTTTATATCGCCATGACCTTCGCCGAAGTAACTATCACCTAGACTTATGATATCGGGCCAATGGTTCTTCACCTTACTCTAAAAGTTTTTCATCTTATGGAGATGTTTACTTTGTTAACTTATGTCGCCAAGACCAAGAAATTGTTCTGTCGACAGAATGATACTTGTCGTGATGTCTCTTAGATCTCCCTGCAGTGACATGTCTCACCAATACAATTTTTCTTTAGCGAGACCACGTGCATCATCTTCTTGACACCCTTTATCTTCAGATGCTCAGTTCTGTCGATGTAACCCAAGGGGTCGGTAAGATTCTCCAAACTCTTCCCGGCCTCATTTGTCTTACCGAACAAGTCCTCCCTTTTTCTTTATCGGCAAGACCAATAGCGCTTCGGGCAATGTTTTGAAATCTCTCTTCGATGACCAAAGTCTCTCCAATAGATTTTACTTTACTCCAATCGGCAAAAGGTAACTTAGCTTGATATTAACCTACATCGTCATGCCAATACCTTTTGTCTTGCTGATAAGAAATACAAACCTGCATTCTCTTGGTGTTTAAATTTATCGATATGACCCTTCTGATGTCCTATCGATATACTGAGGATATGTATATTATCATCAATGAGACTTGCATCAACTTATGCCGATATTTTCATATGTTAAATTTTTAATGCCAGATGAAATTTATGGGGCTTTATGTTAAAATTTAAACTAGATTTTGGTAAAAATGCTACGTGAGGGTTTTTATGTCTATATTATGAACCTTTTTGGGAGACTAATAATCATGAAGGGTTAATGAAGTTGTCAAAATTTCATAGTTCCAACACTCCCCTTCTCCCACTCTCCCACTCTCCCACTCTCCCACTCTCTCCCTCTTTCTCTCTCCCTCTCCCTCCCTCCTTCCCACACTCTCCCTTCCTCCCTCCCTCCCTCTCCCTCTTTCTCTCCCATTCTCCCCTTCTCCCACTCTCTCCATCTCCCTCTTTCTCTTTCTATCCCTCTCCCACTCTCCCCTTCTCCCACTCCCCCGCTCTCTCCCACTCTCCCCTTCTCCCACTCTATCTTTCTCTCCCACTCTCCCCTTCTCCCACTCTCTCTTTCTCTCCCACTCTCCCCTTCTTCCACTCTCTCTTTCTCTCCCATTTTCCCTTTCTATTTATAGTAAATTATTGGTGAACCCCCATTTGAATAGAAATAACCCATTTCCCTTCTTTTCACTATTTTGGTGAATGGTGCAAAAACACTCAACCTTCTTAGATCCACTAGAAAGTTGTAGGTTCTATTAGATTAAGGTTTAATCTTATGATTTCAAGTGTTACTTTGCATTTTTGGGTTTATTTACTATTTTTATTCTTTCTCCCAAAAGTGTTGTCTCAACAGACTTACCATGTCTTAGATCATAAGGAAAACAACAAGATCTCCTTCAAGGTTGAGTCACCTAAGGGATAAAATTCAACCTTGGGTTAAGGTCCATCTCTTATTCCTAATGAGATAGAGGGAGATAGTTGCATTATACCCAATTTTACCTTTCTATTTATAGTAAATTATTGGTGAACCCCCATTTGAGTAGAAATAACCCATTTCCCTTCTTCTCTCCCACTCTCCCATTCTCCCACTCTTCCACTCTCTCCCACTCTCTCTTTCTCTGACCCTCTCCCTCCCTCTCTCCCTCTTTCTCTCCCACTCCCTCTCCCTCCCTCTCTCCCTCTTTCTCTCCCACTCTCTCTTTCTCCCACTCTCCCCCTCTCTCCCTCCCACTCTATCTTTCTCCCACTCTCCCCTTCTCCCACTATCTCCCACTCTCTTTCTCTCACCTTATCCCTCCCTCTCTCCCTCTTTCTCTCTCACTCTCTCTTTCTCCCCCATTCTCTCTTTCTCCCCACTCTCTCTTTCTCCCACTCTCTCACTCTCCCCTTCTCCCACTCTCTCACTCTCTCCCTCTCCTCTTTCTATTTCTAACCCTCTCCCACTCTCCCCTTCTCTCCCACTCTCCCTCTCTCTCCCACTCTCCCCTTCTCCCACTCTCCCACTCTCTCCTCTCTCTTCTCTCTCCTCTTCCTCTCTCCCTCTCTCTCCCTCCTCCCACTCTCCTCCCTCTTTCTTTTCTCCCCTCCCACTCTCTCCCTTCTCCCACTCTCTCTCCCACTCTCCTCCCCCTCCCTCCATCCGTCCCTCTCCCTTCCTCCCTCCCTCTCTCTCCCTCTTTCTCTCCCACTCTCTCTTTCTCTCCCACTCTCCCCTTCTCCCCTTCTCCCACTCTCTCACTCTTTCTTTTTCTAACCCTCTCCCACTCTCTCTTTCTCTCTGACTCTCCCCTTTCTCTCCCACTCTCCCACTCCCTCTCCCTCCCTCTCTCCATCTTTCTCTCCCTCTCCCTCCCTCTCTCCCTCTTTCTTTCCCTCTTGGTGAATGTGTATGTATATAACCATATTGATGCAGAGGGTGGGAGAAAGAGAGAGTGGGAGAGAGTGGGAGAGAGTGGGAGAAAAGAAGGGAAATGGGTTATTTCTAGTCAAATGGGGGTTCACCAATAATTTACTATAAATAGAAAGGGAAAATTGGGTATAACGCAACTATCTTCCTCTATCTCATTAGGAATAAGAGATGGAACTTAACCCAAGGTTGAATTTTAGCCCTTAGGTGAGTCAACCTTGAAGGAGATCTTGTTTTTTTCCTTATGATCTAAGATAGGGTAATTCTGTTGAGACAAC
This sequence comes from Sequoiadendron giganteum, assembly GCA_007115665.2. NCBI lineage: Eukaryota > Viridiplantae > Streptophyta > Pinopsida > Cupressales > Cupressaceae > Sequoiadendron > Sequoiadendron giganteum. The sequence continues at coordinate 72,005,945 of CM021104.1, read as the reverse complement.
ACTTTTGGGAGAAGAATAAAAATAGTAAATAAACCCAAAAATGCAAAGTAACACTTGAAATCATAAGATTAAACCTTAATATAATAGAACCTACAACTTTCTGGTGGATCTAAGAAGGTTGAGTTTTTTTGCACCATTCACCAAAATTTTGTTGTTGAGTGTCCTTTAGGACTCATTCACCCAAAGGTGAATGGGTCTAGCTATAGTGGTTGAAAAACTTATTTCACAGTCCTCTAATCCTATGTCTACACTCTTGGTTCCTTCATTTTTCACATTAAAAAAATCATAAATAAATTCTGAAAGTGCTTTTTCATGGCTTGATGACAACTTTGACAACTTTTCCAATTTTTCACTTTTGATATATCTTCAATCCTTCTCCAACCTATGATTTTTAAAACAAAAAAAGGGAATTTTTTTTTTTGGTGAATAGGGTTTTGCCTTGTTCAAACCCTATTTTGGTAACTAAACCTTGAATTGAAACAATGAAACATGAAAGGAATGATGAATGAACAAGTGCTATGTTGCAACTCACCAAACCATTGATTTGAAACCCCTAAAGGACTAAAAATTAGTAGACCTCTCCAAGGTCTTGATCTTGCATGAAGTGGCTTGATTGATGTGATCTTGATGCTTGAATCTTGATTTGAAGCTTGAAATCTACATTATAATGTTAGCTCCAAAAACATGCATGATACTTGATAACTTTGACATGATGTTTGAGATCTTGAATGCTACAAAAAACTCTTGAGAAAAGTGCTTTTGAACACCTTTAACATTAATATTTTCTCTTGTGAATTTTGAATGAATGCTCTAGAATGCTTCTCTATTTTTGAATTGATAAAAAGACCTTTCTTTTATGGATAACTTTCTAATTTTCAAAAAAATAAACATTACAATTTGACACTTAAAACTTGAATTTGGGACCTTAAGATGTCGCCAAAAACATGTTTAAAATTTGAATTTATGATCTTAAGGGGGGCCCATTCGCCCAAGGGTGAATGGGTCTTGACCTAAATTATTAGGACCTATTCATTTCAGGGTGTTAACAATAATAAATGTATTAATTAAATTATAACTCCCCTTTCGGAAATTGCAATTAATTAGGCTTGTAGATGAAAAATTTAGGCAATTGGAGGCTTAATTAATTCTAATTTATTAAGGGACCCAAACATTATGTGAAAATTTAAAGGAGTACATTTTTTGACAGTACATTTATCCCCGACTTTTGCGAGAGGATGAGCCATGCACTCAAACTCACACTAAAGTAGTCAAACACGGATCAAGAGAGGTATAATTGTATAATCGTTGGAAAGATAAGACAAAAAAGGTCAAGGAGGATGATCAAGCCTCCAATATATAAGATCTCATAGAAATCCAACAAAGGCAAAAAGAGACACATGCCTATGTTAAATATACAACAACAAGACAAGATACAAAAACACACAATGCAAAAATTAAAGAGAGGAGAGAGAGAGGGGATGGATCAAGCCTCAACTATTTATCCAACTAGTATGGATCAAGCCTTAGTTCTTTGTCCAAAACATTCCTACAACTTTCTAGTGGATCTAAGAAGGTTGAGTATTTTTGCACCATTCACCAAAATAGTGAAAAGAAGGCAAATGGGTTATTTATATTCAAATGGGGGTTCACCAATAATTTTCTATAAATAGAAAGGGAAAATTGGGTATAATGCAACTTTCTAACAAAAATAGAGGTTCCTCATTTCATTTGCATAAAAAATAAGCACCCACAAAGGAAGGTAATTTTACTTATTTATATTAAATGATATGGAATGCTTTATAGACTATTGTTACCACATTTATAATAGGTTAAAATATATCCATTACAATAAAATAGTTGATGACCACATAGTCACAAAAAAATAGAACCTACAACTTTAATTGTAAAGAGAGAAACTCTTTAAATCAAACATTGACAAAACTTTAAATAATTTCAATTATATTCAAAATAAAATAGACACTTCATTCATTTAGACATCATAAAAACCAGTCGATTCCAAAACAACAACTCAAAGTCGATAAGATAGATTCAATATACAATTCTAGTTTAAATACATACACGTGTCATAATACACGACATTGATAATAATACAAAAGAAGTTGTAATATAAGTTACAATTCGAGACTTAGGCATTCAGTCGCCTTAAGCTCTTCAATACATATTCAAGAATACATAAAACATAAATGAAGATTACATCCTTTGATCTTCAATCCAATAGCATATCTTCAATAATGAAGATGAGAACAAGGATCAGGCACTTTTTCTGCCCAACCTCGAAGCTTACACTTCCCTAGAAATCCTAAATCATTCAAAGAATACCCAACCATGCATGAATCGCTTAGCAAAAAGCAGTTGACAAGCAAGATGGAATCTAGTGCATGCCTAGTATAACTAGTAAAACCACAAGCATTTTTATTTTTCTAATTCATTGAAGAAACAAGCCAGTTCGATACTAGGATATGGTAGAGATTTCATTAATTCCATCTATTTCAATGGTCCTTATGTTACTTGGCCAATTAAAATGTCATACACGACAAATAAAGCAATTTTGGAAAAGAAAAACTACACTCTCTAATAACCCATATTCGGCACCTGTCCCAGAAGGTAACTTTCCAAAAACATGACATGCACTTTCATTTATCAAGCATGCGTGGTTCCAATCAATTAAATACAATCTTTCAAAAACAATCAAACATAAATCTTGTTTCAAGCAAAAATAGTTTAAATGTTGTTCTTTTCATTGTTTTAATCCATAAATGACATTAAATTAATATTTAAATCGAGTAAATCAAATAATCAAAAATAAATTAAGAAGGTGTATCTCAAGTATGTAGATTAAATACATATAAAAACAAGCATAAATGAGCATAGGTTCTTTTGTACAATTTACTCATTTAATTTTATTTCTCTGTGAAATAATCCTAATTCCTTTAGTTCTCAAGTAAATTGTATCTTTAATTTTAATTGATTTATTTTCTATTTTCCATACTTGCCGAAAATAAATAAATAAATACTTTTTCATGAACATAATTTATATAAATCATTTCAGTTTCAGTTTTGAATGTTTTGAGTTTTATTTGCTAAATTCACTGATTTTAACTTCTATTTCAAAATTACGCTAAAAATTTAAAAAGGAATTTAATAAAAATATTTTTTGTTTTGAATTCTTTCAAATCAAATTAAAATAACGTTTTCTGTTTTAAATAAAAATCTTTTTAAGTTTAAATCTGAGTTTCTCCTAAATTATAAATCAGTTGTTTCTCATTGTTTTCTAATCCAATTTTTCCTACAATTTTCTGTTGTTAATTTCAATGGTTTCTGGAAAAATAACAGTTTGAATGTTGAAAATTTCTACAGAATTCGAAGTAAACAACAATAATTTTTAATACTTTTAAAAATCAAAACAAGAAACTAACTATTTCATTGAATTCACTATGTTCATGTTTTTGGTTTAATAATTTCTAAATAAAATCCTACCTGGTAATTCTGCAAATGATGAATGTGTGCTACCTCTATCAATTTCTGATAGTTTCTCAGTCTGTTCCATCGCTGCATCTATCCTCTGTTCTATTTCTTTTTCTTTTTCTCCTGTTGTTCCACTTCCTATTCCACTTCCTTATCTTTTCTTTGCTACTCCCTAAGACTTCTCTCCCATACTATTGTTCCATCTTCCTTTCTCCCTGGTGCCTCTTCCTTATCTCCTATCTTCCTACTATGTTGGGCGCACCCTTCCTACCTTCCCTATCTAGTCGCACCTTCACCAGTCCTCCTTTTGTTATGTGTGTGGGAAATGGGGAGACTTCCCTCCTCCTGTTTGCTACTTCCCACACCTTCTCCTCTCTTGCACACCCTTTCCTTCCTTCTCCCCCACTCCCTCTCCTCTCCTTCCCTTCCCTTATACGTATCCCTTCTTGTCTATTGCTACGCGTGGAGAGTGGAGAAAGACTCCCATTTAAAAATCAAAAAATTTTGCCTGTTCCTTACTACGTACCTCCTCTTCCTAGCCGCGCCTTGGAGAGTGAGGATGATAGATTTATCTTTGGCCTGCTTGGAGGATGAGAAGACTGACTGAATCCTTAGCAATTATAGAATAGTCATAATAATTTCTGCCTTCTTTGTCTCCTTTGATTTCAAATTGATTCCTTGTCAAAAATCTCCAATTCTGTGTCTTTTTCTTCTCTTTAATATAGAAACGGATTTTCACCCAATTTCAAAATTCAAAATTCTTCACTAACTCCTTATTTCTTTCCCATGCATTGATAGATGTAAACAAGAAAACAGATCCACAAATTGAGGTTGATCTCCAGATCAAATTTTTCAAACTCCAAGTTACAAAATTTGATTGCCTTCAATTGATTGAAGATATTTTCTTCAATCTGTTTCACTATAGTTTTAAATTCAATTTCAATTTTGCACGTGATTTGTTTTCCAATTTTTTTTTCAATAACTCAATTTTAGATCTTTGTTTAATTTCTTCATCTAAATCTTTTCTTCCATATTTTTAAATAAGAAATAAATAAAAGCAATTAAATTTACAACACAGTATTTATTACATTTTAATAAATTCTGAAATAAAAAGTCTATTTCATTAAATTTCAAAATACAAGCATCATTATTTTAAGACAATGATAAAATATTGACTTAAATAATTTGGTTATTTAAATAAGATCTATTTTCTCACAAATTAGTAAAATCATCATTTAAAGCAACATATATAAATCCACATTTTGGAGAAATCAAGAAAACTTAATTTAAAATTTGCAAACATAGTAATCACAAAAAAATGCATTAAAATATTAACTAAGTGAGTGTGTGTGAGATTCCATCATCTTCATAAACGTCTAATGGCTAGAACGACTCTATCTGATCGATGTTCTCGCCTTCAAACACGTTCACCTGTTCATGCGTTCACTTGCACTTGAGTTTTCATCAGCAATGACAAACCCCAATTTTAATAAACAAAATGCATTTCAAGTCAGTGCAATTGCATCTCAATTTCAATTTCACCTCAATTTAAATTCCAATTTAACTTCAATTTAAATAATCATTTAACTTCAATTTAAATAACAATATCATGATTACTAATTGCATTTAATTAATCAATAAAATCTATACGTGACATCCTTCCTCTCTTGGAAGAGACATTGTCTCGATGTCTTATTAATCATTCAATAAGCATAGCATCATCATCAATAAAACATACTATCCCAATCAGTAAAATATAGTATCTCAATAGGTAAACATAGTATCTTGATCATAATGAAATAGTAACTAACAACATAGTTCTTAAAAACATAAGCATAACAAATAATAGTAGCATCCACGCTATCAAAGTTCACAACATGTGAATCAAAAACCAGAGTATCAAGTATCTCCGCATAAAGAAAATACTAATCTATGAAAGAAAATGAGGAAAATGACGGTCTATCATCTCAGAATCCTCCCATGTAGCACTATCCTCAGTATACTATTCCCACTGGACCTTGTAATGAGTACTATCTCTATTACGTAGCTTAATGCTATGCCTGTCTAGGATTCGAATGGGATCTACTAACACCACCCCTGGATCCTGTACCTGTAATGAACACCAATCAAGAATATGAGATGCATCACGATGATATGGTTTCAACAAAGAAACATGGAAAACATTATGAAGTCGAGCTAGAGTAGGTGGTAATGCTAGTCTATAAGCAACTGGATTAATAACTTCCAGTACATCAAAGGGTCCCACAAATCTCGGTGCCAACTTTGATGATTTTCCAAATGAGATAGAACTCTTATGAGGCTTAACCCTCAAAAAGACTTTATCTCCTACAGAAAATTGTCTAAAATTCCTATTCCTATCAGCATAGCTCTTCTATCTATCGGCTGCTTCCTTCAACCTACCCTTGATCAACTCCATTTTGTCATCCATTTCCTTGAGCATATCTGGACCAATGATGATCCTATCTACCATCCTGTCCCAACTGATGGGTGTGTGACATTTTCGTCCATAAAGTGCCTCAAAAGGTGCCATACCCAAAGATGCATGAAATGAGTTGTTGTAGGAAAAATCAACCAATGGAAAATATTCCTCCCTCTTGTACTGTTGATCCATGTAGTACATCCTCAACAAATCCTCAACAACCTGATTGACCCTTTCAGTTTGGCCATCAGTTTGTAGGTGATATGTAGAACTAAATTCAATTTAGTTACCAAAACTGCATTCAGTCTAGTCCAGAACCTAGATGTCATTCTGGTATCCCTATCAGAAATAATGGTCTCTAGTACACCATGCAATCTGAATATCTCTTGCACAAATTTCCTCACAAGAGTCAATGATCCATCTTTTAGATTCCCAGGTATGAAATGTGAAACCTTTCTCAGCTTATCAACAACTACTAAGATGGTATCATGTGTATTCCTGCTCAAAGGTAATCCTTGGATAAAATCCATACTAATTACTTGCCACTTATACTCAGGTATATCGTGGGGATACAAAAGTCATGGTGGATGCACATGCTCAGCCTTGAATTGCTAGCATTCCAAACATCTAGCCACATATTCCATAACATTTTTCTTGAGCTTAGGCCAAAATACAAAGCCTTCAACTTTGCTACCATCTTCGTAACTCCTGGATGCCCTGAATAAGGTGCATCATGAACTTCCTCAAGAATCACCTTCCTCAAATCTCCACCCTCAAGGATATACATGCTTCCCTGATATCTGACAATACCATCATACTCCATTACATATCCATCAAATCTATGATCTGAAGGATTTGCCTCTAAGGATTGCTTGACCCTGTCATAATGCTCATCTCTTGGAAGATACCACAACACTTGTTGTCTCAAATTTGACCTTGTGGTCAGCATAACAGAGAGATGTCTTCTCCTTCTAAGAGCATCAACAACTCTATTTTCCTTACCCTTGATATACTCAATACCAAACTCACTTAGGAACTCAAGCCACCTCCTTTGTCTCGCATTGAGGTTCGGTTGTGTGAAGATGTACTTAAGTCCTAAATGATATGTCTTAAGCTCAAAAGGTTTCCCTAGGAGATGATGCCTCCACATCTGTAATGCATAAACAATAGTTGTAAGCTCAAGATCATGTGGTGGATAATTCGGTTCATACTATTTCAGTTTCCTGGACTCATATGCAACCACTTTCCCTTCTTGCATCAACACAACTCCTACACCTTCACCTGAAGCATCTGTAATCACTATGAAATGCCCATTAGGATCTGGTATAGTCAAAACTAGTGTCGATATCAACTATTTTTAAGAATCTGAAATGCTTCCTCGCACTTCACAGTCCACTCATATTTCTTTCCATTCTTTTGAAGAGAAGTAATAGGTGCTGCAATCTTGGAAAACCCTTCCACATACTTCCTGTAGTATCCTACAAGTCCCATGAAGCTACAAACTTTAGTAACACTCTACGGTGTTGGCCAATCTACAATTGCCTCTATCTTTGTAGGATCAACTGAGATTCCCTCAACAGATATGACATGCCCCAAATAGTGAACCTTCTTCTGAAAGAAAGTACACTTCGAAAACTTTCCAAAAATCTTTTGATCTCTTAGTCGTTGCAAGACTATTCTCAAGTGCTTCTCATGCTCCTCTTCTTTTTTAGAGTAAATCAAAATATCATCAATGAATATAAGCACGAAATCATCTAAACAATCCTTAAAGATACTATTTATAAGGTTCATGAATTCCATTGGAGCATTCGTTAGACCAAAAGGTACCACTGTGAACTCGTAGTGTCCATACCAAGTTCTAAAAGTTGTCTTCAGAATATCCTCATCCTTTATCCTCGACTGGTGGTAACTTGATCTAAGATCAATCTTAGAAAACACTGTGGCCCCTTTCATCTGATCAAATAGCCCATCTATCCTAGATAAAGGATATCCGTTCTTGATGGTAACCTTACTCAACATCCTGTAATCAATACACAGTCTCAAGGTTCCATCCTTCTTCTTAATGAAGATTACTGGTGCACCCCATGGAGATACACTTGGTCTAATAAATCCCTGCAATTGAACCTTCAGTTCATAGAACTCTGTAGTAGTCATTCTATATGGAGTTTTGGATTGAGGCTCCGTTCCAAGTAAAAGTTCAATCAAGAAATTAAATTCTCTCTTTGATGGTAACTCAGTAAGTTCTTCAGGAAAGATATCCAAGAACTCTCTGAGAACTGGATAGCCCTCTGGAATTTGTTGGGCATTATCCATGTCACTCACCAATATAGCATATATGGAACATCCTTTCTGATGTGCTTTCTTTAGCTGCATAGCTCAGATATGTCTCAACTCTAGAGGCTCTCGAGATCCTAAAATCTCAACTGGATGTCCAAAATCATCCAAACAACTCATGACCTTATCCTCATAGCTCATTATGGCTTTATGCTCAGTTAACCAATTGATCCCTAAGATCACATCATAAGAACCCAATGGTGCTACATATAGGTTAACTTGGGTTTGGAAATTAGGTAGCACTAAATCACTGCATGATAAACAGGAATCTACCCTCTTCTCTACTCGATTTCCATATTGAACCATCTATGAATGTGACATAAAACTAGGTCTAATAGGTAATTTTGAAAGTACTTTAGGATCAATAAAGAATTCAGTAGCTCTTGTATCTATTAAAATAGAAACAGATTGACCAAAAAGCTTACCCGACATCTGAATAGGTGAAGCCTGAAAGTCTGCTTGATGGTTGTCAACCATTGCATGAATCTGGTGTTGGTATGTGGCGACTGTTCATTCTATACTGTACACTCTTCATGTATCTAGTTAATGCTAGGCGATCTTCAAGGTTAAGTAGACCTCCAGAAAGATTTTCTCCCTCTTTGTACTCTATTCTATTAACTGATGCTGGTGAACTAGAATGTTATCATGAAGCTATGCAGGTGGATACCAAGGTTCAGTGGGAGCATGGAATGGAAGAAGAAATGGACTCCTTGCTGAAAAATCAAACTTGAGAATTATGCAAGTTGCTTGTAGGTAAAATGGATTTAGCAAACAAATGGGTTTATAGGATGAAAGAGGAGGATGGAGGTAAGAAAAGATTTAAATCCATATTAGTTGTAAAGGGATTTGCACAGAAACAAGGTATTGATTTTGATGAAATATTTTCTCCAGTTGTTAAAATGACCTCTATTCGTACTGTGTTAAGTATTGTGGCTGTTGAAGATTTGCATTTAGAACAGCTTGATGTTAAAACTGCCTTTCTCCATGGTGATTTGGAAGAGGAAATTTATATGGAACAACCACAAGGATTTGAGGTCAAAGGTAAGGAGAAACTAGTGTGCAGATTGAAGAAAAGCTTATATGGCTTGAAGCAAGCACCTCAACAATGGTATCTTAAATTTGATAGTTTTATGGCTGAGCAAGGTTACAATAGGTGTAATTCAGACCATTGTGTTTATTTTAAGATGCTAGGTGAAGATAGCTACATTATTTTATGTTTATATGTTGATGATATGCTTGTAGCGGGGTCTAACATGGATCACATAAAGGAGTTAAAACAACAGTTAGCAAATTCATTTGCTATGAAGGATTTGGGGGCAGCAAAACAAATCCTTGGTATGAAGATTACAAGAGATAGGAAAAACAGGAAATTGTTTTTATCTCAGGTTGATTATGTTAAAAAGGTGTTGCAGAGATTTCATATGGAGAATGCAAAAGCTGTCAGCACACCTTTGCCCAGTCATGTAAAATTGACTAAGGATATGTGTCCAAAGACACAAGAGGAGGAAGAAAAAATGTCCAAAGTACCATATGCTTCAGCTGTAGGTAGTTTAATGTATGCCATGGTATGCACGAGACCAGATATTGCACATGTTGTAGGAGTTGTTAGCCGGTATATGAGTAATCCAGGAATTGAGCATTGGAATGCAGTGAAATGGATTCTCAGGTATTTGAGAGGTACACCAGATAAAAATTTATGTTTTGAGGGATCTAATACAGATTTAAAAGGCTATGTTGACTCAGATCTGGCAGGGGATATTGATACCAGGCGGAGTACCATAGGTTATGTATTTACCATTGGTGGGACAGCAGTAAGTTGGATATCTCGATTGCAAAAGGTGGTTGCTTTATCCACCAAAGAGGCAGAGTATGTGGCTGCAATAGAGGCAGCAAAAGAGATGATATGGATGCAACTTTTCATGGAAGAGTTGGGAAAACAATAGGCTGAAAATTACTTGTTTACAGACAGCCAGAGTGCTATACATCTTGTAAAGAATTCTGCTTTGCACTCTAAAACCAAACACATACAGTTGAGGTATCATTTCATTCGGTCAGTGATGGAGGATGGACAGGTAAAGCTGGCAAAGATACATACAGATGTAAATCCAGCGGATATGTTTACTAAGGCGGTGATAAGGGAGAAGTTGAGCTCCTCTTCAGCTTCGGTTGGCCTTCAAGGTTGAATTAAAGTATAAGAAAGCAGTAGGGTCCAAGGTGCTTATTTCCAGTGGGAGTTGTAAGTGCAGCGGTGTCGTCCAGGTTCAGTCTCCAAGTGGGAAATTGTTGGTATGTGGCGACTGATCATTCTATACTGTACACTCTTCATGTATCCTCGCCGGGGTCCGGGGCCGGGCGGGGGTTCGGGGGCGATAGCCCCCGAGAAAATTTTTTGGCCTGCTTTTTCACGAAATTATTGAAAAAAGGAAAAATCACAAAAAGGGAAAAATCCCCAATTTTGTATAACCCTAATTTATAAAGGGTTTAGGATAGAGTTACAATATCATAAGAAACAGGCGATTATTCACGATATTATAATAAGGTTTTGCACTGGTTAATAATATCATTGGATGGCTACAGTTTGGTGGATGTAGCCCACATTGGGTGAACCACGTTAAATTCTCTGTGTTATTTTTCTGTGTGTTTTACTTCTGGTTTATTTGATAAAATTTGCATTTAGCTTTTAGATATCTGCCATTGAAAACCTAACATCTAGTGTTGCGATGCTAGTCGATCATTACCACCTCACTGACCTCCTATTCACTGAGTGCAATTGGAGGCATAGTGATCTCCTCCATAATTATAGCATCCACCTCGTGGCCTTGGGTGACCGCCTGTCCTATTCCTGATATTGGAGAAGTTGGTGTTATTATTATTCACTTTCTTGTTTCCACCAAAGCTTCCTTCTCCTTTATCCTGAGTGTTTGTTCCTCTCTTCAGATTCCCGATCTGCTGATTGTTCTTACCCTTTTGATTATTGTTGTTATTATTTTGGAACTTCCTATTTCCAAAACCAGATTTAGCATTCACACTCTTCCTATAGTTTGCCACCTGTTGCAGCTTTTGTTCTTGTTTTATGGCCTTCTCAAACACCTCATCCATAGTCAATGGATTATGAATATCCACATCAGCTCCAATCTGTGGCCTCAATCCTAAGATAAATTTCTGAATATAGAACCGTTCATCCATCTGATATTGTGGTACATACTTCAGGAGATTAGTGAACCTCTCCTAGTACTGAGTAACTTTCAGACCATCCTGAATCAGATTCTGGAACTCTGTCATCTTCTTGTCAAAGAACAGTTGTGGAAGCCACCTCTTCCTTAAAAGTTGCAAGAACACTTCCCATGTAGTCCCACCTGGTAGTAACTTATTCTCAGTCTTCTCATTATCCCACCAAGTAGCAATTTCTCCACTAAGATGATATGCAGCCCAAACTGCCTTGGTCTCATTGGACATATTCCTGAGCTCAAAGTACTTTTCCACCTCAATAACCCAGGCTTTAGCTCCATCACATATAGTCTTACCATCAAACTTGGGCGGTGCTACCCTTTTCAAATCTTTGGCCAACTCCCTTCAATCCTAGCTTGAGGATTTTGTGGTTCTTCAACCCTTGGATTCTCATTATTGGGTTGCTCCTAATTTTGGGGAATTTCAACTCAAGGGTTTTTTCCTTCTCTAACACCTCAAACTTCATGTTCCAGATTATCCATTCTGGAACCCTTCTAATTCAAGAGACTGAGAATCTGATCCAAGCTGTCATACTCATTACTTGCAGCAGCTCCTTTTCCTCTTGTACCCATTATGTATCACAATTCCTGCATCAAGGAATGTTTCTTTAGCATAATGGACAAAGGACCCTAGTGTTAAAACCTAGGGCTCTGTTACCAAATGTAAAGAGAAAAACTCTTTAAATCAAACATAGACAAAACTTTAAATAATTTCAATTATATTCAAAATAAAGTTGAAACTTCATTCATTTAGACATCATAAAAACCAGTCAATTCCAAAATAACGAATTAAAGTCGATAAGATAGATTCAATATACAATTCCAGTTTAAATACATACATGTGTCATAATACACGACATTGATAATAATACAAAAGAAGTTGTAATATAAGTTACAATTTGAGACTTAGGCATTCAGTCGCCTTAAGCTCTTTAATACATATTCAAGAATACATAAAACATAAATGAAGATTACATCCTTTGATCTTCAATCCAATAGCATATCTTCAATAATGAAGATGAGAACAAGGATCAGGCACTTTTTTTGCCCAACTTCGAAGCTTTTGCTTCCCCAGAATTTTTAAATCATTCAAAGAATACCCGACCCTGCACTAATCCCTTCACAAAAAGTAGTCGACAAGCAAGATGAAATCTAGTGTGTGCCTAGTGTACTAGTAAAACCACAAACATTTTCATTTTTCTAATTCATTTAAGAAACAAACAAGTTCAATACTAGGATATGGTAGAGAGTTCATTAATTCCATCTATTTCAATGGTCCTTATGTTACTTGGCCAAGTAAAATGTCATGCATGACAAATAAAATAGTTTTGGAAAAGCAAAACTACACTCTCTAATAACCCATATTTGACACTCGTCCCTGGAGGTAACTTTCCAAAAACATGACATGCACTTTTATGTATCAAGCATGCATGGTTCCAATTAATTAAATACAATCTTTCAAAAACAATCAAACAAAAATCTTGTTTCAAACAAAAACAGTTTAAATATTGTTCTTTTCATTGTTTTAATCCATAAATGACATTAAATTAATATTTAAATCGAGTAAATTAAATAATAAAAAATAAATTAAGAAGGTGTATCTCAAGTATGTAAATTAAATAGATATAAAAACAAGCATAAATGAGCACACGTTCTTTCGTTCAATTTACTCATTTAATTTGTTTTCTCTATGAAATAATCCTAATTCTTTTAGTTCTCAAGTAAATCGTATCTTTAATTTTAATCGATTTAGTTTTTGTTTTCCATACTTGCAAAAAATAAATAAATAAATACTTTTTCATGAACAAAATTTAAATAAATCGTTTCAGTTTCAGTTTTGAATGTTTTGAGTTTTATTTGCTAAATTCACTGATTTTAACTTCTATTTCTAAGTTACGTTAAAAATTTAGAAGGAATTTAATAAAAATCTTTTCTGTTTTGAATTCTTTCAAATCAAATTTAAATAACATTTTCTGTTTTAAATAAAAATCTTTTCAAATCTAAATTTGAGTTTCTCCTAAATTATAAATCAGTTGTTTCTCATTGTTTTCTAATCCATTTTTTCCTACAATTTTTTGTTCTTAATTTCAATGGTTTCTGGAAAAATCACAGTTTGAGTGTTGAAAATTTCTACATAATTCAAAGTAAACAACAATACTTTTTAATAGTTTTAAAAATCAAAACAAGAAACTAACTATTTCATTGAACTCACTATGTTCATGTTTTGTTTAATAATTTCTAAATAAAATCCTACCTGGTAATTCTAGAAATGATGAATGTGTGCTACCTTTGTCAATTTTCGGTAGTTTCTCAGTCTATTCCCTGGCTGCATCTATCTTCTGTTCTTTTATTTCTTTTTCTTTTTCTCCTGTTGTTCCACTTCCTTATCTTTTCTTTGTTGCTCCCTAAGACTTCTCTCCCATACTTTTGTGCCCTCTTCCTTTCTCCCTGGTGCCTCTTCCTTATCTCCTATCTTCCTACTATGTTGGGCGCACCCTTCCTACCTTCCCTGTCTGGCCGCACCTTCACCAGTCCTCCTTTTGTTATGTGCGTGGGAAATGGGGAGACTTCCCTCCTCCTGTTTGCTGCTTCCCACACCTTCTCCTCTCTTGCATGCCCTTTCCTCCCTTCTCCCCCACTCCTCCTCTCCTTCCCTTCCCTTATATGTGTCCCTTCTTGTCTATTGTTGTGCATGGAGAGTGGAGAAAGACTCCCATTTAAAAATCAGAAATTTTTGCTTGTTCCTTACTATGTACCTCCTCTTTCTGGCCGCAACTTGGAGAGTGAGGATGATAGATGTATCTTTGGCTTGCGTGGAGGATGAGAAGACTAACTGAATCCTTAGCAATCATAGAACAGTCATAACAATTTTTGCCTTCTCTGTCTCCTTTGATTTCAAATTGATTCCTTGTCAAAAATCTCCAATTATGTGTCTTTTTCTTCTCTTTAATATAAAAACGGATTTTCACCCAATTTCAAATTCCAAAATTCTTCACTAACTCGTTATTTATTTCCCAAGCATTGATAGATGTAAACAAGAAAATAGATCCACAAATTGAGGTTGATCTCCAGATCAAAATTTTCAAACTCCAAGTTACAGAATTTGATTGCCTTCAATTGATTGAAGATACTTTCTTCAATCTGTTCCACTCTAGTTTTAAATTCAATTTCAATTTTGCACGTGATTTGTTTTCCAATTTTGTTTTCAATAATTCAATTTTAGATCTTTGTTTAATTTCTTCATCTAAATCTTTTCTTCCATATTTTTAAATAAGAAATAAATAAAAACAGTTAAATTTACAACACAATATTTATTACATTTTAATAAATTCCGAAGTAAAAAGTCTATTTCATTAAATTTCAAAATACAAGCATCATTATTTTCAAACAATGATAAAATATTGACTTAAATAATTTGGTTATTTAAATAAGATCTATTTTATCACAAATTAGTAAAACCGTCATTTAAAGCAACATATATTTTTCCACATTTTGGAGATATCAATAAAACTTAATTTAAAATTTGCAAACACAGTAATCACAAAAAAAAATCATTAAAATATTAACTAAGTGAGTGTGTGTGAGATTTCGTCATCCTCGTAAACAACTAATGGCTAGAACGATTCTACCTTATCGATGTTCTCGCCTTCAATCACGTTCACCTATTCTTGTGTTCACTTGCACTCAAGTTTTCATCAGCATTGACAAACCCCAATTTAAAAAAAAAAATATATATTTCAAATCATTGCAATTGCATTTCAATTTCAGTTTCACCTCAATTTAAATTTCAATTTAACTTCAATTTAAATAATCATTTAACTTCAATTTAAATAA
Organism: Sequoiadendron giganteum; assembly: GCA_007115665.2. Taxonomy (NCBI): domain Eukaryota; kingdom Viridiplantae; phylum Streptophyta; class Pinopsida; order Cupressales; family Cupressaceae; genus Sequoiadendron; species Sequoiadendron giganteum. The sequence goes on along the minus strand of CM021104.1, from coordinate 71,990,624 downwards.
CAATATCATGATTACTAATTGCATTTAATTAATCAATAAAATCTATACGTGACAATAATTAATATGTGAAATAAATATATACAAGATATAATATTATCTCATTCTAGTACTAATATGAATAATCACAATTGACTGCATGACTATTAGACCTTGCACAACTAGTGGTCCCTCTCCCCTAGTGTGAGATTTGAGCCTGAATTAAGTCTCACACTTGCAAACCACTATTGAGTCATCAAAAAATAAGTTTCATCTGTTGTTTAATCGTAAACCAGTTGATTTAATGGTAAAGCCTCCAAAGTATCATGTAAAAGCCTCCAAAATCTTACTTATCACAATAAAGCCAAATAAACATTTATTTGACAATGAGAACTTTCTATTTCCATTTGCAATGTTTTTTGTCAATTTGATGGCAACCATTATTTTTTCATTTGGAAGTCACTTTTAAAATGACTCCAAGTGATAGATTTTTTTCATTTGGAAGTCACTTTTAAAATGACCTAAAGTGATAGAAGAGTAAAATCTTCACGTAAAAGTAGATAACACAAACATGTGTGTAGTCAACAAAAAAATCTAGGAAATTAAAATTTTAATCAGCGGATAGGCTACATATAATGTGAGATTTGAGCTCGAAACAAGTCTCATGCTTGCAAACCACTATTGAGTCATCGGAAAACAAGTTTCAGCGCTTGTTCACGGTACCTATTGATTTAATGGTAAAAGCCTCCAAAATATCATTTAGTAGCCTCCAAAATCTCACTTATCACAAAAAAGACAAATAAATATTGATTTGACAACTGAAAACATTCTATTTTTATTTACAATGATTTTTTACTAATTTAATTTGATAGCAACCTCTGCTGCTTTTTCATTTGCAAGTCACTTTTAAAATGACCCAAAGTGATAGAACTGTAAAACTTGTACAGAATGAGTGTCTAAAACTGTGAAGTTCAGACCATTAAAGCGGACCAGTGATTCACGTGATTGAAAAAGCACAAGAGTTTCTGGTCGGTACAACGTAGTGATGGGGTTGTCATAATGGCGTTACTCGTCTGTACCATACAAAATGGGTTGTCATAGTGGCGTTACTCGTCTGGTCAGTACAAGATTTAGGATGTCCCCATCACCACATCATCTCGTGCTTAACACTGTCTCACTCTACTGTTTCATTGTGTTCAGATTAAACATGGAATGCGAAGGGAAGGAGCACCTCATCTTTCATAATCGCTTTGTCTTGTTTCTCAACCAGTTCGTGGATGACTATTTTATTATATAATTTTTTTTTGAAAAGATAAATAAAATTTTATAAAGATTAAAGAAAAAAGATCTTAGACAAACTTTCAACTATTCTAATATAGATATTTAATTAATTTTTATTTTTATGTTTTAAATATGTCTTAGTATTTGAAGTAACTCATTTTTGTATGAAAGATTTTATATCATTCATAAGATTATTTTCCTATTCAATATCTGAACACTAATCTTAATCCAAAAATTAAAGATTGAAAGATATTCATTCTCTTAAAATCATCTAATCCTAACCTCATCTTTTATAATATTGTCATCGATAGATTCCCAAGTGGGCACACGATGCAAATGTCCTCTTATGAACAGAGGTAAAAAATAGTTATATAGAGAGGATGCAAAGCCTTAAGATGCTCACAAGAGGAAGAAAGTTTAGAGGCGATGCAGAGCGGAATGGTGGGTGCGCCAATACTTGCTTTCTCGCATGCAGGCAACACAAAACAATGCCTTCCATTAGATTTGAAGCAGCAGATTTTATGTCCAAGCAAAGTGAGGAAAACTCACTGTGCTTCCAGAAAGAATTTAGCATTAATCCGAGTTCGTTGTGAGAATAGAGAAGATGGTCGCATGGAAATGGACCGCCGGCGCCTGCTCTTATCGTCGTCGACATTGGGCGTTTCTGCTTTAACGATCGGGAAGGCCGAATCCAAACCATTTCCGGCGCCTGATGTGTCTAAATGTGAGTATCCCACTGGTCTTCCGAGCTGCCCAACGTTGGAGGGCGGGTGCTGTCCTCCATTCATAAAGGGAACAACTCCAGTGGACTACAAAGTTCCCACGTCCCTCCCCATGCGGACCCGTAAAGCTGCGCATCTGCTCGACAACGAGTTCATCGAAAAGTACGACAAGGCATTGACGGCAATGAAGAATCTCCCCGTAGAAGACCCGCGGAGTTTTACCCAGCAAGGGAAACTGCACTGCGCATACTGTAATGGATCCTACAAGGTGGGAGATGTTTACTTTCCGGTTCACAAGTCATGGATCTTTGCTCCTTTCCATCGCTGGTATATCTATTTCTACGAGCGCATTTTGGGATCTCTCATCAACGACGACACCTTTGCGCTGCCCTTCTGGAATTGGGACACAGAGGAAGGGATGTCGATTCCCCCGATCTACACCGAAAAGTGCCGTTCCTTTTACAACAAAAACAGGGATGAATGTCACCAGCCTCCCACGCTTATCAATCTGCAAAGCCCAAAGAGCTGCGATAGTGGCGATGTGGCGTCCAACTATGCTACTATCTATTCACACATGAAGTCTGGTGCGGGAACGGCAGAGCTCTTCCACGGTAAGCCTCTCAGGTGAGCTAAATGTAAATATTATTTTTTATTTTTTTAATTATTTTATTTACTGAACAATTACTTTTATTTACTTAAAATATTTGTTATTTTATAGTTTTATTTATTAAATATGTTTGTTGTGTTTGAGTGTTTTTTAAATATAGAGAATAATTTTGATTTTTTTCATCAATAATATTTTAGAATGACTGGTTCTTTATCTATTTTATAATTTATTTATTTATTTTTATTATGTGTAAAAATATAAGAGAAAAGATATCAAAAATAAAACAAGGATATTTGCGTAGTTATATAACATGTTTTTAGTCGTTAGGTTTTATTTAGTGTCAAATTTGAGTCATAAACAAATCTCACACTTGCAAACCACTGTTGAGTAATGGGAAAACAAGTTTTAGCTTCGTTTAATAAAGCAACGAGTATGTGAGTCTGTGTTAACAAAAACTCAACAAATTTAATTTGACGTTTTGGTGAAAGCTAACTTTATGTTTAAATAAGAATGGGATAAAGATTAATTTATTCACCTTGATAAAAAAATATTATTTGAATTTTTTTTTCTATTTATTTAAGAATTATTTTATTTTTCTTTAAAATTATTTAAGAATTAATATTTGTAGTTAGCTGAAAGAACTATTTTTAGAAGTAGGTTTTATTACTGCATTAATAAAATAATAAATTATACATAAATATATAATATTTATTATACTTTTATAAAAAAAAAAACAAAATAAAACACATAATAGTAAAAATAGTAATTTAAAAAAAAAAATTGTTATGTAATATGAAGTGTTTTTCCTACTCTTTAATAAAATATATTTAAATCTAAAGTAAAATAATATAATACATTGAAAATTAAAAAAAAAAGAGTTAATACATTTTATATTTTTGAAAAGAGTGTATAAAATCAAAAAAGTTTTAAAAAATATTTTATATTTAAAATTTAAAAAGAACAATGCTAAGTAAAAAAAAATTGAAATTCATATTTTTTTAACATTTAATATTTATTTTTACAGAATTATCTTTATTTTGAAAAGAAACAATGAAATTATAATATTACTTTTCAAATTAATGTTAATGAAGATAAAGCATTTTTCCTCAAGTCAATAGATGCCTCAATAATAATTTCAACATTTTTTATATATATTATTAATTAATATATGTATGCTAGTGGTATACTAGCTATCATTTAATGGTAAAAGCCTCCAAAATATCAGGTATCTCACCATCCAACTAGATGTGAATATTTTATTTTCATTTACAATGTTTTTTTAACTTTCTTTTTTTCATTGTTTTATGTTTTAAATATGTATACAAATATTTCAAAAATTATATAATACTTAATTTTTTTAAGTTTACATTTATTTCATTTCATTTGCATTGTTTTATGTTTTAAATATGTATACAAATATTTCAAAAATTATATAATACTTAATTTTTTTAAGGAAAAAATCTAGATTTGTCTACATTTATTTCATTTCATTTGCATTGTTTTATGTTTTAAATTGTATACAAATATTTCAAAAATTATATAATACTTAATTTTTTTAAGGAAAAAATCTAAATTTGTCTACGTTTATTTCATTTCATTTGCATTGTTTTATGTTTTAAATCTCTATACAAATATTTCAAAAATTATATAATACGTAATTTTTCAAAGGGAAAAATATAGATTTGTCTACGTTTATTTCATTCTATTATTTAGCACTTATTATTAATTGTTTAATCCAGAGACATACAACTAGAATTTGAAGCACATAGCATCCATGCACAAGCACATACTCTCCAAAATCTCACTTATCACATAAAATCCACATAAATATTGATTTTCTAATTGGATGGAAACATTCTATTTCCATTTACAATGTTTTTTGTTAATTTGATGGCAACTTTTTTTTCATTTTCATTGTCTTATGTTTTAAATCTATTACAAATATTTCAAAATCAGATAATACTTAATTCTTTAAAGAAAAAATCTATATTTGTCTAAATTTATTTCATTGCATTATTTAACACTTATTATTAATCATTTAATCCAATCACATACAACTAAAAATTTGAACATATGATATGCATACGCATCTCTAAGGGTATGGTCCCATGGAGGGGGGCTTCATAAAAAATTTCAGTGGGTGCTGCTTAGATTTTTAGGAATATTTTAAGGTTAGTGGTCCCATGAATTCAATTTTACAATTCAGCTTAAAAATTTGAACTCCAAAATTTAAGGATCGAACTGGGATATTTTTGGTAAAAATTAATAAATAAATAAAATTTCTCTCATTTTTAATTTTTTTAGGAATTTAAAATTTTAAGTGATAGACAAATGGCAGAAAAACTTTCAAAAAATTCTTAAGCTGTAGGGGCAATTTCTAGCCCCACCTCAATTTCACTCACTGAAAGATTTATTTCTAAAAAATAGGGGCTCCTATTTTTCTGGAAAAGATTGGAATTAATCCCATAGCACAATTTATTTTTCTTCATGAAACCGCTTGATCCATGAAAATATAAGCCCAAACCTCCATAAGACCATACAGTAACATATTAACATTTGTATAATAATCTTTTAATATCTTCCTCTTGAACAGCTATTAATACCGCTTTAACTGTTTAGGTACGGGGAAGATGAATCGATCGATCGGACGGGAACGCTAGAGGCTTCGCCGCATAATCTTCTGCACTTGTGGGCCGGCTCTTCCACTAACGAAAACCGTGAAGACATGGGCAGCTTGTACTCGGCCGGCAGAGATCCTCTGTTCTATTCCCACCACTCCAATGTGGACCGCATGTGGCATACCTGGAACGATACATTGGGCTTCACCAACTACCAAGACAAAGACCTTCTGGACACAGAGTTCGTCTTCTACGATGAGAAGAAGCAGCTTGTAAAGGTTAAAGCCGGCGACTGTTATGATATAAAGAAGCTTAGGTATCAATACCAGGATTTAAAGCTCCCCTGGTTGGAGCAGGGGCGCTCGTTGAAGAAGGCCGGAAAGCTCGTACCTAAGCCTAAAACATCCGACTTTAAAAAGCTTACCGATGAGCAGCCCAAGAAGCTAACGGCTCCCGTGACTGTTCTGGTTGCGAGGCCGAACAAGAACCTCAGGAAGCAGCAGGAGGAGGTTCTTAGCATTGAGGGAGTGGAGACGGACAAATTCGGGTTTTCAGGGTTCGATATATTTATAAATAGTCCCGAGGCCAACACCAGCACTCGCTTTAACAGCCCTCATTATGTGGGCTCGTTTACGACTATTGGGCACGCCTCCCTGAAGGGAGAATCTATGAAATCAATGACTTCTAAAGAGATTGTGAAGATTGGGATTACTGAGACGTTGGAAGATTTGGGCGTAGCTGAAGACGATGAAATACTCGTTACGCTCGTCCCAAAGGCGGGTAAAGATGCGCCTAAGACTCCCATTGCGTATACTTCCATAAAGATTGAGTATCTTACCAGGTAAGATCACCTGGTGAGAACAATATGATCACTGTCTTTACCTCTCTCCCCAATTCCAGTGATGATTATGTGTTTCTATTAATGAATATGACATTAATGTGCTTATTTTCAATGCATTCCTTTAAGTTGAGAAGATTAGAATTAGTAGAATTAGTTTAATATTGATTTTATTTAATTAAAAGTTATTTTATTTAATATTATATTTTTAGTTCGAATAAGGTGAGACTATAAAGGGAGAATTCATTCTTAATATGAATGTATTGTATTAATATGAATGGTGAAGATTTGTACTTGATTTTAATACTAATTTCTTAATTCAAGTTAAGTGAGATTATAAAGGGGGATCTCATCTCTAACATGAATGTATTGCATCAATATAAATAGTCAAAACTTGTAAGCTTGGTAGTCTAACAAGGGCACAAAGGCCATGAACAAACTAGCCTAGCAAGAGTTTGGAGCATGAAGTCCCCAATATAAATACTAATAGCTTTAGTAGTCTAGTAGGGGCACAAAGCCTATGAGAAAATAGTGCAAGTCAAGATTGAAGGGCCTTAATTAGTAATTAAACCAAATAGAAACAAAACTTCAAATAGAAAAACACTACTTAAACTTTTATTACATGCAAATGAACTGTTACAACAAGAGTATCTTGACATGCATTTGTTAACCTCATACATGCCTTAGCTTCAAATCCTCACAGCTTATATGCCCTTAATTAGAAGGTTTTCTCTCACCCTCATTTTGGAACCCTAAACTATTATAGCCCTCAAAGTAATTCTCACTCAGGTGGGAGAAATCTTCTTGAATAAGTCATTCAACCAACTCATCTACAAGAATGTTGTCTCTATACCATAATTGAAATCCTAAATTAAAGCCAAGCATGCAAAAGCTATTGGCCACTCCAAGTCTTGGAGTGATGGGACATATGTTGAGTCCAAGTTATTGGTTATATAGATAAGCTTGCAAATTGTTATAACCATCTCTAACACCTTTTGTCACCTTAGACACATTTGTAGAAACCGGAGTGGCTTATGTCATACACCAAGTGGTGAAATCATGGCCATCGAGATGATGCAGGAAAGCTTAGGTCATTGCGACATTTCCTTATGCCTAAAGAAGCTCTACCATAGGCCTTTTATTCATACACAAAGGGAACTATGGAAGTTTGAGGGGTCATTGGATGTGGGATTTCAAAGGGTAAGTGGGAAATATCCACATGACTATGAAAGTTTCGCAATTGAAAGCTCTACGAGAAATTCCAAGGGCATCACTAAGATGTAAGAATCTGAAGGTCATTTGGATGTATCTAGTTCACTTGAGAAGTTTCACATCAGCTTGGAATGCTTTTAGTCATCTTGGGAAGTTGAGGTCATGTGGACACATCCACATGGCGATGCAAATTCCACTTAGAAGGTTTTGTGGAGAAATAAAGGGCATTAAGAATTTGTAAGAACATAAGAGGCATTAAAATATATCTGGTAGTGCATGGAAGTTTCACAAGTCTAATAGGGGTTGAAAGTTCCACAAGTGACGAAGTAAGAATGTATTATCGGTTGATGGATGAATGAAGTCCAAAAGGACTTAGCAAGGATCCCAATAAAGATAAAGTTTAACTTTTGGAGAATTTGCATGAATTTGGATGACAAGAGGAAATGTGGGGCTTCAAGGAGCTATGGTTCCACATGATACAAAAATATGTTGATCCTAATCTTTTTATATACAAACATGGAGTTATGGTTCCACTTGATACTAAAATAGCCTTTTATATCTTAAATATCAATAATTAATAGAAATAGTATTTTTTAGTCCAATATTAGCAATTATACAATTACATTAACAATCAATTGTAATCCAATTCCATAGAAAAATTAATAAAGCATTTAATATACAATGACCACCTCTCCCAAAAGGAGGAAAAATTTAATTGAACTAGTAGCTTTCATATTTATAGAGAATTGAATAATGGAAATCTTTGTCATTCTATATTGAGTGTGAAAAATTGCAAACATTATTCTAGGAAAGTAAATTGATATCATTGATTGGTTAATAAATGAATTGAATTGACAAGAAAAAATCTCAATAAGACATATACATATATAATATAATATAATATTTTACATTTATACATATATTCCCTATACTTAGCCTAGGCTAATACATGAAATACTTACAATTGAGAAGTTGTTTAGTTAATCTAGAATAACTAATGTTAATATGCAACCATATGTAATTATGAATTAAATGTCATTCTAGGAAAGCAAATGTAAAGAGCATAGGTATACTTAGCTTGATGATTCAAGAATTTGTGACTGTGGTGAAGATTATAAAATCTGTTGTCATTTTATGGGGTGTTCAGTCTTATTGTTTTTATATTGTCTCTAATTTTTTGTTGAATTTATACTATATCTTAAATTAAATTTATGCCTCTAAATAATCTTTGTAAATACATCCTTCTACTACATGATTTAATCTCATTGGATTGAGATTTTTCTCTATCTCACCTCATTCCCCTTTCTCTACTCTATTTTTATTACTCATATTATTTAGGAATACATATAGAAGGTTTGTTATGTTGTTAGGGAACATATTCTGTAAGCTCAACTTAAATTTTTTTTTATAAAAATTCAAGAGAGAACAGAAGTAAAGTTTAATACTATTAAAAAATCAGAAATCAGATCCATGGATGGGAGGTCAATCCAGTGACTGTAAAAATACCCAAAATGATATAACTGGAAAATCTGTGTACAGAATGAATGTCTAATAATTGTGCCTGCAGAAAAATTTAGACCATTAAGTGGGACCAATGATTCAGATGAATTAAATACTACAACAGTTTTCTGGTTGGTACGACTGAATGACAGGCAGGTGGTAGTGGCCTTCCTTGTCTGATATACCTGCGCTTTTGCAATTTTCACATAAAAAATCTGTTGTACCTATCGCCACCTTTATCTCTTTCATCTCCTTCAGATTATGCCCTGGATTGGATTGGATAATTTTAAGCTGATTTGTGGATTAAGTAGTGCTGTGATTGGCTAGGATTGGAACTGAAGCGAAGCAAAAGGATCATCTTATCTTCTCTTAGTTCAGAAATGTACAAAATCTAAAATACAAATATTTTTTAAAATAATTTTTTATTTTTTATTCTTCTAATTTGTTTGAGTTTATGATTTTATAAAATTATTGTTTATATAATTTTATAATATTAAATTTATAATTTTTACTTATTTTATAAATGTATTAAATTATTAATTTTATGGTTTAATGTATGTTTTAATTTAATAATTCGATAGTTTTATTAATTTAATATTTTTTATTAGAAAATAAATTAATCTATAGATTTTAACATGTGGTCTTCTTTCTTGTATAAAAAGTTAGCAAAAAATAGTTGTTGATCATATTAATAGACATGCAAAAAAAAAAATCATCTACGAGTTCAATTTTCTTGGACAATCTCAATGTTATTTGGTGCTTATTATTTCTCTATGAGAATATCTTTTTCTTTTTCTTTTTTTTCTATAGTCCAATCATGACCAAAAATCTTTGGTGATCGAGGTTTGAGGAAATCCATTGTTGTCAATTTGTATCTTGTGTTTATTCTTGACTACTTCAAAACTAGTTATTGTTGTTGGGCATGTTGGAATCTTATTCTAGTTTCATGCATGGTTGAATATTCTTGCTTAGATAGGGTATTAACAATATCAATGCTTGAGAAATTGTCCACAACTTGAGCAGAAAAGCTTTAGATGAATGGATATATTTTGAAGGATTTCATAGGAAATCCATCCCAAGTTGTGATGAGACATGGCTCTAGCCAACCTAGTGGGTCTCATTTACAAAGATTTATTTCTTGGTTCTTTTGATAAATTTCTTATGGCATTGAGAGGTGTGATGCTTCATGGAAAAATAATCTTGCAGCTAAAACTATTTATTTGATACCAATAAGTTGACTTTATCTTCTCTCACCTACCTTTAGAGAAATTTCAATTTGAAGCCCCTTGGAGAGTTCCATTTGCATGCATGGATCATGCATAGTTGGCAATCTCTTCTGAGGTTAGTAATTACAATGAATCCTTTACGATAGGTGGTTGATCCATCCTACCTTACATTCTGATCAATAAGAATGCATTGTGGAACTAATAGGCCATCCCACTTTCAGATTTTGTTTTTGAAGTCTTCATGTATTTTTTGTATTTCTCCAGTTCTTGTCGAACTACATTGTTTGATGCTCCTAATTGGATCTAATCTAATAGTTCACAACTTTTACAAATAGAAAACATGGTCTTCATTGAAAATCTCCAATTTCATGACACATGGCAATACTAGTTCTCTACATATAAGTATTGGCGAAAGCTATTTATTTTATAAGTTAAGTTGGTTATACTATGACTAAGGCCATGTGGCACTTCCTCGGGGAGTCCTAGAAAGGTAGAGATTGATCCAAGTATAAAATTTAATGTCAACCATATGATCTACTAGACCAGCAAGTTCATTTTATAGACCATGTTATATGCGACCATTGCTTTGTAGTGCTACTTCATCTTGCATCTAAGCAATACAATATGACACTCCTAGCAATCCCATGCCATCATACAAAGGTCTATACAACTAGAGTATTTGAAGTAGGTTGTATCACATCTAGAATATGAATTCTCTACTAAAGAAGGCCTATGCATTGATAGCTAGTGACTATACAACACTTGATAGGGAGTTTTAAGTATTAGGATTGTAGTATGGTAGTATTAAGTTGTAGACTTCATTAACCAAGTAGATCCAAAGACCTCAAAGTTATGCCCAATTATCAACATCAACCATTAAAGTGTCAAAGTCTATAGAGAGGTGTTTTCCTCTATTCATTTTAAATTCACATAAAATTTAGGTAGAAAAACTATTATTGTTTGAGTGTTCTTTTTATAAAGATGGGATTTTATTCTCATTCATAAGTTAGATGATAATTTTATAACCAAGTTATTGATCCTAATATAAGATTTAATTCTCAAGTATGCTTTTAAGCATGAAATGTTATCCCTATCATCTCTTTGCTAATATATAAGAAAGCCTCTGTATATTCATATAATGAATTATAGATAAATGTTATTATAAATGAACTTAATATTTTGATGATTCTTATATTTATCTTCACTCATCTTTTAACTATTATGTACGTATATCTTTCAATTGATTATCTTTTAACTATTATGTACATATTTGTTTCCATTGATTATTGCATTGTCTGCTATTAAACTCCTCTAGTGGTAAATACTGTATCTATCGAGCGTAATCATTTGTTATACTTTATTTGATTTTATAAGTTCTTTCATTTTTTTGTTCCTTCATAGTAGCATTACAACTAACCTAGAATAGATAGGAATTCATCCATCCAATCGTAGAATAAACACCTGTATAATATACTGACGACCAGTTAAAGGGACATAAATCTACTACATTTGAAATCAAATTCTGAAAATTCAGAAATCAGATCCAAGGATGGGAGGCCAATCCAGCGACTGTAAAAATGACCCAAAATGGCAAAACAGTGAAATCATTGTACAGAATGAATTTGTAATAAATGTGCAGAAGAATTTAGACCGTTAAATGGGACCGATGACTAAAATACAACAGTTTCAGATTTATACGACTGGATGATAGGCTGACGATAGTGGCCTTACTTGTCTGATATAGCGCTTCTACAATTATCACATAAAAATTCTGCTGTACCCATCGCCACCTTTATCTCACGCTCCTCTTTCATCATGTTCAGATTAAGCCTGGATTGGATAGTTTTAAGCTGACTGGGGATTGTGCAATGCTGTGAATGGCTAGGATTGGAAGTGAAGTGAAGCAAGGGTCATTTTATCTTTATTTTTATTTTTATTTTTATCTAATCATTTTGATGGTAGATCATGTAGTGTGATCTAAAATATTGATGATGAAAAATATAATTTCTTATTAGTTCATTTTTATTGGATAATTTCAATGATATTTGATGTTTATTATTTATGTAAGAGGATGCCTTTTTCTTTCTTCTTCTGCCTTAGTCCAATCATGACTTTACAAAATTGGTGATTAAGGTTTGTGGAAATCCTTTTTTTTCAATATACATCTTGTGTTCATAGCTTGACTACTTGTTGTCACCACTTCAAAGCTAGTTTATGTTGTTGAGCAAGCTTAAATCTTAAAACACTTATTCTAGTTTCATGTATGGTTAAATACTCTTGCTTAGATAAAGTCTTAACAATAGTAATTCTTGAGAAATTGTCCACAAGTTGAGTAGGAGAATCTTTAGATGAATGGATGTATTTTTGAAAGATTTCGGGGGAAATCTATTCCAAGTTGAACACCAAGGAAAATAGCATAGTGTTGGGAGGTGTCTCTAGCCAACCAAGTGGGACCCACTTACAATGTTTGATTTCTTAGTTTGTTGATAACCATCTTGCTAGACACACATGACAATTGAGAGGGGTAGGTGGGGGGGGAGGGGGGGCGGAGGGGGTGGTGAATCAGTTGTGCACTAAAACCTTCAAACCCTCATTAATCTTCCAAACCTTATTAAACATTCGTATGAATGTAAAGAAATGAATCATCAACACATCAACAACCATACACAATAGAACACCAAATTTTACATGGAAAACCATAATCAAGAAAAAACCGCGGTGAGGATTAACTCATATATATGAATATCAACACCGATTACAAAAGGCTCACTGCCCAAATGACTCAATATCCAAAAAAAAGAAAGGCTCATTGCCAAGGGTTCACTGCCTAGGAATATTACTTCTTCTGAAATAAAAGAGAATATAAAGAGACTATTACAAGGAGGTTTACCACCTTAGAGCAGTAGGAAAATCTACCACAACCATCTACAACCTTCGTCTCGCTGCCTCTAGCAACTTCAACTGCGATGAAATATAGGCACCTTCTGCTCATTGCTTCTGATAGTCTTAAGCATTCATGATCACACTTAGATCACAACACTTGATCACACATACATCATTTCACACCACTCTTAACATCACACACTTCTCCAACAATTGACCTTGCACATATATCTTCCACAACCACAAATAACCTTCTCCAAGTTGGCTTCAATGAAAAATATGCACCTCAAACGTGCAACCACCAAATAGGTCGGCACCAAATACTTCTACAATGGAAAGAAGTGAAGGAAGACCACACCCAAGTCTACACCGACACGCTACACTAAGCTTCCACAAATCATGAAGCACATCCACAAATAGCGCTAACACGCTAGGTTTGCCAAACCGACATTAACTCTACCAAGCAACCAAATTCACACTTCACTAGGTCCAGAAACATCTTGTAGACCATGTAGCAACATTACAAAATATCTTGAAATATTCTAACACCAACAAAATATTCACACACTAGCGCAAACACATGCAACTAAGAATATTATCATCCTATATGCAACTAATAAAACTGCCACTAAGACACAACACATGAAACAAGCTTGTAAAACAACTGAAAACCAAACCATCCAAGGGAGGATAGATACAATAATTAGCACATTTCCAAATCCACAAGACAAGAAATTTCAACCTAAAGAAATTTAGAGCAATTCTATTTCCCTCAGATATCCTTCACAAACCAAACACTATCAAACACATCTTCTAATGCCACACGACCCAGAACCTGAAACTCTAGATATAACACCTTCAAAGATCAGTGATCATCACGTCCAAACCACACAAGCACAACTTCAAGAATGAAGAAATATGGAGCACAATACAAAATACATCCCTCACACCTTATACACTCTTTATACAAATTTTATCAAAAGCACTTAGAAACCAAGTGACCTTGTTGCATCTGCAACACCTACTCAACACCACAAACACCTTCTCATCATGATCATACTAGAGGTTGAAATCAATGACAACATTAATTTCAACCTAGTGCAATAATCTCCCCCTTTTTCATTGACAGAAAAACCTACTAAAAAACCATCAACAACAAAAGCAACTTTGTGTCTACAACACTCAAGCAACTCTCCCCCTTACTTGGACATTTCTTACATTTTAGATTTCTTTCTCTCTCTCTCTCTCTCTCCCCCTTTCTTATGTCTTTCAGACTTCTTTCTCTCCCCTTTGACATCAATTCCAAAGGGAAACACTTTCGTACTTCTCTTCTTTCTCACTTTTAGGCACAAGATATGCTCCCCCTAACTGCATCAACCAAAGATACCACTAGCTACTCCCCTTGAGAGGTAGCCTTCATCAATCAAGGACAAGGAATACTTCTTGATTTTCTCCCTTGGACAGATGCACCAACTTATGGATCTAGTTGAAAGAAGGTGGGGCAATAACCCTTAGCTTGTTTCCGAGATACTCAAATGTATCTTTTGGAAGATACTTTGTGAAAATGTCTACTATTTGATCCTTTGTAGGCACATACTCCAAATTTATTTCATTCTCAACAACTTTCTCTCTTAGAAAGTGATACCAAATAGAGATATGCTTCAAGTTCTTAAATGTATTACTGGATTTTTTGAAATGCTGATAGCACTTGTATTATCACAAAAGATAGAGATAACTTCATCTTATGATACTCTGATATTTTTTAATGTTTCCTTCATCCACAACAGTTGTGTGTAGTAGGATGCTGTAGTAATATACTATGCCTTTGCAATAGATAATGACATTGAATCCTGCTTCTTACTCAACAAATAAACTATTCTATTTCCAAGAAAGAAAGCAAACCCACTTGCACTTCTTCTATTCCACACAACTTGCCCAATTTGCATCTATATAACCACTCAAAGAGAATTTAGTATCCTTAGAATATTGTAGACCATAGTCTGAAGTGCTCTTCAAATATCTGAATATCCTTTTGACTACTACCACATGTGATTCTCTAGGATCTTCTTGAAATCTTGCCACAAGACATATTGCATGCATAATATCAGGTCTACTTGTAGTTAAGTATAGTAATCCACCAATCATGGATATATACTTGATTTGATCTATCTTAGGAGATTCATCATTTTTTCTCAATTTACAACTAGTAACTGTGGGAGTACATACTGGTTTAGAGTCCTTCATTCTAAACTTCTTTAATATTTCCTTAACATATTTTGATTGTGTAATGAATATGCCTTTTTCTGATTGATTGATTTGTAGCCCAAGGAAGAAATTCATCTCTCCAAACATTGACATTTCAAACTCATTTGGCATCTCCTCTGCAAAACTTTTACACATTTCATCATTTCCTGCAAAGATTATGTAATCAACATAAACAACTAGAATCGGGATTTTTTCTTTATCAAATTTGAAATAAAGATTGCTATCTATAGTACCCTTTTTAAATACTTATTGCAATAAGTGCCTACCCAATCTTTCATACCAAGATCAGGAGCTTGTTTGAGTCCATAGAATACCTTTTTCAACCTACAAACCATATCAGGATCTTCTGATAATTGGAAAAAATTGGTTTTTCAAATTATACCCCTTCTTCTAACTCACCATTTAAGAATGCATACTTTACATCCATTTGATATACTTTGAAATTTATGTGCTAAAAAATCCTAAAACATCTTAATAGCCTCCATTATTTCTACAGGAGCAAAATTCTCTTCAAAATCTATTCTTTCGACTTATGAGTAGCCTTTACACACAAGCCTAGCCTTATTTCTAATAAATTCTCCATTCTCATTCAACTTGTTCATGAAAACCCATTTAGTTCCTATCACATTCTTGTTTTTTAGTCTTTGGACCAATTCCCATTTCTGATTCTTCTCCATCTACCTTAGTTCTTCTTCCATAGCTCTAATCCAATTCTCATCCTTGCATGTTTCAGTGACTATTTTAGGTTCTATTTTAGAAAGTGAACAAAAGTGTACATTTTCCTCTACCATAGTCTAAACTAATCTTCTTGTCAGCGCACCTTATATTTTGTCTCAATTATTTGATCCTTAGAATGATTTTTCTACACGTACCTAGGAGTCTTAGGATTCCTTTCCGGAGCTTCTTCTTCTTCAAATGACATCTCCTTTTATTTCTCTTCTTTTTATCAGGGGTTCATTAGATTCATATCCTTCCATCAACATTGAGCTCTGATGTCATTCTTCATCCACTTTCACACTTTCACTTTCAACTATCTTCTTTAGCCTTTTTTTGTAGTACCTCTATGCCTTTCTCTTTTTAGAATATCCAATAAAGATTTCTTCATCTGATGTTTCATAAATCTTTCCCAAGTTCTGTTCATATCTGTTGATATAAAATTTACTTCCAAACACTCTAAAATATTTCACAATAGTAATTTTTTGATACCATAGCTCATAGGGGTCTTTGAATTGTTCACCATTTCTCGTCCTTTGTTAAGAATGTAAACTGCGGTATGAATTGGTTCTCTCTATTATACATCTAATAGATTTCCTTCCTTCAACATGGTTCTTGCACTTCCTAAACTGTCATATTCTTCCTCTCCACAACCCCATTTTGTTGTGGTCCTAGGAGCTGATAAATGTCTTTTTATGTTATGATCTTTACAAAAATTGTTAAACACATTGGAGGTAAACTCACCACCTTTGTCAAAAATTATACACTTGATTTTCAAATCCATTTCATTCTCAACCATAGATCTAAATATTTTAAACTTATCTAGAGCTTTTGATTTTTCTTTGAGAGAGGTCACCCAAGTCATTCTAGAGCAATCATATATTAACAACATAAAATACCTATCACCTTGAGAGATTTTTGTTCTGGTAGGTCCACATAGGTCTGGATGCACCAACTCCAAAGGCCCTATTGTAGAGTATTCTTTAGTTTTGAACCTCTTCTTTGTTTATTTTCCAGCCTGACACTGTTTGCAAATTGCATTGATAGGATTTGTTATTCTTGGCATATCTCTCACAACATGAGTAGACTTGATCTTTACTAGGCTATCAAAATTGGTATTACACATTCTTCTATGCCACAACCAACTTTCATTGATTTGTGACATAAAGCATTTACAAACAACACCTTTGAGTTGATAAACATTCCACTTTGTCCTTATTCCTATAGAAACTAGAGTTTTGAAGCCTCCTTTTATGATTTCACACCCATCATCTTGAAACACTAGATTGTATCCTCTGCTACACATTTTTCCTACATTGAGAAGATTGTGCTAAAGACCCTCGACATAAAGAAATTCATTTGTCTTAAATGTTTTCCATCAAAAATATTTAAACCTTTTCCATAGATCTTAGCAGATGTGTCATCACCAAACTTAAGAAAAACCACCATCATATTTCTCAAGTTTAACAAACTTACTCTTATCACCTGTCATATGATTTAAGAATCCGTTATCAATTATCTAGTAGTTTCTCTCCTCTCTTGCATGAAAGGAAGTCAACATGTTAAACACCCAAGATACTGAGAGGGGGGGATGAATTGGTATCTTCGTAAACTTATTGAACATACACCATCCTAGTACTCCAATATAATATAACAATAAGAATGAGCAAGAGCATTAGGGCATGTGCAGGATCATGATGGGCCAAAAAGTGGCAATATGAAAAAAGTAGCAATTTGCACTCGCCAAAAAATGCAGAAATCCTGAGTTGACTTTTTTTGGGTTGGGTGTCAGTACATTGCTCCATAGCAATGCCCAATTCTAAGTTTTACAAATTGGATATCCAATTTTTAAAAGTAGAAAAATCAGATATCCGATTTGGGGTCAGACAATATTTGAAAAACATTTAAAAATGTATTGTGGTGGTAAGATTTTGGTGCCACAAATCAGATATCCGATTTGAATCGATTATCCGATTTGTGGCATACATAGACCCAAGATCAATTAGGAGGTTGAGGGTGGACACGAGATAAAGAGAGAAATGAAAAGGGAGAGAGAGAGAGAGAGAGAGAGAGAGAGAGAGAGAGAAGAACCTGAGGGAAAGGAGGGAAGAGGTTGAGAGAGAGAGATTAACTAGAGGGGAAAGGAGAGGGGAAGAAGGGGAGAGAGAGAGAATTAGGAGGGGAAGGATTAGAAGAGGGAAGAAGGAGAGGGGAGACACTAGGAGGGGAAGGAGGGAGAAGGGGAGAGAGAGAGAGAGAGAGAGAGAGAGGATGAGAGGAGGAAGAAGGGGAGAGAGAGAAGGGGAGATATGGAGCACTAAGATGGTGAAGGAGAGGGGAAGAGGGGAAGGGGAGAGAGAGAGAGAGATAATTAGGATGGGGAAGGAGAGGAGAAGATGGGAAGGGGAGAGAGAGAGAATTAGGAGGGGGAAGGGAGATGGGAAGAGGAGAAGAAGGGGGGAGAGAGAGAGAGAGTGAATTAGAAGAGGGGAAGGAGAGGGGAAGACGGGAATGGGAGAGAGAGAGGGATATAGAGAATTAGGAGGGGGGAGGGAGAGGGGGAGAGAAAGAGAGAGAGAGAGAGATAATTAGGAGGGGGAAGGGAGAGGGGACGAGAGAGAGAGAGAGAGAGAGA